>JAUMHI010000033.1:9403411-9416569 GCA_032359435.1 Enteromius unitaeniatus | reverse complement strand
AGGGAAACACAAGAAGACTTTCCATGTGCTGAGCACCAAACTTCCTGTCTAACACTTCTTCTCTGCCTCTTTTAAAGCGGACAGTAGACCTAATACATACAGCGCCCCCTACTAGTTGGGATATGTATTACATACAAAACAGCTGTAACAGGGAAACTGTTACATGTTAATATAAGGTTAATAGATCATAGTTTATTTATTGGATTTGAGATATTAGAAAAGGTTTGACGTGTTTCCACCACTTGCTAAAACAGTGCTCTTGCATACCTTGCAAATCACATTCGTCTCATTCGTATCAGTTTTACTATACCCAGACCAATTTCACACCACCAACGACACACCTTTTTTTCTTTTCAATTTCTTTGTTGTTGGTTTCGTCACTTGTAAGTGTACTCACCGCTGCTGCACCATCTTCTTCCATTGTCGAATTCAATGTGTATTGCGTGGTTACGTAACGTGCAACGTCACGTGATCTCAATCACGATTAAGACGATAGATCAAAATCCCTATCGGTTGAAAAATATCTACCGGTTAATCATGTCTACCAGTATATCGCCCACCCCTAACCCCAAATATAATGCAGGTGACCTTCTTCCTAAAATGTAATAGTAATACGAACTCTGTGTGAACAAAAGCTGGAGCCAATGCTTTAATGGATGTGTCATAGTGATGATGTAGTTATGCTGGAGACCACAGTAGAGACCACAGACCTCCTCAGTATACATGCTGAAGCCGAGTTTGTTCACCAGTCACTTGTTTCTAGGCTGTATAGCATTTTCGACCTGTACATTATATGTCACATGACATCACATGTCATTCTAGGATCTTTATGGGTTGTGTGTGAACGCACACACAGGTTCCAGGAAACCATTGGCAGTGAAATCTATCTAGCGAAACAAATCCATCGACCCGGGAACAATTGCTAGAACACAAGTTCCTGGGCTCTGTATCTGAGGAGATGCAGGGTGATTCTGAACTCGGGACAATGTACACAGTATACATTTATCTATTCTAAAAATTTAATATTTTTTTGTTGGATGCAATAAATATAGCAGTCATCATTTACTCCCAACATCTGAGCCACTGAAGACGCATTAACATTTTAAAGGAAAATTCTACAAAACAGCTTGCTCGGAAAAGAACTGTTTTTACAAAAGTTAAAAAAATATGTTTTTTGAAACCAGTGTTACAGGCTTTTCATTAAGCCCCTGAAAAAAATAAATAAATATATATACATATATATTAATTTGTGTAAAATAGGCATCCGATGACCCCTTTGACCCAAGGTAAGTGAGAAAGTTTTTTGTTCAACACCAGCAAATGCAATAATTATTTTTGAAATTAACTCTCATGGTCTATAACTGTTGCCGAGCTGCACGATCCTTATAAGTCATCTGAATGGGTGCCATCACAGACAGCTCTTCATTGTTTGTGCGGGCGTCATGCAGACAGGTTCCAGTACGGAGATGTCAATCAGCCCCTGATTGAGTTATTATGACTGAGCAATACAAGAGACCACTATGAGAGCAGCTCGCTCTGATGCGTTTGAGGCCCCTCCCCCTCCCTCCATCTTCTCTGCCTGCGTCAGTGCTTTGATCTGCCTGTGGTTTCACAGGAAAAGTCTAGCCACGGCTGGAACACCCCACAAGCTGCTCCATTTCTGTCCTCTACCTTGCAATGCTCTGGGTATGACACACAATACAATAGCTGTAAACACTGGGTCCGTAAAAGCCCCCTTGCAGCGCGCACACAAACTCACAAAAGAGCAGTTCTTCTCAAAAGCATACACATGAGTCATATGTCCCTACACAGCAACAAAGTGCTCAATATAACAAACCCTTCCCTTTGGCAGAATTCCTGGCAAGCCATTCCTGGGGTTTCAAATTGGGTTATGGGAATAATAAAAAGACAGTTGCACCTTTCAGTTGCACTCTTCCGTTCAGCGGCGTCGTCACCACTTCAGCTGTGAGCTGCACTGCTCATGTGCTGCGGACCGGAGTGAAAGCACTGCTCTAAAAGGGGTGCGACACATTTTGTCCCAGAAAGAGAAAAAGGGTTTTACAGCCAGTACTTTTTAGTCTCCAAGCGAGATGGCGGTCTGAGACCCATACTCAGCCTGAGACATCTGAATCGCACCCTAATAAAACATCCATTCAGAATGCTCACGTTTAAAGCCATTCTCTTGTAAATACAGCCGACAGACTGGATGTTCACTGGATCTGAAAGATGCGTACTTTCATGTACAAATAGCCCCTCAACACAGGCTATTCTTGAGATTCGTCTTCAAGTGGACAGCATTTTAGTACATGGCCCAGCCCTTTGGTCTCTCCTTGGCCCCACAAGCCTTTACAAAGTGTATGGACCCCGCGCTTTCCCCTCTGAGACAAATGGGAATCCGTGTTCTAAATTATCTCGACGACTGGCTGGTTCTAGCCAGTTTGCGAGAGAAGGCTGAGAGGCACAGGGCATTCTCCTCTGCCATTTAGACCATCTCGGACTCAGGGTGAAATTTGCCAAGAGCATGCGGATGCCAAGCCAACAAATACGTTCCTGGGCACTGTAATAGACTCAATGCAATGCAGAGCGTCGATCTCACAGAGAGCACCGTTACCATAGCGTGTTGAGCCTCCATCAGGATTGCAACGCTTCATCCCCTGAAAGTCTTTCAGAGAATGATGAGTCTAATGGCCACAGCCTCATCAGTTTTATGGCTCGGCCTCTTACAAATGCGACTGCTGCAATACTGGCTGAAGGCACGGTTGCCGCTGTGAGCTTGGCATTACAGACGCGTTCAGCTCAGACCGGACGGAGTCTGCATTGCAGCTCTCTGCTTATGGAAAGGCACCCAGTGGCTGTAGAGAGATGTTCCCCTCCACACTGTGTGCAGAAGGAAAGTGATAGTGACAGACGCCTCCATGATGGGGTGGGGCGCGCTGCACGAAGGCTTACCGGCATGTAGTCAGATGCAGAAAGCAGCTTGCACATCAACTGCCTGGAAATGCTGGCAGTATGGCATGCTTAACACGTTTTCCTGCCGCAACTGAGGGACACTCACGTCCTGGTTCGTTCAGACAATTATGACTGTGGTGTCATATACAAATTGCCAGTGGGATCTGTCATCGAGGCGCCTATCCAGACTATCTGCGCGCTTCCTCAAGTGGGCCCAGCACAATATGCACTCACTAAAAGCATATCACATCCCTGTCAAACTGAACCAGGGCGCAGACATGCTGTCAAAGAGAGTATCCTTCCTCAGGAATGGACTCTGCACTCCCAAACTATTCAGCCTACTTAGAGAATGTTCGGCAAAGCAGAAGTGGATCTTTTTGCTTCAGACAACAACACTCACTGCCCAGCTTGTTTTACGAGGGAGATGGACGCACTGGCCCAAGACTGGCCCAGCCTTCCCCTCTATGCCTTTCCCTCGACCCGGCTGCTTCCTCAGTTTATCAGCCGGATCAGGGCAAAAGATCACAAAGTCCTCCTGGTTGCCCCCCTATGGTGGAACCAGCCCACCACGACCTTATAGCAGGTCACACTGTGGGCATGGATATTATCCGTTTCATGAGAGGAGAGTCAAAAGATTGTACTCTATTGGACCAAAAAACAATACACACAATCTTTTGACTTAGAATTTACAACTAGACGGATGTACTGTTTCCTCCACTACAGTCAAAAGCCTGGGTGTTATATTAGACAGCAACTTGTCTTTTGAAAGTCATATTTCTCATGTTGCAAAAATAGCATTCTTCCATCTTCAAAACATTGCAAAGCTACGAAACATGTTACCTTTTTCTGATGCAGAAAAGCTAGTTCATGCATTCATGACCTCTAGATTGGACTATTGTAATGCACTACTAGGTGGTTGTCCTGCATCTTCAATAAACGAGCTACAGATTGTCCAAAATGCAGCTGCTAGAGTCCTTATCAGGACAAGAAAATATGGTCATATTACCCCAATTTTAAAGTCTCTGCACTGGCTGCCTATTAGGTTCCACATCAGCTATAAAATAGTACTTCAACCAATGGCTGTGCAGTTTCACTGCATGTTAAATAGGCTTCAGTTAGTGGGAAAAAAGGAGTTTTTCCCATAGCGTCTTAGCAGACACTGTACTCGTTCCCGTGTCTCAGGGAACCTGGGTTAGGGAAGTAATCTATTTGTTTCCTGATATATGATTAGGTAGCTGAAGCAAACCAAATGGTTATAGATAACCACAAGACTGACTCAATAGCCCCTTTCACATAGTAATACCAGTAAATTGCTGCAAAATTACCAGAAAAACTTTACCAGTAAATTTGAAAATTGGGCTGTTCACACAGGCAATGGCGTTTCATCTTTTTTCCAGTAAAACACCATTCACACATAATTTTTAAATTACTGGTAAATTCTGTGACATCATTAAATGGAAATTACCTATAAACGGCTGCACCTCCTAGTGTTGTGCTTGTAAAAATGAAGGGGTGACCACAATCAGGGTTTTTGATGATGTTTTCATTTTTGTGTCAAACATTCACATTCACACTGCTTCTTTTTGAGACATCACATTACAATTTAAAACAAAGCGCTGAGTAAATGCGTCGTCTGCATCAAATTGTTATGACTGGCCCAAAGCCGTTCAAGTCTGAATTACAACATCTCTGGATTGGCCCCGGAGTACGACTCACTTCAGCACGTTCTGAAATCATACTCATACAGATCATTTTCATTCTGCTTTTACACACAGCAAAATTCCGGCAATTTATTGGTAATGTTACAACTTCTAATTTTGGTAAATTTTGGTAAATTTTGATAAATAACCAAAGTATGTTATAGACTTTTCACTAAGACCATAAATAATCATGTCAACTTGTGACAAATGTGCATCCAATTACCCCTTTAAGCTTCAGATTGTTAAGACTGAACCAGAAAGCCAGTTGCTTAACCTCAGTTCTATATGCAAACTCGTCACCATCCTGGATGAAGTTGATGACTTTAGTGTAATCTGTAAACTTCAGCAGCTTGATAGAGGGGTCTTTTGCAGTACAGTCATTCACATACAGTACAAGGAGAAGAACAGCGGCGAAAGAACACAACCCTGAGGGTCACCAGTGCTGATAGTGAGGGTCCTGGATGTGAGTTTCCCTAGTCTCACTAGCTGCTGCTGTCTGTCAGGAAGCTGGTGATAAAATGACAGATTGGGGCCGACACAGAGAGACGGGTCACTTTGTCTCAGAGAGGATCAAGCATGATGGTATTGAAGGCCAAACTAAAGTCCACAAATAATATACTTGTATTTTTCACAAGTCTGTCAAGGTGTTGCTGGATGTATTGCAGTCCCATGTTGACTGCATTTTCCACAGTCCTGTTTGCTCTTTTGGCAAACTGAAGAGGGTCTAGCAAGGGTCCAGTGATGTTCATCAAGTATGCCAGTCTCAACAGGTCTTTAGTCATTTATACAGTGATTTAGTTTTTTTGTGATGGGAATGATAGTTGGACATTTAAAGCAGCAGGGAGCTTCACACTGCTCTAGAGATCTCTTGAAGATGTGTGTGAAGATGGGGCCAGTTGGTCAGCGCAGCATTTCAAAACAGGCAAGTGCCTGGGCCTAAAGCTTTCCAAGTCTTCTGTTTTATAAAGACTTGGTTCACAACGTGTACACAGACCTTAAGCCCAGGGTAAACAGTAAGAGAGTGAGGTTGCAAGTGGGATAGGTAAATGTGTGAAGCGCAGATCAGAGAGGGTGAGGGCTATGAGAATGGGCTTTTCAAAATTGCAGTAAAACACATTTAGATCGTCAGTCAGTTTATACTCTACAAATTAAGGTGGTGGTTTCTTTTACTTGGTGATGTTTCACAGACCTGTCCAGACTGATTCTGGGGCATTGGGTTAGGGTTTTCAGCTTTTGAGATGGCTGGCTTTGCAGTTCAACTATCCAAAACAAATACAAAACCTGTGCTAACTAAAAGAAAAGAAATTGACAAAAGGGTTAGGTTAGGTGGTGACCACAGACCACTTCTCAGTTCCTTTATGGCTGATGTTTTGGTCACTTTTGAATTCTGGTGGTGCTTTCACTCTAGTGTTAGCATGAGACGAAGTCTACAATCAACACAAGTGGCTCAGGTAGTCCAGGATGGCATCTGGTTCACACTGAGCACATGTGACAGTCTGGTGATGCCATGGAGAACGTTCTGCTGCCTGCAACATCCTAATGGTGGGAGTGGGTGGCATTTCTTTGGAGGGCCGCACAGCCCTCCATGTGTTCAACAGAGGTAGCCTGACTGCCATTAGGAATCGAGATGAGATCCTCAGACCCTTTGTGAGACCATGTGCCGGTGCGGTTGGCCTTGGGTTCCTCCTAATGCAAGACAATGCTAGACCTCATGTGGACTGCAGTTCCTGCAAAACAAAGGCATTTATGCTATGGACTGGCCCGCCCATTCCAAAGACCTGAATCCCATTGAGCTCATCTGGGACATCATGTCTCTCTCCATCCACTAACGCCAGGTTGCACCACAGACTGTCCAGGAGTTGGCGGATGCTTTTAGTCCAGGTCTGGGAGGAGATCCTTCAGGAGACCACCTAATCAGGGGCATGCCCAGGCATTGTCGGAAGGTCATACAGGCACATGGAGGCCACACACACTACTGAGCCTCATTTTGACTTTTTTTAAGGACATTACATCAAAGTCTGTAGTGTTTTTCCACTTCAAATCCAGACCTCCATGGGTTAATAAATTTGATTTCCATTTCCCATTCCACACAATTGTTGTGTGATTATGTTGTCAGCACATTCAAGTATTTAATAAGAATATTTCTTTAATTCAAATCTAGGATTTGTTGTTTTAGTGTTCCCTTTATTTTTTTTAGATGTGTGTATGTCTTTATATAAAAAAAGGGGAAGCGCAATAACCTCAGACACCAGAATGTAGCAATTCAGTAACCCACATATGATCACATATAAAACTTCTGCTTATAATATTTTATGTAAGAAACATACACATTCCTAATGACCTTCATACTGTCCTCCTCAGTGGGGTGTGGTGGTGCAGATGGGCTTGGAAAAAGTATAACTGCAGAAAGTGAAGCATATGCCACGTACCTCAAGGTTCAGCTGGCCCATATGCCATTAATACACACACACCTCAGCATTAAACCTGACATCCCCTCTAGGCATTTTATCCTTCGAAAGGGCAACATATAGAGCATTTGGGCTACTTGGACCTCCTCTAAAACTGCATTAAAAAGTCCTGCAAGTGCATTGAGTAATTTGCATATTTACATTTTCACTGGTATAAGCAAATATTTCCACACACATTAAAATTTAAATTGTATCTAGAGAACAAAGAGAAAAAGTATCAAGAGAACCACAAAGGTTCACGACTGAATACTCAGAAGTCACAACAGGTAGTTTATCTGAGGTAAGATATGCCTGTCAACCTTCTTTGCCTCCATGCATTTTTAATGCTGCCCATTTTAAATGACACCGGGTCTTGTAAAACATTACATTGTGGCATTAAAGGCTTTAAAGAAGGTCATGTAAGTAATCACTTCAAACTGGTACTTATGTTGATTATAATGTCAAGAGATCAATTGCCATTTATTGACAAGTATGGAGGGAGGTTTAATTGATCAAGCTGCTAAAGTCAGCTAATTGTCATGGGGTGTCCATGATCATGCTTAACTTGTGGCTGGATTTGACATTGTATAATGAATATATATGTTGTTTGTAAGAGCACAAAACCAGATCAGTTAATTATCAATTCAGTTTGTGTCTCAGTTGTTGACCTTTTTATGTTAATACAAAAATGCACATGTAAAAAAATAGCTGGAAATAAAAGCAGCTGGAAATGAGATGATGTTTGGCTAATGGGCTAATCCCATTGTATAATTATACTCAATTTCATTGCAACCCATCTCTTCCTGAGGCATTAAGAAATTGGATAACTCAATATTGGTATAAAAAAGGAATATAGGTGTTTGAAGATTTATATGAAGAGGGCACACTAATGACATTCGAACAATTAAGGTCAAAGTTTTCTCTTCCTGTTAAATTTTTTTCAGGTGAGACATTATATTAATTCCATACAAGGAGGTCATTTAAGGCCCCTCGCTTCACTTCCAATAGAGAGTATGATAAGAGAGAAAAAAGATTCCAAAGGTTTTGTGTCTTATATGTATACCAATTTCACTGACTTGGGAGGACGTTTTATCTTCAAGACTTAAATGGGAAAAAGATCTGGAATGCACTTTTGATCAAGATATTTGGGAACATATCTGTAAAAGTGCCTTAACATTTTAATTTAATAGTAGACATAGATTAATAGAGTTCAATATTTTACATAGGGTACTGTATATTATACACCTGAAAGATTACACCAGAGAAGTGATTCATATTCACAATGCTGCCCTAGATGTAAAACAGAGGTGGGTACATTACTACTGTACATATGCTTTGGACGTGTTCAGAACTAAAAACCTACTGGAGAAATATAACACAGACTATTAACACAATTATTAATGTCAAGCTTCCACCTCATCCGAGATTGATGTTACCCTTTCACTTTGACGTTACACATGGGAACTTGCCAGAGACACAAATCGCCTTTGAGCTTCAAACAAAAGGCCAATGAATATTGGTGTGCACTTGACTGCGGTGTACTCACTTGTACTGACTTGACTATACTCACTATGTGTGTATAAGAGGGCACGAGCGCAGTACACATGCAGCTTTTCGCTTCAGAGCCTTCGAAGCCGTTCGAAGCTGGAGATCCCCTTGGCTTTTTGGAAGTTGACGATCGATCTACTAAAAAGAGTTCCTGCTATCATCTGCTCTGCTCGTCTGACAGCGTTTCCTGGGCAGCTGTCAGCAGATCCTGTGGGCTGGTGGCCTTTTTAAAGGCCGACTGTGCCAGCTATCTTGCATTCCAGCGAGCAAAGACCTCTGAGTGCACGGATTTGCAGCATAAGGTCTTCCCTGGGCAATATGGAAGAAAGAGCAAATTTTCCACGGTTGGTGAAGGCGTTTTCCAGAATGTCTATCTGACCGTGCGTTTCTGGGTGCGGACGTTTCCTCATTCATTAGACGGCTCCCCTCGCGTCCTTTCCGTGGGAAGTCACTGGACCGTAGCAAGTTTACGACTCCCGTGCCGAGGCGCTTGGCGGACCTCCAGGTGACTGTCCTGAATGTTCCGTCCAGTGTAACAGGTTTATTACACCGCTGGACAGACTGCTACCGCCCTGCACGCGATGGCAACACTGCAGGTCTACCAGGCCAAGGCGTTGACTCACAATCGAGTCCCGAGATGAGCATGGCACCGTGGCACACTCCAGATTGGCATTTCCCCGCAGTGTCGCCGCCTATTCAGCCCGTGAACCAACCCTGCTTTCCTTCAGGTCAGAGTACCCCTGGGTCAGGTGTCTAGGCATGTCGTGGTCATCGCGGGCTGGGGTGCTTTATGCAACGGTCAGGCAGCTTCGGGCCCCTGGACAGGCGTCCGACTGCTTTGGCATATCAATGGCCTCGAGTTGTTAGCAGTGCTTCTGGCCCTGCATCGCTTTCTTCTGATGCTGCGCCACAAGCACATGCTGGTCTAGACAGACAACACAGAGGTTGTTGTGTACATCAACAGACAAGGTGGTCTACGCTCCCGCCGCATGTCCCAATTCGCCCGTCATCTGCTCCTGTGGAGTCACAAGCGGCTGAAATCGCTGCATGCTGTTCATATTCCAGGGACACTCAACCAGCTCAACTCAACCAAGCAGCAGAGAATGGCGGCTCCGCTCAGGTAGTCCAGCTCATTTGAAGCCACTTCGGCGAGGCCAAGATAGACCTCTTCACCTCCCCCGAGTCTGCCCACTGCCGGTTGTACTATTCCCTCCACTAGTCGAATTCACTCTGCAGGGTTGCACTGGCACACAGCTGCGCTCAACTATGCCTTTCCCCCAGTGAGCCTCCTTGCACAGACCCTGTGCAAGTTCAGGGAGGGCAAGGAGCAAGTCCGGCTGGTAGCACCTTACTGCCCTCCCAGACCTTTGCTGACCTCATGTTGCTCGCAGCAGCCCCTCCCTTGAAGATCCCCTTGAGGAAGGACGTTCTTTCTGAGGGGATGGGCACGATATGTCTCCGCATAACGCTGCCTCAAAGGTTGTGGCCTTTTCCATGGGTGTTCCCATATGTAACGTCGAAGTGATTCGACTGAAAGGGTAACGTCTAGGTTACGAACGTAACCCACGTTCCCTGAAGGAGGGAACAGAGACGTTACGCTTTCACCTGCCATGACTCTAAGGTCACACTGATGCTGGCTCGGCTCTTCAGCGAAAACCTGCATGTGCACTCCACTCGTGCCCTCTTATACTCACGCAGTGATGAGGTGCACCTGAGCGCAATCAAGTGCATGCCAGCATTTTGTATAAGGCTCATATGCTCCCATATGCAACGTCTCCTTTCCCTTCTTCAGGGAACGTGGGTTACGTTCATAACCTAGTAACGCGAGTTACGTAATAATATTACCTTTTCCAAGTAACTAGTAAAGTAACACATTACATTTTAATTTTAGAGTAATATAACAGTTACTTTGTTTTCTTATTTATTGACTGACAAGTCTCCTGACCTCATGTTGGTAGAAATCAGAAATACAGAGCATTGTGTGCAGTGTATGAATACTAGGGGTGGGCATAGATAATTTTTTTTTTTTAAATCTAGATTAATGTAGATTAAATTGGCTCATGTGAATTCTGCCAAAGGCATTCAGAATATGTGTGCTACCTAAATAATGACTAAAAGTAAAGCCCTATTCGGACGGGACTAGTTCACAGGGTGTCGTTGGAGAATGTATTGTTTCACAGACATACTTGGTGATTTTAATCCCATCCGAATCTGCCATGTCTGTGTTTTTCCTCTCACAACCTCTGTGATAACTCTAGAGTCCGAATGCGATTTTCACATCACGTTTCCTAGTGTGTTTTAGCCAACACGATATGCCTCTTACCGCACACATGTTTATATGTATTTTGATATAAAAGTAATACATTACAATATTGCGTTACTCCCTAAAAAAAGTAACTAATTATGTTACTTAGTTACTTTTTATGGAAAGTAATGCGTTATATTACTTTTGCGTATATAAAAGAATGTATAAAACAGACCCTCTAACCTCTGTAATAAACATGGAGGTGTTAGTCCCATCTGAAATGGTACATGAAAATCACGGACGTCAGGTGATAAGAATCGAAGTAGTTTAGAAAACTATTACCGTCCGAATAGAGCTACAGTGCAGTTCGGCTAGGTATACATACACGCTAAAAGATGAAAATCATCATAGCTTGCGTAGTATAGACCCAGCTCCCATCACAACTTTGTGAATAGATTAACGGCGATATTTTATTTTTCTCATGTTAACACAGATAACGGCTCACCACTAGTGAATACAGAGTAGTTCTAGACTAAATGTGAATGTGCATTAATTTATCTCACTCTCAAAAAATGGATTTAGTATTCATCAAAATGAATTAAAATAAACTCGCAAACCTGCAATAATTAAATTACACAAATGTATCTAATCTCATTTTATTAACCAATATCTTTGCTGCTGACCTTTGATGATCCAGTTCAACCATACTTACAAGCAAAATTGACTTTAAAAAAACGAACTTTTGTGGTTCATGGGTTTTTTTTTATTGCTGAAGAGTATTGAACTTTCTCGTATTCTACTTTACAGATGTGAATTTACTTTTTCTTCAGCCTGAGGTTTATTGGTGACACTTTTTGGTGTGCATTTACATTTACTCAAGCTCTGCCCATATTTAAAAAGTAACATAAAAGTAACGCAAAAGTAATATAACGCATTACTTTCCATAAAAAGTAACATAATTAGTAACTTTTTTTAGGGAGTAACGCAATATTGTAATGTATTACTTTTAAAAGTAACTTTCCCCAACACTGTTTACATGTACATTGAACTGATTCTGTTAATGGTTGATGCAAAAATAATAAATATATTGATTAAAAAAAATAAATAAATAAAAAGTGCATGTCAAACCCACATCTGCCGTGATTTGTTCACCAGCCTCCACTTAAGCTTAGAGATCATTATCATAGAGATTTGCATAGATGACCTTGTGTAATTATGTTTTTAATACAGATTTTACACTGCAAATATTGCATGTTCTGATTGTCAAATATATCTTTGTTTAAAGTGCCCCTATTATGCCTTTTTAAAGGTTTCTAATATTGCTTTATGAGTCTCTTAAAACAGGCTTACATGTATGCAAGGTCAAAAAACACTTTAGTTTTCTCCAAAAATAGATTTAATTTTACCCCATTTCTAAATGATTCATAAACGACTCGTGTGAAGCAGTTCAAAGAATCAGTGTTATGTTGCCAAATGAACACGAAGATAAACCACTGAAGAAGACCGGGGGCCTATTTCAGAAAGGAGGTTAAGTGAAAACTCGGAGTTCGGTAACCCTGAGATAAGGGAAAGCAGAGAAAGCAGAGTAACTCAAGCCTGTTTCTGAAAGAGAGGTAACTATTAGTTACCATGGTAACTTACTCTCTGAACCTAACCTGGTCGGGAGCAGGTTTTATTCTCTAAACTCTGAGTTTCTGTCAGTCTCCTCCCCTTTTTTAAAGACGAAGCAATATTTCTCACCTTAGCCTTAGCCTTATTTCGGACACAAACAGAGAAGAAAGTTACAAGAATGGCTCGTCCTTTTTAGGAGGATCCCATAGATGAAACGGCTGTATTAATTCAAAGAGAATTACATTTACGTCGGGCAAGGAGACCCAGAATGGATCTTTTTGTCTTTTCTCTTGTATCTGTGGTATTGTGTGGTTAAGCTATTTGGGATAATTGTAAAAAATTTGTGACAAGTAGATACTTGTCTAGCGCCTGCACATTAGTAACCAATTGTGAGTTTTTTTTTTCTTTTTTTGGCTCAAGTTTCATCTTTAAGTCAAGTAAAGTTTGGGCACTGATTTATACATAGAATTGTAGTCTAGCGGTTTGATTACAGCGTCAGCACATGGGTGGCCTAGGTTCGCATCCTGTGTCCATTGGAATGTTTTTGGGTTTTTTTGCTTAAAAAACAAGTAAAATATTTATTTTGGGCAACCACAGTTACACCCCATAACGTTACATTTTTGTTTGAGCATTACAGTTTTTTGTTGCTATCAATTAA
>JAUMHI010000033.1:9381425-9393953 GCA_032359435.1 Enteromius unitaeniatus | reverse complement strand
CTACCAATGTAAATGGTCATGAAAATAAAGAAAACACATTGAATGAGAAGGTATGTCCAAACTTTTGGCCTGTACTGCATTATATATATGTGTGTGTGTGTGTGTGTGTATATATATATTTATATATATATATATATACACACATTTATACATATAAATATTTTCTATTATTCTCTTCATCTATCAAAATGATGTCTATATAAATCATGTTTTATTAAGTTGTTGTGCTCTAGGTAGATCAAGAGCAAAAAATGTCCCCAACAGCCAATTCAACGTCACCATAATTTTCCTTTAAAAGCACACTAGCAGTGGTACAAATGTATTTATAGAACCATAAATGCTGTCTTTAAGTTAATCGCCCAAAGACATTAATGCACATAATCTTTAGGTTTTTCCTGCCATTTTATTCCACTTTTAAGAAGCTATGCCTCAGAAGTGCAAAATATCATCATCTACTGAACATATTTTTCACACGTGCACACTCCTTCCTCAATTGCACACAACACATATGCAGTAAAATGATTTGCACCCATATGCACACCTCATTTTAAGGTAACCTATATAACCTGCTCGGTCTAATCTCCAAACTCAACACACAATCACAGCCACAACATACAGGCTATTTTCATCTGTTTAATAACAGTTATAATTACGTTTTATCTGCACCCAGTTACAGCTGCCCAGCCCAGGGAGCATCTGTTATCACAAGACTGCAGTTTGCTAAATAGCATGATGTGAATTCATGATATCTGGAAGCTTATTAAGCTAGCTTGTGTGTTTGTCGGTTGCAGTTGTTTATCATCCTAATATGTGTGTATGTAATGCATGCATGGAGGAGGGTCAGCTCCAATATTATCTGTTGGCATATTGCATACCCCTGAGTGTGTATGAATGCATGTGTGTTCTACTTTTCTAATCTCAATAATGAGGACTGGGATATTATTAAGCTGGCTTATAATGGTAAATATAAATTATGTGTATACATTTCAAACATGTCCATACTTTGGGGACAGGAAAAGTAGTTCAGAATCAGATAAAAGTTCAATTTCGTAAAAGTTTCCAAAAGGGCACAAAGTCCATTATCCCCCAGTTTCACAGACAAGGCTAAATTGCATGTTTGAGCTGTCTCAAATGAAAATATCTTGCTCTCGCATATCTTAAAACATGTCAGTGTCATTGTTCTGTGTTAAGATGCTCACCTGTAATATTTTCTTATAAGGCATTTTGTAAAAGTTGCTTCAATATCTTAATTTAACTAATGCCTAGTCCTGGCTTAATCTAAGCCCTGTTTGTGAAACCGGGCCTATGTGTTTTTAGTGGTAGAGTTCACTTTATTAAAAACAGTAGAAGCATCCAGGTTTTATATGAAGACAACTTTTTAGAAATAATTCTCCAATGTGCTGTACAGGTAGCAATAAAAACAAGAGGAAAAAAATAATAATAAATTGGTATACTAATAGCAGCAAAATAGTTCAAACCTGACATTCAGATGAAGTGCTGAACATTAAAACTAGTGGCATCAAAACAGTCAAAACCACACTCTCTTAATTAATAAATAAGATAAATAAGGAGCTAAATCATAATGAGTTATATACAAATAACAAAGTTTAAACTCAATTCTTAAATTTAATTGGACGTCAATGAAGGGATCTCAGAAGGAGTATTAATAGTTATAGCAAAGGCAAGACACTTAAGAAAACAATCTTTTTTAAGTGAAATTATCCAGAAACACCACCAATAAATGATGATACTGAACAAAGAACTCAGGAAACACCAGGCGTGAGACAGAGAGCCAAAGAGGCAGTACTATGTAGACGATCAGGAAGAGGAGAGTATTCCTGAGGTGAGGGCCGGCCGATGACCAAACCAAGGCAGAGCTAAAGGGATGAGGGACCCCGGCAGAGCTGGTAGGCTGTTGTGCCACAGTGAAGATGGCGCCGCTGATTTCAATGGTTCGAGATGGGGACTGGGAAACCCCCAACCACGGTGGAACTGGAGTCAGCACATGTGAGGTACAAACAATAACTAACAAACTCAAACTTAACCCACAGTAATTTAAATACACAAACCAAACAATGCTAATTAACCACAAACCTGAACAGAATGATGAAATCAAATCAATAACCATGACGAACAGACCAGGGCGTAAAGGTTCAAACTGAAAGTTCAAACTAACAGAAGTGATATTCATGAGGTGATTGTAATATTTCTGCCAGTTTTCACAGATCTTGTCAGTGAGAGATGTTTTTCCTGCAAACTTATGTCTTTTCTTCATCTGTACAACCTGCCGTCGTCCTGGTATAGTCATACCAAGTTCTTTAAATACTGCTTTGCCTGTCCTTTGCTCAGCTTGTCTGCATGTTTCTACAGCTGGCAGCAGATGGATGCATGTGATGACTTTGACCTCTTTTTTGAACATCCACCATGTAATACAAATGTCATTTTGTATGTTCTTTTGGTGGTTCAGTGTTAAGCTTGAAGACGACCAGATGATGTTGGTCTGCAATTTTCTCATACTGGATGACCTTGACATTGAGCAAGGTCTTCAAATTATGACTTCTGACTAGGATGATGTCAATTTATGACTTATTTTAGTCACTGTAGGTAATAAGATAAGAACTATGTCTACATGATGATAAGGTCATAATATTCGAGGATTCACTCAACATAATCATTTCAAATGAGACAGCCGAATCACCCATGACAGATATGGGCATCTTTCACTTAATAATAGTAATGATACTAAATAAGTAGCAGTATTAATTCTAAATTGTATTATATTTCTAATTGTATTATAAATTATTTATATTTACATTTTTTTGTTATATAGAAAGTCGCTAAACCTTTGTTTTGGAGGGTGGAGGGTTATCTATAATAATTAAAATAAGCTTTGCATTAAAATAATACCAGCCTATTTAAATTACATTTAGTGGAGCTTGTGCCTTGCCTGACTCACTGGTGTCACATCAGGTCTTAGCAAAAGAAATGCTGGAATTATCCCATTACTGTAGAATATAATCAGCACCCCTAGCAACTCTCAGATTTCCGTTTGCACTGAGATAGTCTTACTGCTGCGCTTTGGATCATGTTACAGTCTATTTTCTTTAAGGCTTAGTCATCCAGGATTATGAATCCCAAAACTGAAATGCATCCAACAGTATGGACAACATGATTCCACACACACACTTAAATGTTTCTCTCTAGCTATTTCAACATTAATACATCTCTAAAGTTTGCGCTTACACAATTTTTTCAGGTTTAATGTAAGTTCAGCTCAATATTTTTCAATAGAATGTAATGTTTGACTCATGCCTGTAGTATACAAGACATTATTTTGAAAATATATCTACCAGACACAGCATGTTGCTGTCATGATTTCACAAAACCAGAAAACCATGTAAATTTGCATCACACATGCACTGATAACAGTTTTGCCATTTAAAAACACTGGAATGATCTACTGTATGACACAAATAAACATTTTGTTATATGAGCCAATAAATGCTCTCTAACCAAAATACAAACTGTAAATTTTGGTTTTTAAAACCCTTAACAAAACTTTTCACATACACATTTGCATAGGTATTAACATAGTAAATCTACAATATAAAAATTTTTCATTTTTCAAAGTTGAAAATAAAACAAAGATTACTACTGTCTGTTCACTTTTTCAAGGAAATACTATTTTAGAGCATCCTATTCATCTTATGATAAGTCCAACTACCCTAACTCAAATGTTATGGTACTACCGCTACAACCAGCCACCAAGCTGCTGTCCCAGCAAGCCAGCGCTACGATAGGACTACGAGCCACCACATCAGCCAGCCAGCAAGCCGCTACTTCAGCTATCCAACAAGCCGCCGCTATGATCGGCCAACGAGCCTCCGCATCAGCCAGTCAGCAAGTTGCCGCCCCGCCTCAAGCAAACCAAGAGGCCACTGCACCTAGCTGAGGCCGAAGGCCCACTAGGCCTCACCACTCACTGGCAAGGAAAGCCCGCTCTCCATCGCCCGAAAGACTTGAACCACCTTCTTCGGCCTCCTCCTACGCTTTGGCTCGTTCTTCCCCAAGCAAATGGACTATCATATCCCTCCGACAAACCCTCTCGGCCGCCAAGATTCCATTTTCCCGAAAGCAAGCAAACCAGATCTCATGAACATTCTCAATACGCACCTCCTAGACGCCTCTCCACCAGCAACACCGCAACCCAGGAAAAGAACACAAAAAACAGCTCATCTTACCTCCGCAACCCCCTTCGCAGAGACCCCAACATATCCCTAAGCTCTCACCTAGCCCATCATTGACTATTTGACGTTATTTCACCGACCTGTTCTAACCCTTGTTTCTGCTTCCTCTAACAGGTCTGGACGCTCACCACGCAGTGCAAAAAAATAATAATTACAAAAAAAATCATATCCTTATATTCAGCTTCCTTGGGGGGCAGCAGATTCGGGCAGCCGTCCTTGCCATTGCTTCCTTGGGGGGCAGTCGGCTTCCTCGCTAGGGCTCGGCCCTCTAGGGTTCGGGCCTCGCTGCTCTACCGGCTCGCTTCCTGGACAGCATGCCAAATCTGCTTCATTCAAATCTATCAAACTTATTCATTAATGAGAAAGAGCGAACTCGTGAATCATGTTTCTTTCATCTTTTTTACCAAGCAGGTCTATCTGGCATCTCATTATATAAAGTTCGTGGAAATCCAGGTCAGGAGAGATAATTTATAACTCTATAAGACCAAATTATAACAGAGTCGTCAAAAGAAACTACAAACTATTCCTTGCTAAATTTGTCTATTTTGCTCATGAGATCTGCTGTTATTCAAGAAAAGCATTTTAGGATTTAGCATTTAGAGAAGCACTTGTTTCTTCACTGTCCAAAAAGTAGCAATTAAATGGTTATTAAATTAAAGAAATGTTCACCTTCAACTACAAGGGCAGAAATTAGCAGTCTTTCTGTTTTGGTTGAGAGATGGGCAATATTAATACATGTATTGATTGTGATTAGATAGGAAATGACATTAGGTTGGTTTGTGACGCAGAGCATGAGGGAAGCTAAAAATAGAGGACAGCTGAAAAGCCACAAAATGATTAGAAGGGATAATGTTGGCTAAAAACGAGATGTGTGTATTCACAAATGCCAGTGTCTGAATGTGACAGATTTAGTTAACCAACACAGCATAGATACACACTCATTTTATGCTCGAGCAGAACATGTTGATACTAGAAAATCTTCAATGGTAAATGTTTCATCTCATGGGGGTGTACATGTCCACTTAATTTTAATGACCGAGTATTACTGCAATCCTCTAAAGAACTAAATTCATTCATCAAATGATGCAGTACTAAAGGAAGCAGCAGGGCCTATCAGAATAAGTTGGACTGAGTTCACTTTTAATAAGGGTCAGAGTGACACTGGTCTGAAAATACTAATAGTGTAGGGGGGAAACAAGAGTCATTCTGTTATTAACTACATCCTTCTGAACTGTATCCAACATTTAAAAAATCAGTCATATTAGGAGATAAACAGTTAAATGGACTCAAATGACTTCATAAAAACATGTATAATTAATCACAAAAAAGCCTGTAGTTACATGTAGCAGAATACATCGTCTCAGTTTGCATTTGAAAATAAGTTTAGTAAATTATCCTCTCATATTCTTATATACAGACAAAAAACATGAGTTATTTAATTTGTCTTTGTCCACATGCGAGTTGCCTGCTGTTTGGAAATGTGCACGTATTATGCCATTGTACAAGGGAGGTGATGTACTGTACTTGACCTTAATAATTATAGACCTATATCCATAATAGGTTCTATATAAGCTAATATAAAACTAATATATAAGCAACTTTCAGATCAATTAAGTAGAAATTATATTTTATCATCATATCAATCTGGCTTTAGGTCTAATCATTCTACAACTTCTGATCTTCTTCTTCTTCTGAAGTTTACTAATGATGTGTTTTCTGCTGCCGATGATGGTAAACTTACAGGTGCGATTTTTCTAGATTTATCTAAAGCTTTTGATTTTGTTGATTGATATTAACTTCTAGATAAATCCATTCAATGAAAGCGAGACATCACAGGTGGGTGATGTAAGTTACCAGGAAGCTTTCTGTCATTCGGCGAAGCTCTGTGTGTGTGTGTCATTCTATGTTCTATAAATTGTATTTATTGCTGTATGTCAAACAATCACTAAGCTCTGTTATGTCTAAAGCTAAGGCAAATACAAAACATTAGGTCAAAAGCCGATTACATTTCACACTGTGTTTCTGCTTGCCCAAACTGTATCACCAGTGGGGATACACACAGTCTGCGCGTGGTCTGCTTGGGAGCGAAGTACACCAAGTTGGCTCTCGAGGGGGCCGCCTGCCCACATTATTAGCGGCATCCCCTGAAAATGCTTCACTCCTGGAAGGTTCTTTTTGAGGAAGGAGGCTTCACCAGTGTTCCCGCCTGGTCCCGGTTCCGCCAAGGTGGAGGTTGATATGGAGAGCATCACAGATTCACCCCCTCAGTCACCCCAGTATGAGGAGTTGTTGGAGGTGGTTACTCATGTGGTAGTTAATTTGAATATTGATTGGCCTCAATTAGATAAGTGGTTCTTGCTGTCCAAGCATAACCACCTTCAGACTGAAGCCTGCCATTTTTCCAACTTTCACACTGAGATGTCAAGGTTGTGGACAACACCGTTCTCAGTCCACTTATTCACACGACTGAAGTTCAGGATCAAACAGGTAGCGTCTTAGATCAGGTTAGAGGTTTGGTTTGTCATGATCGATCTAAAAGGAAAAGGACGTTCTTACCATACTTGGAATTTGGGCTCTGCATTTAACCCATCCAAGTGCACACACACAGCAGTGAGACATGAAAAATCACTCACACACCGTGAACAAACCCCTGGAGCAGTGGGCAGTCATTGCAGTGCAGTTTCAGGGGTGAAGCTTACTAATATCAGGTTGTTCCCTTTGGATTTTGTCTTTTTGTTGGCCATATCTTCTCTAAAGAGAATGGAGATCTGCAGGCCCTCTCAGTGGCCCCTTCTTACCTTGAGTTTGTGCATGGGTTGGCCAAAGCATTTCTGTACCCTTGTGTGGGCATGTCCCTAAGATTTATTCCTCTATACAGCCCATCGTACTTCAGGCATTTTGTTATCCTCCTTTCAGTGATCCTGACGAGAAGCGTAACCGTGTCTGTCCGGTGTTGAGGGATCTGATTGCTACTAATCAGACCCTCAGTCGGTGGATAGTGGAAGCCATCTCTATTGCTTATGAGTCATTTGGTCTCCTCTCACCTTTGGGGGTCAAGGCTCATTCGACCCGTAGTATGGTAGCATCTAAGGCCTTTCTAGCAGGTGTTTTGATGGAGGACATCTCCACTGCAGGGTGGTCCACACAGCTTACGTTCATCAAATTATATGACCTAGATCTGCAAGCTACTTCGCTTAGCTTAACTTAGGTTAGTTTAGCGTTGGCTGTTGTAAACGTTTTTTCAAAACACATTTGTTATGGCAAAAAAGATCCAAGTCAAAATCTGTAATATTGTTAATTAATTCTTGCTAATAACACAACTATCATTAAACACAATGTTCAATTATTGTTTTCCTCCAGTGTTTCATCTCTTACCAAATGGATGCTGTACTAACTTACTAGAGAAAAATAATGAGCACACTGTTATGCATGATTGTTAAAAACATCATAAACAATTTTATACAAAAAATAATTTAAATAATAATTAAGAAAAAAATCTAAAGTGCTATAAAAACTATCTAGAATCAACGTACAAATCTCAACAACAGTGACAATCAACAAAATTAATAAACAGATCAACTCTGCACATTTCAAAACATGCTACTAAAACTTAACACAAAAGCAAAAATATAAGCACATAGAAAGAATTAGAGAAAATAAGTGGACAATGCAGTGGCATAATTTATTCAGCATTGCAGCAAGAAGCTTTTAACTCACCTTTCATATGCTTATTCTTGATTTCTGCATTTGTCTAAGCGATGCTGTAGAACTGAAGGTTTTGTGCAAAGCTGGTAATGTTGTTTGTTGAGTTTATTCATTCTCTGCTGCTTTATTTCAGTTAATTTCTTCAAAGGCTGTGGCAGAAGTCAGATGTTGTTTAATTTCTTGATCTTTTGTAAAGTGATTCTAATTGTTAGCAGCAGCTGTTTATCATTTGTTGAATTCTGTCATTAGTGTTCATTCTCTCTGTCAGGTGGACTATATTAGTAAACTCTAATATTATTAATTACTAATAATACTACTACTATTAGTAGTGAAAAAGGGTGTACTGCAGGGTGTGATTTTGTAACACAGCCTCTGAATGCCAAATCTGAACGCTGTAAATTCACAGGACTGCAGAAGGCTACTTTCTCAAAAG
The DNA here is from genome assembly GCA_032359435.1 of Enteromius unitaeniatus. Taxonomy (NCBI): domain Eukaryota; kingdom Metazoa; phylum Chordata; class Actinopteri; order Cypriniformes; family Cyprinidae; genus Enteromius; species Enteromius unitaeniatus. Next base: position 9,385,568 of record JAUMHI010000033.1, on the reverse strand, counting down.
CAACAAATATTATCCAGAATGCATTGTTTTTTGTGGGATTTTACTGTTGCAATGAAAAAAAAAACAGAATACTGTGAGAATATGACCCTTTTTTACAGCAGTTTTTTTACAATGTAGTGTATGTTTCTTGGAGAAAGAAAAGAAAGGAAAAAAAAACAGAAAAGGGGAATTTGATTCGGATGACTAGAAAAATTAATTGGCCTAATAATTATAAGATTTAATTCTGTGCTGTGGTGAATGAAGGGAGCCCAGTAATGCGGAACAGACCCAGTGGAGTAAAATTCTGTTCTGTGGGAACAACACAACCATGCCAGCCAGACTTGAAGGAGTGTGTGTGTGTGTGTGTGTGAGAGAGAGTGAGAGAGAGAAAACAGAGGTGACAGATGAGTCACAGGCTCGCCTACATCTAAATCATTGGTAAAAAGATATAATGGCAGATTAAATAATAGTCCAATGTAGATGATCAAATCTCACTCGCACTACAAATTGTCTGGGGATCCTGCAGCCACCCTTAGGATTTCTTCAAGTGCAGATTAATACACAAACGCACAAAGCTACAACTATAATGCTTAATGGCTGAAAGCTTGTTCAGTGTCAGTTTTTCCTGTTACAAGTAGAGAATATTAAGTGAGTGAGTGAGTGAGTGAGGTGACTTGTGGCCAGGTGTTGTGACCCATACTTGGAATTCGTGCTCTAGCTTTAACCCATTCAAGTGCATGCACACAGCAGTGAACACACACTCAAGGGTCTCTCCTATTGAAGGATAGGATAATCTATGACCTTTGGGTTACAGGTCCGACTCACTATCCACTGGGCCATGACTGTCCCTAAAAACACTATGTTTATCAGAGGGTAAGGTCTGGTGAGTTTGAGTGAAAAGCAGATATCAGATATCAGGTCCTGCTGTCCTCTTGCATCAGAGCTCTGCTTTCATCTGCCATAAAGCTTGGGGCAAAATCTGCTGATTTGCAGTCTCCATCCTCAAAGTCAACGGGTGAATCTGGTTCGGTAAAACCGGTTTTACAGAAAACTGGGAAAAAATAAAAAGTTCATGAGGTCCACAACTTTGTCTGTTTTTGATTCCCTTACCTCTTTTATTTGATGTGTTAAGACAGACAATAAATCACATTAAGCAAAAAGGGCAATACTCATGAGCTGGCTGTTCCCTGCGTCTACAGTGAATGTAGATACCGTTTAAAACCGCAGGAGGGGAAACCCTACCTGCATAGCTTTTATGCACGGAGAGTTCGTTCTCCAAAATCTACCCTGAACACCTGCAGCTAAGGAAGTCTCCGGATTTGCCTCTGGAATACAGTCAAGCGCAGGTCAAATCTGAAACCAGGGCTCCACTGCCCTGTGATACAGTAACACATGTAAGCTATATCTAGGATATAGGATTGACCTTGATGACCTCTAATCTTGCAGCCTAAAAGAAACATAACAGACAGGATACATTGCCCATTTCATAATTCCACCACATTTTCCCCACATTATCACAGAGAATCATGCTGCTTGAGCTGTCATATTTCCATATTAGGTCATTTTATCTCCGTCACCAGTAAGTGATTAACAAGACACTTTCATTGCAGCAGGGATTAATATCTGCCTCACACCGGGACTTCCTAATCCTAATCTATATGCAGCCTGCAGAGTGTTTCCAGCCACAGTGATTTGATTTCCAGGGTGATAGATGGCCAGCTGTCCTCATGTGGTCAGATCCTTTTTTTTATTCTGGAGCACTTGGGGTTAAATCTGGTAAAGAGTGCAGCTGATTCAATTATTCATTTCTCCCATGTTGCTGCTCATGCATCTGTTTGGTATAATAGGTCTTCTTAGAATCGCTCCAAAATGCAACATCTAGTTCTAGGTCAGTGCTGAAATATTTATGAATATGCAAATATTTGTTTAGAAGGGAGCCCAGTTCGAAGTTGTGGGGCCATCTTTCATGAGATCTCTCTTGTTGCATATTCATAAGTGTCTATCAGACCTGTCCCACATTACTCGGTGGAGCAATGGGGTTTTCAAAAATATTGTTCATGTTTAAGCATGTGGTAAACAGACAGATGATGTCACATTGACCACTTTTATGCCAGGTATTAACATTTGCATCAGCCAAACTAATCACAAGTGAATATACAGGTTAACATTTGTATAAATTTAGTAGCGATTGATTTGAATTAGCGAAATCATTAAATCTGAATTTAAAACAATAATAATCAGATGTCCATTTTATTATTGTCTTAACTGTAATAGATTTCGCTACTATTTTTAATTTTGGCAAAACTATAATATGAGAAAAGTAAGTAGGATACAAAATCAAGATATCCCTGCTTGAATAAACAGCTGAGAATTCTTCTCAATACTATGTGGTTCATCCAAAATTTCAGCCTATGTCAGGCTAAGGCTATGTCCAATAGACAAATATAAATCTTTCCCCACCAGCAACCACTTCAAATAACTTGTCACGTAATAATGACAGCAAATAGCATCAACTCAACGATCCAATCAGTTCTCAAAATCTCATCTTATATTCAAAGCCATCATTCTGTTCCTGAAAAAGTCATCTCCTTTCTGCTACAACCTCTTCATTAAGTTTGCATACGACACTAATGTGGTGGGTCTCATTAGCAACAGGGTGGAGACTGACTACAGAAGCCAGGTGAGCCACCTGGCCACGTAGTGCATTGACAACAATCTCTCTGAAGAAGACGAAGGAGATTGTTGTTGACTTCAGGAGAGTGCACATTCTGACCATCGACTGTGCGTCTGTGGAGAGAGTGAGCAGCACCAAGTTCCTGGGTGTGCACATCACTGAGGATCTCTCTTGGACGAATAACACCACTGCACTGGCCAAAAATAAATAAATCACAGCAGCGTCTCTACTTTCTTCGCAAACTAAGAAGAGCAAGAGCACCAGCCCCCATCATGTACACCTTCTACAGAGGCACCATTGAGAGCATCACATCGAGCTGCATCACTGTGTGGTTTGGAGCCTGCAATGGTCCTGCCATAAAACCCTCCAACGCATAGTGAGAGCAGTAAAGATCATTAGTGTCACTCTCCCCTCCCTCCATCTAGATCTACAGCACCCGTCTCAACAAAAAAGCCCTTTGAATAGCGGCTGATCCCACCCACCCAATGCAAAGCTTCTTCAACATGCTGCCATCAGGGAGGAGACTGTGGAGTCTCCGGGCCAGGACCAGCAGACTGAAGGACAGCTTTATCCATCAGGCTGTCAGGAAGCTTAACTCTCTCCCAGCTCTGCCCCCACTCCCCTCTTCTCCCCCACGGTCTCTCTGAACTCTGACACACACACATCCACTCTCACTCACTGTCCCGCACCAGTCACTTTATGTAGCATTAGACTGCTTTATCATACTTACAAGCTCCATTTGCACTATTTGCATACGTTTTCACTACTCCCTTTGGTTTGCACTCTCTGCCATGGGCCCTTATTTTGTATTTTATATTGCTGTTTATATTATATTATATGTATAATTTGTATTTATTTAATTTTTTTACTCACATTTTAAAACTCTTTTGGTATTTAATGTTTATCTGTATCCACTTAGGGTCTGAGAGTAACGCAATTTCAATTCTCTGTATGTCCTGTCTATGTGGCAGAATTGACAATAAAGCTGACTTTGACTTTTTATTATTTTTCTTGCTCAAGAAGACATTTCACTCAGGTATCCTATTGGTTAAAGGAATATTTCACCACAAAAAGATTTATTTTTCAGCATTTAGTTATTTACTCATGTCCTTCCAATCCTGTGTCAGTGTATTTATTATGTTGAACATAAAAGAAAATATTTTGAAGAATGCTGGTAATCAAACAGCTGATTTCCCTTTTATATCTTTTCCTACTATGGAAGTCAATGAGGAGCAACAACTATTTGGTTCTTTAAAATTCTTAAAAATATCTTTTGTTGCGTTTAAAGTGATTTGAGGGTGAGTTAATGATGGCAAAATTTAAACAAGCCATAATAATATTTGAGAATCTCATTATTCTAGATAATACACTGACGAGTTATGACGTTGGAAGAGGTGCTTCAGTTTTTAATACCTTACTTTGCTTTATTGTAAATAATAAAAACATGTTCTTTTTACTTCCAATTTCTAGGCAATCCCTTAGGTCTTTTT
>JAUMHI010000033.1:9367793-9378240 GCA_032359435.1 Enteromius unitaeniatus | reverse complement strand
AGATCAAGAAGTGATGGATCTGGGGCGGAAAGTTACGGAACACATAAAAAAGAGTGTGTTACAGTTGACAGTTTGTTCAAGCACAAAGAAGCAATGAATCAATGTAAGTTATTTGCTCAGTGTTTCTCTCGAGGGAGCTCTGTCTGTGGTCCACCACAACTCAAAAATCTTTAGCTGGGTAATATATCAGATGCCCCTGCTGGCAGATTTTATAAAACACCATTTGGATAAATTTTCAGTTATTTAAAAGTGGAGTAATTTAAAAGTGTTCTGTATTAGTTCTGTATAAGTATTCTGACCAAGCAAAATATTTTATTACAGTAAAGCATATGGTTTACTAGTGCCATTCCTGTCACAGCTTAGTCAGGATAGTCACTAGTGAACAGTTTGTAATTGTGGAGTGATCATATTTGTTGCGCCATCAACCAATAAGTGTTGTACTGATGTGATTTTCCTGCAGTTTCAGATTAAATGTGTTCAACCGCGCATGTGAATCTGTGCATGCCTGTTTATTTTTTCAGACTTTTGTCTAACTTGAGACAGCACCAATGCCTTGTCACTGTGAGATAATGCCACTTAAGTACCACAAGAGTGATTCAAGAGCAGTCGCAAGCTCTGATGATGACAGCAGTTTCATGATTGTGCAGACTCTCCTATGACAATGATGCATGTGTTTCGGGTTTATTCTGACAGCTTCAGCTCTGCTAATACTCACAAGCATTAAAAACTCTTTTCAGTTATATATATCTAATGATTAAAAAATACAGACCAACTGTACTGTATTGAAATAATAATGTTGTATACATACAGGTGCTTTTATATAGTTTTATAAGAATTTATATATTTGTTACATGAAGACGTCTTAAGTATCTTTATGTATTGTATCCAATAGTCTTCATCTCTAATACAATATGGAAAGAGCAAGACCATTACAGTTAGCCAAAATCCAGCAAAGCGCATCTTTTAGTTAATCATATGCCATTCTCAAAAACAATGCAATTGCAAAACTAGTGCCCTGAGGTAACTGAGTATTGTGTGAGTGTCTGTTGTATTAGGTGTCCTAAGTGTGAATAGAACATTTACATTGCATTGTTATCGTCATTCAGATTGATTACAATTAGTATAATCACAAATACCATGGTGAAGCTAAATGGCTAGTATAGCAAAACCATGTAAATTTGTGCTTACTTTAGTTCAACTATTATGATTTTTATTTGTAGTAAACACTACATTTAATTTTGATAATTAAAACATATGTAACCGAGTGCAGAAATTAACGCGAGTAATACTGATATTACAATAGTCACTCTTAACAGTTTACGTGATCTGGCTCTTTATTTGTATTATTTGTATTTTATATCAAAATATATTAAACATGCATGTGGTAAGAGGCTCTAAGGCATATTGCGTTGGCTAAAACACACAAGGAAATACGTTGTGAAAAATAATTTTAAAAACATTGCATTCGGACTCTAGAATTATCACAGAGGTTGTTAGAGAAAAACAAAGACAAGGCAGATTCGGATGGGATTAAAATCACCAAGTATGTCTGTGAAACAAAACATTCTCTAACGATACCCTCTAAAATGAGTCCCGTCCGAATAGAGCTTTACTTTTAGTCATTATTTAGGTAGCACACATATTCTGAATGTCTTTGGCAGAATTCAAATGAGCCATTTTAATCTAGATTAATTTCAAAATTAATCTATGCCCACCCCTAATTAACACACAAACCGACCAAAGATGTTTCAGATTCCCTCTCAAGGGTTGGAAAGAATTTAATATGTATGAGTTTACTAGTGTAAAAATGGGGTTGTGCAAAACCAATACACAGACAACTGGGTTGCTAAGACATGGAATAACAGAACTGGGTCAAACAGGTGATTCTCCACTGGAAATGCTTTGTAGTCTAGAAATAGTCTTAATCTGTGTCTGGGAATCCAGACCTTACAGGCTGATCTGAAAATCACTTCAAATTAAATGGACTATTTCTGAATCAGCTCTGATATCATCATATTACAACACACTAAACCCAGATTAGGCTGTGTCCAGATCTAAGATAGCGCGTAGTCTTGTGTGAAAAAAAATTGCACATCAAGGCAGATTCATTGATCTTAAAATTGCACTTTGCAGAATGCTCCAAACACTGTAAATTACAGCCTTCACAAATTTGACCAACTCTCATGTTCCAACATAACCACACTTGGATGGGGTCAGAGTAAATCACCCCTCCTTCCACATAATATGTTCAGTTTTATACATAGATATGAATCTCTTGGTTGCAGAGGGCGATAAAGGCAGGAGAGGCTCAGATTAGTGCATAATTCTGTTAGAGGGCAGTGTAAATCCTGGCATTTTTATATCGCTCATTCGTTCTCTCACACACCCGTTCAGTTCGGTTTAGTTGGATTAAACAGAGTGATGTCACCACAACATGTCATGTTTCTGAGAGAGAGAGAGAGAGAGAGAGAGAGAGAGAGAGGTGGGCGTTCAGCTAGAGCTATTGCATAAGATTCAACCTAATACTGTACTTTATTATTTTTATTGGAGTGTTGGATACTGCTTGTATTTTTTCCCATTTTCTACTGTGCTATATAAAAATGGGGCATAATAATGGCTGGCGTTATATTTAATATCATTTGAAAATATAAATTGAAAAATCTATTAATTAATTTAAAAATAGTATTTGTTTGACATAGAAACAAAAATAAAATAAAAATAACATTAGTATTTTCACCACCACTAAAAAAAAAAAGTTTTAAGCCAGTTTCTAAAGGTCAGTTTCTAAGATAGTTATTGCTACAGTATCTTTCTGCAGCATGTCAGTAATAATAATTCACATTTCCACACATACAGATATAATTCAGAAAATCCCATTTTATTTCTTATTCATCAAACATTTTACTTTTATTATTTTTACTCAGTTTGCATATGAACTTCTCATCAGATCCATGCATACAAAGAGTGGAGACAAAGAGATGGATATAAAGAAAAATAAAGAGAGAAGACAAGGAGAAGTGTAAATAAAGACAGGTAATACTGAAAATAAAAACAATGTAAAAAAAGGAAAGGCGATAGAAAACCTACAGAGAAGGAACCCCATACCCTCAAAAATATTTGCAGGGGATTGTGGGAAAGCAGCAATCCAGGTGTATTGCTTTCTCATATGTAGAGTAACAGTGTTGAACCGGGTGAGGTCATCTCAAAACAGTAAACTCTGTAGCAAACTCATCTCTTTTGGTTGAGTGTTTAAAAAGTTTTGGTCACATTTATGGCCAGGCATTGTAGCGATACAGTATACTGATGTTCATGGCAACATTTTGAGAGCATTGTTCTTCATTCTCCACTGAATTATCAACATCAGTGAAACACTCAATATATATATTATATATACGGTAATATATATCGATCAAACCTTCATATTTGTTTTTTGTTCTATTCAGACAAAAATAACTCATTTAAAATCATTACACAAAGTATGTCTTACATAGATTTGCTGATACAATTACTGTAAACATTTAAACAATAAATTCATACATACAAGTACTTCTGAACAAGAATGAAAAAAGTGCTTTATAAAAGACAATAATAATAAATTCCTGTTAGTTTTGATTGTGTTGAGGCAACGTATCACAGTTTCAGGGCTAGACGCAGCGTCCTAACAATGTATTTGGTGATCAGATTTTTTTTTTTACGTTTTTTTGAAGTTTGCTTAGTTTCAAGCAAGTATTGGTTTTGCTGTGTTTTTTTCACACTTACACAGAGTCCACTTTGACCTGATTGTTGTTGGTCATGAGTGGCGAAGGTTTACTCTTGAGTCTTTCTTGCGCTTCATTAGAACTTTCCCCAAAGAAGATCCTAGCAGTACATACTGAAACCACGATGCGTTTATACTCACGACGGAAGTTCTGGTTCAAAACTCCATAGACGATTGCATTGAGGCAACTGTTGAAGTATGCCATGAAATAACTTGCCACAAAGAGCCATTCAGGTATTAAAGGAACCACGCGCTCGGGAGAAATCGCTACTGCCAACCCGATGAAGTTTAACGGTGCCCAGCAAACGGCAAAGAGCACAAAAACAACAAACATTGTGACGAAGTTTCGCACATCATGAGGCGTGAGCTTGGGACGATTGTCGGGCTTCACTCTTCGTCGCACCTGTATGACTAAAACCCATATTCGCAGATAACAGTAGGTGACGATCATGATGGGAAGAATGAAATGGAAGAAGACGACAGCGATCGTGTATGCCGAGCTTGCCGACTGCTCGAACGTACAGGAATATACCCGTGGATCATACTGCAAGGAGCCTACGAACAAGTTGGGCACAATAGCAAGTACCGTCAAGGCCCAGATTAAGAGTACATAGCAAACTGAGTTTTTGTCGCTGTAGAGCTTGTCATATTTGAGGCTGTGGCAGATATAACAGTAGCGGTTGATTGCGATGCCGGTGATGTTGAAGATGGAGCCGATTACACTGACACCCATCAGGAAGCCGCTGATTTGGCAGTGCATATATCCCAGGTTCCAGCCCCGGTGAAATATGGAGGTCAGGACCAGCGGATACGGATAGATGGCCACCACCAGGTCTGCCACCGCCAAACTCACCACAAAGATGTTACCTGAGAAACAGACAGAAAGAAAGAGATACAGGTTAAGGAGTATTTAACTACATCCAAAAGCTTACAGTAGGTGGCTGACTTGCTGCGCTCAAGCAACCCTTTCCAACAATGACTGTATGACTTGGAGGTCCATTTTGTACACTGAGGACCATTGAGGGACTAATATGCTATTAGAAATGAGGCAGGGGCATGTAAACTTTTGAAAAGAATAAAGATGTGTAAATTTTTCATTTTTTGACTAAATATCATACGTTTTCATTAAGTACTTGCCCTTTAGAAGTTACACTTGCATGTTTCCAAGAAGACAAAATAAGTTAAATTTACCCTGATCTTCAAATTCAAAAAAATTTTCACCCCTCGACTCTTTAGCCCTGTTCATAGACATGACTTAGCCTAAACTAGGATTAAGGCATAGTTCAGTTAGGATATTTAAGTAATTAATTTTTTAGCTTAAATGTCACAGAATCGAGCAGACAGGATAGTGGATTGTGAAGTATATGCTGCCTTCAAATATCAGTCAGATGAAGGTATCTCAGTGGACAGGATGCAACTTAATCACTGGATTCAGACGTGCCTTGTTGTCCATATGTTGCAAAGGCAGCATTTTTTAGCATTCAGATGTAGCCTACACAGTAACTTCTCCTTTTTATCATGGAAACAGAACATGTTTACTAAGCCTTCCAGGAGTTCAATAAAGCTTTTATTGCCTCTTAAACACATGCTTGATCTGTACTCCAAATATTTGCCTCCACCAATTCATGGAATGTGCATTCTATATAAAGCAGGGTGCACATGTGTGTTTATAAATGTGAGAGTGTGCAGTTATTAATTACGTTCCCTCATTGTGTGGATGGTTAGGCACGGTCTATAGCTGATGGCTGCATTAGGGAAAGAACAAGGATGGTTTTAATGAATGCACATCACTAATTGCCGCCAGGCACAAGGACTTGACATTGTGTGTAAAGCTGAAATAATTAACTAACATTATAATCAAAAGGGAAACACTAAAGGCAGCCGCAGCTGAGTCGCACTGTTTCTTCTCTTAAGACTGTGTAGGAAAATGTATTTAAATGGTATTACCAAGAAACTAAAGTCAATCATTCGTCTGAAATGCTTTTCTTCCTGTTTGACAACAATTTATCTATTGCGTTGGTTTGTATTATAAATTTACACTTCAATAATGTACTTAAAGTGCTCTATTTTTGAACACTATTTTGTACTTAACATACTAAAAATGATGAACTTAAGATCAACTAAGTGTTGGGGACACCATGCATATGAACTAAATGTGCTTTTAAAATAATCTCTGTAGTTAAAACATGTATAAAAGCTTTGTCCAAATACCCACACTTGCGGTCCACTCGAGAGTGCGTGCACATTCACGCTTCCTCATACATAAAGAATAAATAGCGAATTTGGCGTGCTGTCCGGGGAGCGAGCCAAGAGAACGGCGGACTCCGAACTCTAGTGGCTTACCATAGCAAGGGCTGGAGTTCAGCGTCCAGCTCGGTCTCCGTCTGCTCCCCCGGAGGAAGGCGTGAAACGTTAAAATGCCGGAGAAGGGGTAGAGGAGGGATGCACAAAAGCGAGATGCGGATGAAGGGAAAGCGGGGATATTTACAGTAAGAAGGGAGAATTTGATTGGGTATGAATTAGGAGGGAATTGATTAGATGATGAGATGCCAGCCGTGATTAATTCGTCCAGCGATCCTCCTGAAACTATGTTATTTGCTAAACTTTCAATTAATATATATCAAGAATAATTACAATAAATTATGCATTCAATGTTCCATGATTTGTAATGTAATAAAAATAAGAAAAATAAGTTTAATGTTTGCACACGCCCCCTTAGCTTTTTTAAAAGGTAATGCGTTTATTTTATTTACACATGCTTAAATGTGTTACTTGTTAATCTGTTTTGTTGGTAATATTGATTTTTGTGATTTTCTTTACAGGAAATGAGCTGACAGTCTGTGCCAGTTATGAGAGAATGCGCTTGCACTGTATTGTTTTTTATGCCTCGTTTTTGCAAGTTATTGTTGCTAATTGTATGTCCCCTCGTTAGATCTCGTGTGTCATAGTCTGGCGCCGGCTCTGCTTGTAGTACACCTGAGTATGTACTAAAGATAGGTTCAAGTGTACTGCAAGTGTAAGTAAATAAATATTTTAAATACAGAGATAGTATGATAGTATGTAAAAAGTGAATTTTAGGTCATATGTATGGTGTCCCAAAATAGCACAGCTGATTACACTTAATTGATCTTAATTTTATGTTAAGAAATACAAAAAAATATTTTTTACAAAATTGGTGCACAGAAATAGAGCGGTTTAACTACATTACGAAAGTCTACTTTTTTAACCTGGGACAAGAGATGGAGGTCAAGGAAAAACTGTGGAAAAATTATATTTACAACACGTGTTTTTAGGGTTGTGAAAGTTTACATGTTACCTTTCACCATTATCTTGAAGAAAAATATGAAAAAAAAAGCATGTCAACTTACAAAATTTGTTCAACCAAATAATTTGCTTTGGCTTCAGTACATGGGGACAATATAAATGGCAATAATTTAATTTTGAAACAACATTATGTAATATACTCACAACAGATCTTTGAACAGGAAGATGTATAGCCGCTTTTATATTTTAAGTAGGAGGGTTCCTCACAAAGCGATCACAGTTATTAATCACACTTAAATGAAACAAGTGAGAATCAATATGTCTTGCATACTGTTAAAGATCCAACTACGAAAAATAACATATAATAATAAACTTTTCCTTTAGATCCTCACTGACTGCTCAAACTATCATCAGGGTAACATCACTAGCATGTATATGATCTTTAACGTGGCTTTCAGTGAAAAGGTCTTATTTGTCTTTGAGACAAACCCTTGAAAATCAGACTGAGAAGTCAATGTGAAATGGGCACATGAACCCGTCCTTGTGTGTCAGCTGTCTCGCAGCCCCCTTGCAATGTCAGCACGTGTCAGTAGTCTTGTCAAAGCACAGAACAGAAGCACTAATTCGCGGGCAATGGCAGTCCGTCTTGACGATTAGCTTGCAGTGGCCTGAAGCAAAGCTGTCACTCATTTATCCCTTCAAGCACCACACTGACATGCCATCCACATAGGGGTACAAACACGCAACCTTCTCACCATTTACACAAATATCATCCAAGCTTTCAGGCAAATAACCTTGGCTGTTCTTAAATACCAGAGGTCATTTCTCTGAGCATCCTTCTTGTGATCTATAGAAGCTCCACCCCATTCCTTCTACTTATCTTCTGATGTAAAGCTTAAAGGGATAGTTTACTAACAAGCTACAATTATGTTGCTCCAAACCTGTAGAACCTCTTTCTTTCTTTCTTTCTTTCACCATTCAATGAAATTCGGTGGAGTCTAGTGCTGTTTGCCCTAGTATACTTAGAGCCTGCTAAACTTTAACAACTAATTTTGTACTTAATGCACTTTAATTGGACTTCAGCACTATTTTCGACATACTCAGTATATTTGATTGTGCTAAAGTGGAACTATTGCACAAGTAATTTAGGTACCCTTTAAATATTTTGCATTTAAAGGGCAATATAACACAATCCTCATTAAAAGTGAAAAACACGCATTTAGGCGTTTAATTAAATTTTTTACCTACAATATCCTTGAAATACTTTTTGTATATAATAATAATGCTGTGACAGATGAGATACAGAGCACGTTTACTATGCTAGAAAATCCATATGTGACCCTGAAACACAAAACCAGTCATACACAGGTCTATTGTAACAATAGTCAACAATACATTGTACATTGGTGTTTTTTTCTGTTATGACAAAACTCTTTAAGTAAAGATTAGGATCCATGAAGATAAAAGCTCAATTTCCTACCATAAATATATCAAAACTTAATTTTTTATTTTTTTGATTAGTAATATGTATTGCTAAGAAGTTCATTGTGTATCAGTACATTTTTAGCGTTTTTGTAAAAAAAACATTGATAAAGAAGTGATGGTTTTAAAATTTTCAAAATGTTGAAATATTAAAATTTCATTCTGTAGTCCATGCAAGAAAGAACATCATACAGGTTTGCAATCAAACAGATTGTTCATTTTGCAGTGAACTATACCATTAATGATTCTAACTGATTTTAAACACTTACTCAGAGAGACATTCAAAGTTCACAAAACAAGTTTGTGTCAAACCTCTCAGCAGTCACGTTTTGTTGTAGACCTCAGATGGAGCCAATGCAGGTTAAGGCTTGATGCACACTGACAGCAAAGGTTAAGTTGTCTCCATGACGACTTCACTAGTGCACTCAGTTTATTTGTGACTAAGAGGTGTAGAGGATGAAGGCTATGCAGCCTTTGTTCTTACGGATTGAGGAGTAATAGTAGAAATCAAAGAATTGTCCTTGACAAAGTCAAACTGTCAAGTCCCAAGGCAATGTAATGCCACTGGCTTGCCTTTTCTTCCAATCTGTGAGTTTGGGTTATCAAAGCGATTAAAGTGTCAATCAAAGCACTTTATTTACCTTACAGTAAGATAGGACTCTGGCTCATGGAAGACATACCACATTTTCCCCATTACTCTTTCCAGTTGGTTCCCAAACTTTTAAATGTTTTCCCTTGAGGGATTTTAGGATGTGAGCGTTACAGAGACTGACAGGTGACAGAACCACACTGCCGGTAAGATATGAGTCTCAGTACTTTTAATGAGTGTGAAACTGCCCTTAAACAAATGGCCTCTGATAATCTTCCAGCTTGGGTGAATCACATTAACATCTGCATATCGTCTTCTCTTTTCAGAGTCTTCCATCTAATGTATAGAATGGCCATTCACATATTAAGGTCAGGTCTGCTTCAGGCATGGTCAGACTCATCAGGTGCAGCCAGTATCCTTGCAATGCCATGTCTCAATTAGTACTGAGCGCCTAGGGTCAGAGCTCAAAGATAGGTTAGCAGGTCACTATATTGACAAGGTCAGAATGTGAGACGGCTTCCCTTCCTTCTTTCCGGCAGGTCATTATGCATAATCTTCAGGATAATGTATGTTAATGTATGTTAAACACCTCAGGAATATGACTACATTTCAATATGTCAAGGCATGCCATTTTACAGATGCATCAACGGAGGAAGACAGCACTGTATTGCACTGAATTGCATGCATTCATTACATTTACACTCGACTATCCGCAATTAACATTATGAATACTTTTTTAGTGTCGAAACACATAATCATGAATGTCACTCTACTTTACATATAAACAACTCTTCCTGAGCTCTTGAAATAGAAAAAGTTTTCCAAATAGATTGACTGAGATGGTTTTTAAAATTGCTTGAGTGATATGTGTACATTTAAGGGCATGCTAAATGTAATTTCACAGTGAAATTAGTTTCAGGATATTATAATTCTGGAATATCTGCATTTTTTCACAGATGCATATGGAACACCAAAATAAAATATGTCATATGCACGCAGTATAAGAGTAGGGGTGTCCAATTCTGCGCCTGGAGGACCAATACACTAAGGATTTTGTATCCAACTTTCCCCAACACAACTGTCTAAAGATTTTTAGCAATAATAAAGAATTTGAACTTGAGGTTGCAGTTAAATTCTGTAGGATAGTGGCTTTCTAGGAGCAGGCCCAGACAACTTAAAACTTGTGTGATGCATTGCAGCAATTAAAAATTAATGGTGGACAAACCTGGATTTGTCAATGGATGATGTAGATAAGAAAAAAGCAGGCAACCATAAAGAACGTCTAGGTTACGAACGTAACCCATGTTCCCTGAAGGAGGGAACGGAGACGTTACATATGGGAACTCGCCAGAGAG
>JAUMHI010000033.1:9346526-9360130 GCA_032359435.1 Enteromius unitaeniatus | reverse complement strand
AGGTGTTTTGTTGTTGAATGTATTAATGAACATAGCAGTAGTCATTTACCCCCGACATCTGAGTGACTGAAGACACGGAGGATTAAAGTTATGTTTGTTTGTGAAGGGAAACGTGTTTATGTTCGTGCGAATCATTTTAATGAGTCTTTGCAAATCCCTTTCCTAATAATGTGCTAATTAGCAAGTTTCACTATGAATACGGCTAAAAAAAAGAGCCTCCGAAAGAGCCTCAGAAAAGAGGGGCGGGGTCAGCGGAGCTCATGATTCTAAAAAGCTGTTTTTGACGGGGGTAAAATGAGCGTTTTTAAACTATCTTTGAGAAATTTTAAAACAAACTATATTACAAACTTTCCCTTAAGACCCTAAAGAATCATATTAGCTTGTGGAAAATTGGCTTTATATGACTCCTGTAAGATATTTTGAACAGTCTTGCTAACCAAACAGTGGACATCAGCCATTGATTTCCATATATAGAAAAATGTACTATGGAAGTCAATGGCTACTGTCATATCTTTATTTGTTTCTAACAGAAAAAAAGAAACTCATACAGGTTTGGATCAATATAGTAAATTATGACAACATTTTCATTTTTAAGTGAACTTATTCCTTTAAAACCACTTGGCATAAGCTCTGAGCCAAAGCAGTTGAAAAAAAATTATAAAAACAATAAATAAAAATACTTTTTTCAGCAAATATGCAATAAAATGGTCAAAAGTGTCAGTAAAGACATAAAGACTGCAACAAAGATCAAAATAAAAGCTATTTACTTCATATTCACCAAAAACAGTTTCAAAATGTGCCCCCATGAGTCCAAAATTTATCATTTGCGTTTTTATGTATTGCTGACACTTTCCAAAAAGCACAACAGCTGTTTGAAAAACCTGATAATAAGAAAAGTGTTTCTGAAAGAATTCAGCTTTGCCATCACAGGAATAAATTACATAACAGTTATTTTAAATTGTAATAATATTTCACAATATTGCAGTTTTATCTTTTTATCAAATCAATGCATTAATAAGCATAAGAGACTCCAATTGAACAAATACCACTCTAATGTAAACCTGAGCTGTGTTCTAAAGCCTGTGGGTTGCATACAGTAAGAGCTCTCCACAACTACACGCACTACACACATCCTCTTCTGACCTAAAAACAAGGCTCTGGTCGCCTGCTACACGTACAATGACTCGAGAGAGAGACCCAGATTATGGGTGAGCACTGCAATCGCACAGGCCGCGAGACAGCACTCCACCCCCCAGCACACACTGTCACTCATTCATCTGGCACTAGAGGACAGCCATATGTCCAGCAGTTGTGGTCGCTGCTTCGACCATTCTAAATTTCAAGGAGGGACTTTGTGATTGGAACCTCAGCTGTCTTTGTGGTAATTGTTCATTGTTTATGTGTGTGAGTGTGTGTGTGTTGTACATTTCTTCAGATGTCAAGCCAGCCCAGCAGGTGCAGACTGGCCAGGGGAGTCCATTGTAAAATTTTGCCCCCGTTTTGTCCTGCTCTGTTTACCACTGGGCTGCAAGACACCAACTCCAACATACAAACAGCATCTTTAAGTGAGAAAATCCACACTAAATGAGAACAGCGACTGACATTTATAAATGAGTTGTCAGACCAAATGTAAAAAAAAGTCACGTTTTTAGTGTAATTAAAAAAAGCTCTATTTGACATAACTACAGTAATACTCCTATATATAAAGTACTCAGAAACCTATCCATGATACTGATTTTATATACTAAGAAATTAACATCAATTTGCATTTGATTTATTGACCTCTTAAAATGTGTAGGTTATCACTAACTACTAATCTAGTTTCATAACTGGATTCTAGTAAAACAGCATCTGGATGGCTTCTCAAATAGTAAATTATTTACGGTTACTAATAAATAACTCAAGAAGTAAATATAAATGCAGTAACAAATGTGCTTGTTTGCTGTGTCTGTGGCACAAGGGTTTATCAATGTCATATTATGCATTGCGTAAGCACGTGTATATTTGATTCGTTTGATTGTTGTGGATTAAAATTAAACAGAGGATTAAAAGTGTCATTCCAAATGAATGAAAGCATGAATCACATGTTCCCTTGGCGAACTAGAGACGCACATGCGGCAGGAGCGGTCAGCGCAAAGGCGCACGGGAACTGAGAGTGGGAAGCGCGTGAACTTGACATTGGAACATCCTCCCACCTGCACGCGAGCAGGACAAACATGAGCGCGCAGATCTTCCTCGTGCTCTTTCCATAAACTTCCCTACGTCCCAGATGTCTGCGCTCCCAACACACATTTAATGAGATCCTTGGAAAAATGTCAAGATCCACAATGTGGGTCAAAGCTTAATTAAATTGAGTCCGCTGTTTTTCTAACGAGTCTATATGAGTCACGTTTTCCAGTACTTATCTACTAATATTCAGTTTTTGGACAGGTTTCCTGTTCGTGTGTTGTTTTCCCACTCTGTGATTGACAGGACAAGAAACACAATCCCATGGCACATCATACTGATGTGGACAGATGAATGCCAAAATAAACTGCCATATATCCGGCACAGCACGTCAATCAAATCCAACGAACATGTTCATTTCCCCTAATAGTACCAAACAGTCTGTCTGTGTTTAAATCAGAGTTTAAAGCTTGGATGTGTGCCTAGTCAATCTCACAGGATGAAACTACAAAAGAGAGGGAAGACCTAAAGCACAACTGCTGACAGACCACAGACATGGAGTCCCCAAAAGAATTAATTTAACTCGTTCAGCACTGAATATTTGTACATACATACACACACACACACACACAATTTATATATTCTGTCAGTGGATGAGAATGTACACAGGCAGAATCAAAGGACTGGAGCAACCAGTTTAGGGTCATGTCCTTTGCGGAGGGGTTCAGCGATGATGGCCCATGGATTCCCTTCTGTGAGGTTCAAACCTGCAACCTTTCACAGACTAGCTCAAGTTTTTTGCTTGTTTTTTTGTTTTGTTTTGTTTTTTGTTTTTTTTACAATTGTGCCACAGCACCTAAAACTTTGACAGCTTTCCAAATATAAATACTGTAGAAGTTGCTGTTGCTGTTTTCAGACATGATCTAAAAATCACTTGTGTATCCTGGAGAGTGCAAAATATGAAATCTGAAATGTAGCTAAATATGAAATCTGAAATCAGATCTTGTTTTACAATCGTGCAGTACATATTTTTTTTACAATAGACATCATACTCTACCATTTATTATGACTTATCTTACTAATGGCACCTCTTGAGATCATATGATACAAATTTAATAACAAAATGTATCTACAAAACATGATATCCATTGTCCATAGTGCATTTTAAAGTCATAATATTATTAACCAGGTGTGTTTACAAGTTATTGAACATTAAGTGCATGTCGTTAATTGGTACTATGTATTTATAATTACACTGTAGCATGAATATACAGTGTAGAATCAGCAAATCCATATTTTATTTGATAAACAATCTTTATTTTTAGTTGGTATTTCTGTTCCTTATAATAATACTTTTGCAAACAGTCCTGCGTAAAAACGCGCACACATTTAAAGTTTAAAATGCAATTTGGTTGCGTTTGAAACTAATTCTTCAACATATCATCGTGTATTCATCATAGTAAAGTTATAGGTGTACAGATTTCGAAACAACACTTGCGATGCGTTTACAAGCAACATCAGAGATGCTTGCGCTCTTTCTGATTCCTGTCAGCGCTGATGTTTAGCGTATCCTCTTGTCTTCGCGTCTCAAACGCAACATTTTAGCAGTTAATGTGAAAAAAGACGTGACGCGTGTCAAACCTGTGCAAGCTCGCGCGCACAACTCACCTGCGTTCCGAAGTTTTTTGTTTCTGTAGACGGAGAAAATCACCAGCAGGTTTCCTAAAATATCCACCACTATA
Organism: Enteromius unitaeniatus; assembly: GCA_032359435.1. Taxonomy (NCBI): domain Eukaryota; kingdom Metazoa; phylum Chordata; class Actinopteri; order Cypriniformes; family Cyprinidae; genus Enteromius; species Enteromius unitaeniatus. The sequence continues at coordinate 9,356,222 of JAUMHI010000033.1, read as the reverse complement.
GTGAATATGAGGAAACACCCGAGAGTAGTAGTGACCCAGGGCGGCCGGTCAAGTGCTTGCTCGCTAGGGTCCAGTGCAGAGCTGTTCAGAGAACTCCCATTCATAAACATTGTATATCTTCATGAAACTTTTCTCAATCAACAAAATAAACCGTGCAGTTCAGGCGGCGCGCGTCTCTCCGGTAGGATGTCATCTCTTCCTGAGGTCGCCCCGGACAACTTTCCTCGGTTCTCTCGTCGGGGTTTTCGTGTGTCGGGGTCTGCACTTTTATGGCTATGTGTGCACCCATCACAATGTTGCTACATGACATCCACGGGCAACTTCAAAGCTCCTGTGAACATGCGAGAATCTGCAGCGTTGTGAGTGTTGCCATCCTGTGGTTGTCTTTGGAAATGTTGCCTTCATTAGACACCCTTTTTCATCCCTTTAATTCAGCTTTAATTCAATTTTCACTCCTCCATTCAGAAAAACGTAGGATCCATGATGAGAGATTTCTCTGTGTCTCTGTGCAAGTCTGCACGTTTTGGCTTGAACTTCTGTAATGATATCTGAATTTAGTGCATTACTGCATGTTCACTTTTCCTTCAAGAAGCCTACCTGCAAAGCTATCTGAAAAAAACCAACGAGGACAAAAGCTGCTTTAAACACAAAGGATGGGCTCACGCCAAATTTTGAATTATCTCAGTTAATAGAAGTTAATAGATCAACAAAATCTATTTATGACGTTATTTTTGACAGCATCCTCATTTTACAGCATTTTTACACAAGTGACTTAAACTTTTAACATTTACTGTAGCTTTGCAGGTAGGTTTCTTGAAGCATCTTGGAGACGTTGCCACAGTCCTTTTGGATTTAGTCTCAGTTTGTTGTTTATTCAGACTGGATGACGATGAAATCAGATCTCTGTGTGGAGCTGGCTGCTCTCAGACACCTTGTGCAAACAAAAATCTCACTGTTTATTACAATTAATTGCAAAATAAATGTAAGTTGATAATTAATACACACTACAGCAAAAGATATATACATAACTGACTTTTTTAGCTAGTGGAAATACTAGTGTTCAAATAATTTTGGCCACATATATACTGCATATCGAAAGTATACTGAGAGCGTTCATGAATTTTGTGTACATTTTGTGTACATCTTTACTTTCTTAAGAATAAATTTAAATAAGATCATGTTAGCATTTGAAAAAAAGAATAATTGAATTGCATTGGACAGTGGTAGAGTGAGAACTAAAGACTAAAGAGGATTCTATGACGGCACTCTTACAGTCTCATCCCCTTTTGTGACTGTAACCTAAATACTTTGAAATGTCTCAAAGAGAGCAGGCTGTCTCCTCGCCTTCAGTTCAAAAACTTGAGCTTGTGATGACCCATCAGCACTCCACCCCCAACAGAACTCAGATGTATCCACTGTTCAAGCAGCCTGTCAGCCTCCAGCCATTACGATGCAATTTTAATGCAACGCTGCGCTGCTAATGGCTCCAGTCGTGAAAGCAGTTAATTACAGTGTCTCTTTCTCCCTCTATCTCTCTTCCAACTGTCAGGTAGTCTAAAGGGAGATTTAACTGTAAAAGATTATTATATTTTTTTTTATATAGAAAAAAAAAAGCCATTAAACTCATGCAAAACTATTTGCTCCAGTTTTGCAGAGCAGGAGGTATTCCTGTGGAGTGAAAGTAAAGATGAGGAGAAACGAGAGATGAAATGTTGCTGGCCAGTGGCAAACAAATACATAAATAAATATTAAGGATAAAAGCTATTCATTAATAAATACTGTATGAAACTGACTTTAATTACGAAAAATTACAACTGTCTGTCAGTTCAGACATCATTTTCACTGAAAAGTTTTTCACAGAAGCACAAAAGAGAAACTAATGTTAATGTTGCTAAAGTGTATCTCACCATTTTAGCTTACTTCTTGGTAAAGTCGTGTGATTTTTGTAAAGAGCAATATTTGAATTAACTTTAGTGTTGTTTCTATGATTATCCGTTTTATTTTAATCTCAATAACATGCCATGTGGGAGACAGCAAGACAACTAAGCCTTTACCCACCTGTCACAGCCACAGGACACCATCACCCATTTGTGTGTGTGTGTGTGTGTGTGGCTCCAGGAGGAACACATGAGAGTCATAAATCAGAAACACATTAATAAATAATGACATACCTTATGCTCCAAACCACAAGACAATAAAATAATCTGATCTTGGCTTCACTCTAGATTAAATATGAGCTTCAAGTTCACATGTGCAAACATGTGAGTCAGTGTTCTTTTATCAGTAATCAGGAGCTGCTGTTGCTGACCTTTCTTTGACCTCTAATTTAGTTGTTTTTTGTAGCACACTAAACTTTGCCATCTACTGGTGAATGACAGGCATAAGAAAGTATAAGAACACATTTAGGACAGCACTAATTAGCTACCAAGACAATATATATGCTTAATATGTACTGTAATAATAATATTGAAAGGTGATACTTTCATGAATACATTTTCCACACTATTTTTTCTCTGTTTACAGCTGTTTCCTACTGTTTTGATCAGGCATCAATAAATATGGTGCAATGGCGCCCTTTGCTGTTTGTCACAGTATAGTACATCTGCTTTACCTAACATCGCAGTGGCTGAAGGTTCTTGAAAACATTTTCGAAGAGGACCTTTGCCATAATATTAATTCCTGTTAGATTCTTGTCTGTTACATAAAGAACTGAACTGAATTGTAAACTGCGTCAAAGGCTGAGAATTATCATATTGTGGTCCGGTAAAGATTTTGTGTGTAAGCAGTTGAATTTTTTTTAAGACATTGTAACTTTAAATCAATACTAATACCAGTTCATAATTCATAACAATGCTTCCTTCAATAAAAAAGTCCATTGTCCTCTCACATCAAAATCCATAGACAAATTGTGTAACTGTGTAAAGGGCACATTGTTCTCTTGATTTAGATAAGATCATTTTTTCTCTGAAGAAAGCAACATTAGAGAACCTATTTAGTCATTATTTTAGCTTTAAGCAGGGATTTGATGGATTCTATATTTTTAAAATGTATGGAATTATGTGAATTACTAGTAGACTTTAGTGGTGTTTTTAATCTTAATTTAACAAGCAAAACATCAAATTCAGAGAGTTTGGAATGAGCTCAAAGTTCTCTTTACCTTCCAGTTATAAAGTGGGAAATTCACCTTAGCAAGTCAAAGGAGTTAACAGTTTTTTTTCCAGAAACGAATAGAGCATTTTAGGTTTGAAGTTAAAAACATTATAAATGATGAATTTGTTCATTGCAAACTTGCAGCTTTTACATCATGTTGATTATTTGTATATTTTTGTAATAATAACTGTTTCCATTGCTGCTATTACAGAATGCTAATAAACGTGCACAGTGAACAGCTCACAGTCTGAAATGTGATGAAATATTTATGACAACTCATATAAGTGAAAAAAGAAGTGTCACTAAAATCTAATTGCAAACTGTAATTTTTCATATCCAAGATTGTTAATATATCATTTTTCATATCCATGTTGTCTCTACACTTAAAACAGCCATAACTGGAATACCATTCTAACAGAAGTAAAAAAAAATAAAAATATAATGCTGTCAAACTAATAATTGTGATTAATTCTACATCCAAAATAAACTTTTTTATAAACACACATGCATGTATATGTATATTCTTATAAAAAATATGTTATTTTAAATATTTTAAACATATTTATTTAAAATATAAATTATATGATGTAGACATACATGCAAATATGTTCACAATATATACTGTATGTCTGTGTAATTAAATACATACTGTCACGCTGTCATGTGTTATTTTTGTTTATGTTTTGAGCATGTCCCACGTGCTTCTTGTGTTTTTGTTTTCATTCTCTTTCCCTCATGTTCTCCCTCCTTGGTAACCCCTGTTCATTAGTGTTTGATCCTCTGCCAGCCGCCTCCGCAAGCCTCTCTGTCCGCTGAGAAGCAAGACGCCACGTTACAGAATGAATGACTTTAAGGAGATGGCATTCCTCGTGGAGCTGATTTGTCAACATTTCAGGACTACATCATCGAGTTCTGCTAGTTCGTGGAACAGTCGGCCCCGGTGACCTGGAATTTGTGCAGCTTTCCCGGGAAGGAGCCTGCTTTCTACAGGATGTGGAAATCTCAGACCTCGCAGTCCGCATCAGTTGGGTGCCAGCCCTATGTCACAGTCCGAGGAGCCGTATGAAGGCATGCAACAAAACAATAAAAGCTAATCTGGAAAAGGGATCTTCAAAGACAATAAACAATTACCCCCCACCCGACCTCCTTGCCCATTTTATGTACTGCCCTTCCCTTCTCTGAATTCCCCATCTCTCACACTCACACCATTCTCCTTATAAGCCAAACACCCAAACACCCCATGGTAGCCAAACACCCATGCTGTATGTATGTAAGAGTCTTTAGAGCTAAACTTCTACAGTAGGTCTCTCATACTGCAGTGTGCTTCTCTGAAAGTCAGGTATGTCTTTTTGATTCATTGAGGTTATGTATTTTTCTAAATTGAAATTGAATTGGATTCTCATTGTTTAATTGGTATGACATAATTTTACCTGACAAACAAAATAAAATTCTTTTCTTGGTTCATTTTAGACTGTTGAAATTCATTATGACTAGTAGATTGTGAGGACGCAGTATTGCAATGAACGAGTAATTGAAAAATATAGCTCGTCCAAAATAATCAAGCCTCTAAATTATGACACAACTAACTTTAAGAACAACATCCAAATTTACTATTATAATTAAAATCTAATGATCACTTAAAATTGCAGTCAGATTAAGATGGAGCCAGATTAAAATTAAAACTAAATCTTGTAATGTAAATTAAACCAGACATGCAAGGTCGCTGGACTTTGCTTTCATGCCAGTAAACTGATCCTTTCAAGTGCCGTGTAAAATCCTTGCGATTCTCAGCCCCGAATCATGGTCCGAGGAGTCGTGTCAAGAGTCGTTTTCGGTTTCACGGCAAGGAGTGCAGCATAAAATCCTTGCGGTTCCCAGTCTGCATCAGTTGGGTGCCAGCCCCGAATCACAGCCCGAGGAGCCATGTCAAGAGTCAGCCCGGAGTGCCGTTATCGGGTATCAGCCCCGAGACTCCAGACCACTGCTCTTCAGAAACACCTGATGACCCAGGGTCAGTACAGGCGGGGGGTGGGTAAAAGTACCTGGGTCATGATGGGGAGGGGTGGGACGGGGATTGATCCACCGTGGCCTGACCCACCAGAACCTGCCAGTGATCCTGATCCACTGTGGCCTGATCCGCCATGGTCTGCCGACGATCCAGATCCGCCGAAGGGCCTGATCCTCCGTGGCCTGCCCAGGGTCCGAATCCGGCCTGGGTCATTATGTACTGCATATTGTCCTGGAGGCCTCCTGAGGCTCTGCCCTGTGTACCTCCCTGACACCCAGTGTTTTGTCTTGATTAGTCCTTGTATTTGAATCAAGCTCTGTCTAGTGTTCAGTGTCGGTCAGTATACAGTAGTATGTGGATCGTTCTAACCTTTATCAGCTCTCTGTGTTCATAAAATGTTCTTCGTTTTGAAATTCTGTCTCTGAGCCTCTGTCCACTGAGAAGCGAGACGCCACGTTACACATACATAATAAATATACACAGAATAAATATATATATTATGCAATTAAACTTTTATGTTGAATGCGATTAATTGTGATTAATCGTTTGACAGCACTAAAATAAATAAACACTGTTCTTGCAGTAGGAAATTGCTGACTGGTTCTATCATTTAGAGTTATATGAAAAATGCTTGAGCCGAGCCGAAAGTCATCAGAAGTCCATTCCGACCTCCTGCATCTCCACTTCCCACAGATCATCTGCTCTGCTACACAAACACTCACATGTTGGAATGCTTGGTGTGTTTCAATGAACCTCCAGATAAAATTATACAGGTCATGTCTCACATATACAGTTTCAAAAAGAACTGAATTTACCTGGATTTTTAATCAAAGCATTCTTTATCATTTCTTCAAAAAAAGTGACATATAAGTGACATTCCTGAATAATAAATGTAAATCCAAAGGTTTCACATATACCTTTTCCATTAGCTATGATAATGCCTTGGAGAAACCTATGGAGAAAGCCAATAAATTAAATCTGCAGTCACAGACATGACTTTGAAGTATTTTTTCATGTACATTTGCCATATTCCTTTAGAGATCTCTGAGCTTCTGCTGGATGTGGGAAAACCCAGTTAATGAGAGTCAGTTCCTATGAAGTCATTCAAACTCATATCATATAAAAGCAGTGCTGAGGTACGGTGTATCCAGACATTTGAAGACAGTGCAGCATTAGATCAGACAGCAGTACTGAATGGGCAATGTATCAACAAAATAATATTTCATAAGACTGACAGATATAGACTGTAGACCTTTAAATTAAAAAACTTGATGTTTAATTTTATATAATCAATGGGAAAATTATGGTGGCCGAGAGAGCTCAACACGCTGCAACTTAAGAAAACACATGCACACAGAAAAAAACTACAACACATTAAGAAAAAATCTTCATCATTTTGACAACACAGGTGATGCAACCAAACACAGAAACACACTGCAAATAGCACAATTGCTCAATGACTCCCAAACAATTCATTCAGCGATTTGCTTTTCTAAACCCCTTTGTTTGAGTAATCCGCTGTAATCGCTTTGAGCTGCGTTTCCCAAAAGCATCGTAAGCTTAAGTTGATCATAGCTCCATTTGTTTCAATGGGTCTACGATGTACTTAAGCTTAGGATGCTTTTGGAAAATGCAGCCCTGATTGGTCCGTTTTCATTTCCATTTCATCATGCCTGCAATGCCTGATGAATCAGCAAGCGCTCTGCTACTTTGTGTACAGCATTACGAGGAAACAGTTATTTTTCCTTTTGGCAAAGAAATAAATTTGTTTTTTCCATCTAAAATCACATTTTTCCAGGTCTGCACGCCTGTGCAACAAGTGGACGGGCAATATGCTAATGTTTGCTGTTGACGTCAGCATGAAACAGCTTGGGATCTGTTGTAAAAATGACTTGTTTAAATGATTCAGAGTCGCCTTTCTTTCAGAGACAATAACTGTATACACTGTGCACTTTCAGATTTAAAACTGCAGGAAGGTTTTCACTTGTTACACACTGCATGAAAGGTCATTTTCAAAAATCCATAATAGAAGCACTTCAAAATGAAAGAAAGAGAATTAAAATTGCGCATGTGTCACTGAATGGTACAGCTCTGATACAGTAAATAAATAAATAATATCTTCCAACCTCACATGTAATGCACAGTTTGCACCTATAATTTCTAAAATGATGCAGTTGGAATCATTTTCTCTGTGCAAAAATACCTTTGTGTGTTGATTTCTAAGCGGAGAAATAAAGAGTTGGCATAAATCTTCAGTTAGAGTGTTAAAATCATTTTCTCAGAGAGGAACATCCTGTGGCAGTGCAACAGCAAAAATTACGTTTTTAGTCTAAATATCATCCTGTGCAGTAATTAGAGCTGTAGCTATTTGCCGTGCAGAATTAAATGAATTATGTGAGGTTTCAACCTCGGTCAACCTGCTTTAGCCAACTCACTAGACAGGTTTTCTTTTGCCAGACTGCAGCTTTTGGTAGTGGTTTATGACCCGCTCCGGCAAGCTCTGCATCCGACACCTTCTGCAGAATGGTATGTTACAATCCCGAGCATAGTGTTGCTGCCTTTTTTAAACTCATTAAATTTCATAATTAATATTTCATTGTTAATATAGTTAATATTCATTAAAAGAATCTGTAAATGATTTATGCTTAAGTCCATTTAACAGAATCAAGTTAATTTTGACAGTCTCTACTCTCTAAGTTGAAGTGTCTATGTTCTGTGCTATCCTTTACAGCAAAAAAAGTTTATTTTTCTGACCAGAATATATGTAGATAATATTCTGAATAAATGTTGTAAACAGTAGCTATAGTATGGCTTAAATATATTTGTAGCTGCCTGGTCTCATGGCATAAACATGCCAGGGTGCACTTTTTAAGCAAATACGAGTACATATCACTGCAGTTTCCCAAAAATGAACACTAGAGGCAGTAAAACACTTATTATTCCTGACACTCAAATGTACAGAGTTTCAGTGAGGTACATAAAAATGACTTTGCACAAAAAGTCCACAGAGGTATGAATTTTTATGAGACTCGGGTTGATTTTTACATTTTGAAATGCATTTCTTTAAGGTTTCAAATCCCCCAAAATATTTTAAAATGTACTTTTAAATTAGAAAATGGCAATAAAATTAGTTTAAAATCTTAAAATACATTCAGGATGAACGCAACATGTATTGAAATAATGAGGAGAGCAAAATGTACACATATTAGCGTATTTACTAAATGTGTATGAAAGTATATTGTCTTTGCTGAATAGAACTAGTAGAAACAAATGTACATATTGAACCACTCAAAAATAAATAAATAAATAAAAAAACACAGCAATGTTTTAAAAGAGATGAGAAAAAAAACATTATAAAGCATTGAAACCCAGTGCTTATTTACATTTGCTTTCAAGCTATTTCTAGAAAATTGTATTAAAAGAGTTCTTATTGTCGTGCTGTCCTGTATGCCAGACAGCCAGACTGATCAGTAGCAGTGAATTCAGAGTCATCAGACGTGAGAACCTTCTTCAGTATTTCATTAACAGTATTCATGGATAAGCCTCAGTATTTCACTGGGAGCTTTGTGACAGGAGGTGAGCAATAGTTTGCCCTGTCAGCCATGCGCAGCATTGATATCTGTTCTTGTGAACTATAGCACTGCAGTACTTCAGTCATTTTCTATGTTATGTTTGGATATAAGAATACTTACTGCGGTGATGTATTGTGAAGGTGACTGAATGACTATTTCCGAGACTGCATGGGTTATTAAACAAAATCAGTGCTTTTTCCACTTGGAAAAAATAAAATAATACGTTTAATAACAATTTAAAATAAGTTTTAACCATTTTTTAAATATCCATGAAATAAACACACCTTAAAATCACAAGAAATTGTGTTGTGACATCTAATTGGCAATGTAATTTATTATTTTATGACCATTTTTCTACCTCGTGTCATGTTTTGTTTTTTTGTCAACCCTGCTACTAAAAACTATAATTTTATTAAAACTATTTGATAATATTCCATAATTTTGGAAGGTGACCACATGTCAATTAAGAAAAAAATATGTCATTAAATAAAGTTAACAAATGACACCTTATTGTAAAGTGTTACCAGCATGTCTATTATTATTAACATATTGGCTGTTTTCGGTAGACACATATAAAGAAGCACATATTCTGCATGACCATATTTTACATCCCTAACCCAACACATAAACAACCTTACTATTATTAGTATTACTATTAACAGTATTACTAGTAATCTTGCTAGTCATAGTTTGTTTATATTAATATTCAATTTTAGCTATTAAGTGTGACCAAATAATAATAATAATTTAAGATTCCATCTGCTAGTAAAAAGTATTTTAGTATATTAAATTTTAGTATCACTAAAGCATATGGTGCAATATAACCAGCATACACACACACACACACACACACATATATATATTTATATATATATATATATATATATATATATACATACAGTGGGTACAAAAAGTATTCAGACCCCCTTAAATTTTCACTCTTAAAAAATTCACTCTTTGTTATAT
>JAUMHI010000033.1:9329521-9344380 GCA_032359435.1 Enteromius unitaeniatus | reverse complement strand
TGCTGCTGTTTTCCCCACCTGTAAGTCGCTTTGGATAAAAGCGTCTGCTAAATGAATAAATGTAAATGTAAATGTAGGCTCTTAATGCCCTGAAAGGGCAGAGAGGGTTAAGTCATGGCCCTCGTTCAGAGGTAGCACCGAACGAGATACCACCTGCAGTCTGAACGGAGAGTACCTTCGGTATATAAACGAGCCTTGGTTTCAGGATGACATTAGTAATTTGGCATGAAATCCAGGCAGGTGGGGCTAACAGACAGCGCTTGCAGATTGCCTATTCGACTGACTGATGCCAAAGCCAGCAGCAGAACAGTTTTCAGAGTCAGCACTCTCGCTGTAGCCATTTGCAGGGGTTCAAAGGGTGCGTCTCTGAGGGCTTCCTTTCCTTCTGCACACAATGTAGAGAGGGAACATCTCTCTGCAGCCACTGGGTGCCTTCACATAAGCGGAGAGCTGCAATGCAGGCTCCGTCCAGTCTGAGTTAAACGCGTCCGTGACAGATTGTGTTAAGGCCGAGCCGTAACACTGATGAGGCTGTGGCCATTAGACTCATCATTCTCTGAAAGACTTTCAGGGGATGAAGCGTTGCGATCCTGAAGGAGGCTCAACGCGCTATGGTAACGGTGCGCTCTATGAGATTGACGCTCTGATTTGCATTGAGTCTTTTACAGTGCCTAGGAATGTATTTGTTGGCTGGGCATCAGCATGCTCTTAGCAAATTTTACCCTGAGTCCGAAATGGTCTAAACGGCAGAGGAGAGTGCCTTGTGCCTCTCTGCCTCCTCTCGTGAGCGGGCTAGAATGAGCCAATCATCGAGATAATTTAGAACACGGATTCCCATCTGTCTAAGAGGGGAAAACGCCACGTCCGTACACTTTGTAAAAGCTTGTGGGGCCAGGGAGAGACCAAAGGGTTGGACCGACATATGGCTCGTGTGCATGCTTTTGAGAGGAACTGTTCTTTTGTGAGTTTGTGTGTGCACAACCGTTTCACAGCACGCTGCATGGGTGCTTTTACGGACCCAGTGTTTGCAGCTATTATATTGTGTGTCATACCTGGAGCATTGCGAGGTAGAGGACAGAAATGGAGCAGCTTAGGGGAACATGAGAGCATGAGAGAGTCAGCGAGCATGCACGGTTATTTTTCCTCAGAGCGCTAAAACAGCACGCAGCACTCTTTACGGACCCATTTATTGCAGCTATATAGTGTATCATGCCCGGAACTTGCGAGGCAGAGGATATAAATAGAGTAGTTTGCGGTTGTCCGGCCGTGGCGAGACTTACCCCACTCAGTAGGGGAATAAAGCCGCATGAAATACGGTAGGCGTTGATTCCCTTGTAAGAACCGGCAGATAAAAGAGCAGTCAAGAAAGGGGGAACGCGAGAGACGTGCTGGCGTGCGAGCCCTTAAACATACTGCTTAATTATTAATTTTGCTCTGACAGCTGAGGATGATAAGCCACTCGAAAGGGGCTTATTTACTCCTGCATAATAACCGGCAGAACAAAAGACGAACCCATTGAACCCACAGCGGGGTATTACAGAGGACTTTGAAGTCTCCTAAAACCTTACCTGTTAGAAGACTTTCTCTCTTGCCGGATACCGGCATGGGAACTATCCAGCTGCAAGGGCGTCTTTAAGCTTGTAATAGAAATTTGCTCTTTTAGACGCCGGATGGCGGCAGGGGAATCGTCCAGCTGTAGTGGTATATTCAACGGCGTAAGGCTTGAGTCAGGGACATCAAAGATACACATCGCTGAAGGAGAAGAAATCTGAATTCCTGTGGCGGTTCAGCCGATATATATAGACGGCCCCGCCCCCCTCAGGATAGCTTCGGCAGGAGCCAGCCATTGGTTGCCGCAGCACGGTGGCCAGCCGATTGGTTTAAAAAATGACCACTGCACAGTTTCACTGCGTGTTAAATAGGCCTCAGTTAGGGGGATAAAAGGAGTTTTTCCCATAGCGTCTTAGCAGACGCAGTACGAGTGAAGTGTCGACAGGGAACAGAATGCGTGTTTTCTATTACGTCATTATGTGCATGCGTGGACAGATCGTGCAGGTGGAACAGATTGTGAAACGACAGGGGTTAGAAAAAATAATTGTCATCATATTATAAGAAAATAAAAGTGTTTTTTGACCCTGCATGCAAGTCAACCTGTTGTTAGGGATTTAAAAAAAAACTAAATATGAACAGATGCAGTCTGTAAATAATGAGATGACTTTTGGTCTAATGCTATATTCAACCAAATCTGTTCTGATGAAAAACAAACTCATCTAGCCTACTCATCTGGCCTGTGGAGCTAAAATCTTCATCAAATGTTTATATTTTTTAAAAGAATGTTTAGATATTTTACTTTTAACAAAATTGACAGTGCATATAAGGGAGGCAAGATAATTAAAAATCATTAATTTTGTCTTTTTGCTTTTGTTCTGCTCCCCAGCAGAATTTATTTCCATTAAATGGACAGTGACCCAGAATCTAGCTGTTATTGTGCAGATGAATCACTGCGCAAAAATAGAAATACTATAAATAAAACATTGTGTAGGCAATGAGGAAAACCCCACAATAACCATTATTTACAATGATCTTCTTTAATCTTTTGCTAAAGCTTTCCTTTACACAGCAGGGGAACAGCATCTCAGTTTGTGTGGTAACTTCCTCCACTGAGCATTGGGATGCGTTTCTAAGTTCAAAAAATAGAAAGAATGATTCAGAGCTTTGAATATGCATTAGACCTTGTTATGATGTTCTTTCTCGGAGCTTGAAGCGAGTTGGGGAATAAGGGCACAGTATAATGAAGGATTGTGTTACTCCCTTGTAGGTATAATTACAATATTCCTATGCAATATTGCTGATATGCTCTGACTGTGTTTGGGCAGGTAAATAAAATATAAAGAATTGCACGCTTATGATGGGCTGATAACCTCAAAATGAATTCCACTCTCAGCATGCGGCCCATTTTCAATCTCTTGTCTTTCTTCCTAATTTTGGTCCTTCCATCCATAGCTTCTAACCATGTTCCTCTCTCTTATCTTTACTCCCCATACTCTCCATTCTATCTGCCTGTCTAATATAGACAAATTTTCTAGATTGTCGCAGAAGTTGCTCGTTGATCAGTACCATTTGATCTAATCTCTCTGTTCTACTACAGGCTTTTCTTTCTGACCTTGCCGTTGCCTAAAATAAATTAAAAACGCCTGCATGAAGATAAAAATCTCATCAAGAACCACTGTCAGTTTTAATTTCACTGCTAAAGCATTAATAATAATGCTTGATTTTAAAATAGACGAAAGGAAGTGCACACACTTTTCAGGTTCTCTCCAGCACTCTAGTTCTCCCTAGAGATACTTAACTGCACTCCGGCTATTATTAGACAACAGGCCATTTCTACTGAGAAAATCTGGCTGTGTACTTTATAGTTATGTTTTAAGTGACTCTGAATATATAATTTCCGCTTTTTCTGTGATGTATTGAATATTGTTGTTTTAAATTCGGGTGATGCAAATAAGCTACCAAAGTAATGCTAAATGTAATATTTAGTTGTAAATAAATAAATGAATGTATCTAAATACATAGATACAGTACACAGTAATGTTCAAAATGTTGAGGTCAGCAAGATTTTTTTAAATCATTCTAAGTTGTCAGTTGTTGTTTTTTGAACTAATTTGTTAGAATAGACAATATTTGGCTAAAACTATTTGAAAATCTGGAATCTAAGGGTGCAAATAAATAAAAAAGTATTGAACAAAAGCACCTTTAAAGTTGTCCAAATGAAGTTCTTAGCAATGCATGTTAAGTTTTCATATGTTTGCAGGAGGAAATGTACAAAATATCTTCACGGAACATGAGTTTTACTTAATATCCTAATGATTCTTGACAAAAAAGAAAAATCTATAAATCTGAATGATTCAATGCATTTGTAGGCATCTACTTATGAGTGATTTTGGTCACATATGCTCATTTTTATTATCAATGAAACAGCTGCTGTACTTGTTATATTATTTTGTGGAAACCATGATATATTTTTTCAATTTTTAATAGAAATAAAAATGATATTTTATCTGTAACATTTTGTAACATTATAAATGTCTTTACTGTCTCGTTTCATTAATTTAATGCATCTTTGCTGAATAAAAATATTCTAATAAAGTCTATATTCTGATAAAACCTTAATGATCCCAAGCTTTTGAACAGTAATTCATATATATTCATATGGTGGTGATAGAAGGAAGTATAGATAGACACACAAATGGATGGACATAGACATTAAATTGAATAAACCCTGTGCATCAGAGATGATCAAGAGGAAGTCTCGCTCTTGATGTGCACAACTATAAAATAAACTGCTTTAACAGATAAATACATACTAGAAGGCATAACGGAAGACCTCAGTTGAGTATTCAGCTGTATGTCAGTAATTTTCTCTGCTCTGGTCAGCAGATGCTCGGATCTGTTTGGAGACACTGCAACCAGAGCACTGGAGGCTTGCACTGTAAGACGGTCACCATGGAGATGATTGACAGCAAGAGGCATTTCAAAGCTTCACCGCAACCACACAAGCCCCGGCTCGACCTAAACACAACGGCGCCACCTAGAACAAAAATACAAATCCCAATTAGAGATACAGATACGGCGTTGGCGGAGGTGCATTTATGGGATGGATTTTCTCAATGACGCTGCTTCATTGCTCTCTCTCTGCCGCTCACGTACACAAACATACATCATTACCCACACACATCCCGAGGCTTGTTTTTTTACAAACGAAACAATATGAACTCTCAGCATGTGGGCGGAGGAAATGTCGCCTAAAACATAACGAGAAATAAAGCTCTGGAGAAATCAGCCGGTTGCTATAGCGAGGTAATAACAGACGCTGTGATGCAGACAAGAGCTGTGCTTCTGTCAAAATGATGGAGGCCCTGCATTTACATAATGAACAAACAGCACTGTAAACAAACAGCACCAGGAGGAATGAGACAGAATCAGACCGTAACAGAAAACTGAGCTTTTATTTGCACATGCGACACCAAGGGAAGAAAATCAGGCAGATGGATGAACACAAACTGTAAGTGTTTACCTGTGTCCACTCATTGGTTTGGGGGTCGTAAGCTTCCACGGTGTTTAGATACACCTGACCATCATAACCACCAACAGCGTAAAGACGGTCCCCCAGAAGACAAACCCCCACAGCGTCTCTGCTGAGGCTCATGGGAGCTACTGCTGTCCACATGTCTGTCTTTGGGTCATATCTGAAAGAAAAGATAAACAGATTAAAATCATTCATGTTGATTTACAATTAGATACTACATTTATATTCCACTAGACCCTGCCTCTCTGAATCTCAAGTGTCATATAAATGGGATTTTCTGACAACAAACCCATTTAAAAACTGCACATAAATCCATTATTAGTCATAAATCATAGATTTAAATACCCTAACAAATCACTCATGAGTGTTCAGACAACTTGAAATTAGATTGTATGACTAAATGCAGATGGCGTTCCAGATGTGGTGTCATTTTCACCACACTGAATCATTTTGACCCAATAAAGTTGTTTCAGTTATTGTACTTGTGATGTGTATACATTTAAACATAAACAGATAAACATATATTTACTGTGTCATTTCCAAATGGACTGTAATATTTCTCACATTATGCAAAATATTTGAAAATAGTAATATACAAAATGCTAGTTTTGCCAGGAAAATCAATTGGCTGTTTTATTCTATAAATGTTACTTTATTATTTGCACCATAGAATTCTATTTTTAACACAGCACAACAATTTATTTATAAATTTTATTTAATTTTTATTATACCCCTACAATATATAGGGTGGGTTGATAAATATTGGTCATCAGATTTTTTTTTCTTATTTAAATTGCATTTATATTATTATTATTTTTTTTTAGAAGGGTAATACATTTTTCTATTCAGCAACAATGCATTAAATTGATAAAGTGACATTAAATATCTTGATAACATTACAAAATATATCTGTTTAAAAAATTATTTCTACATCTTTTTTGAAATAGAATTTTGAAATAGATTATAAAATGTATAAAAATAGTTAATAAAAACAGTTCTTTTAAATTGTAATAATATTTCACTATAATTAAATTCTTACTGTATTGTTAATCAAAGAAATGAAGTCTTGGTGAGCATTAGAGGTTTCAAAAACATTACAAAATCTGTAATGAGTAAAACTGTGCCGCTAAACACACATGTAAGATATACAGGTAAGAAATGTGCATCTGTGTTTCTGTTCTGTCAGAAGTGAAAGACCTGCCAAGCAAACACTGACTGGCAGAGACTGAGAATGTTCAGCAGACAGACAGCTCTTTAAACAAAGATCCAAAAGACAGACTGAGAGACAGACAGATGAGAGAAGATGATGAGCATGAGTCAGTCACACTAAAAAAACAAATACATTTCAAAACATGACCAAGCGGAAATCGCACTCCGAGGCCTACTAACTACCCAGAAAAATGTTCCCAGTTGGCTGACGTTAGCTAAATGTACTTACAACACCAAGCAGCTCATAAAATTTAAATGCCATGGAGCACAGTGTTCCTTCTCTCAGAGAAAAGCTTTTATCTCTTCATTTATTTAGAAACTCACTAAGATAAAAAAGTCTTTCTTCACAATTTCATGCATAAAACACAAGTGGGATTTTACCTATGCTTCTGTTCAAACGGAATCTCAACATTTTTCATTAAAACAAGCTCCAGTGTCATGTGGTGCTCAGATGGTGTGATGGAGGAATAACTGACTTTTCATTCAAGTGAATTAAAACATCCTTCAAAGTTTTCAATCTGAAATCATACCGTTTATAAAGTTATTGTCTCTCAAAAGAAAGAGTAGACTCTGAGTCATTAAATGAGTCATTTTTAAAACTTAAGTCAACATGAAATATTAGCATACTGCCTGCCCACTCGTTGATCTTTTGACGTTGGTCTGAAAGAAAATGCAAATTCGGAGCGTTAAAAGCTCACAAACCCTGCTCAACACGAAATCAGTCATTGAACTAGTAAGGTAGAAAAAATAAATGTATGTTATAAAAGATTTAAGTGTTTTTCTGACCTTGCATGCATGTCAACCTGTGGTTTGGGACTGCCAAAACCAAAATATGAACCTTTTATAACCCATAATAAGGGCACTTTAAGTGACAGTCGTGAGCATGTGAAATACCTGATGTCATGCTCTGTATTGCCTTTATTAAAAACATAAATTCAACATATCATAAATAATAATAAATCCAATTTTACTCCACCTTCCTGCAAAGCTGCAAGATTAAAGTTTTTTGCTTTTTTGTTTTTTGTGTCTTTTGATCAGTGGTGAGAATCTAGCTATGCCAAAACGGTTGGTTTTATGAAATATGCTCAATAAATGAGAGTAAATCTAGAGAGTACATATGGCACTGAATGTCAGAAACTACCAGAGTGTACATCCTCTGACTCACTCTCGGCTGTGAAACAATTAGGGGGAAAACCTTATACCCTTCACAAACCTGCACTACAGAGTCAGTTTCTCTTAAGGGACTCATCTGTAGCACTTTGATGTAAACACATTTGTTCTGGGGTTCCTGTATTGTCTTTTTGACGTTCTCCTTGGACTTTCAGACCTAACCATAGCATATGACTATATTTAACAACATATACTGGCATTTCCCCATCTACACAACCCAAGAACATTTTTGTCTTTCTGTTAAATCATAAATATTGAGGTAAATCAGCAGCAGAGTTTCTCAGCTCATGGGCTGTGACCCAAAAATAGGTCTCAAGTCTGTGACTTACCAAGTAATTGTGCACAGAATACAACAGGCAAATAAATAGGATTATTGATTTTTAATACTACAAGAGAAAATGTTTAAAAAAGTGAAATATAATTTGTAAAAAAGAGAAAATAATACTTCTATTACTATATATATATATATATATATATATATATATTTATTTATTTAAGGTGTTTTGCTATATGTTACAAGTATTTACTATTATAATAACAATAAATGATGCGTGATTACACGCAAGTAACCCTAAGCCAAACACTAACCCTAGTTAGTATATGTAGTTAATTAATATTACTGTAAAGGTGTAAAATTACAGTATTAATACAGGAAGCTTCTCTTTTGTTAACAACAATAAGGCTTGTGCCCTTAAATATTGACTGTGTTATTCAACTTTTTGATTCTGTTCCTCTTACCTTTCGACACAGTCTGACAGTCGAGATGCTAAGCTTGAAGCTGGGGCATCATGGCCACCGATAGCATACAGAAAACCATTCCACGTCGCTACACCAACACCGCCTCTGCGTTTAGACATGGGAGCACAGCTGCTCCATTTGTTGGTGTGAGGATCAAAACACTCCACTGATTTCAGACATGAACTTCCATCACGACCCCCCACAGCATACAGCCTTAAAAAAAGAGACAGAAAGCAGAATATTATAGATTAAACAGCATTTCAATGGCAGATATGGAGTGTGATCAGCTAGAAGCACAGATTTTTGCTGTCAATGCTTACTTGCTGTTTAACACTGCAACTCCCACAGTGCTTCGAGGTGTTGCCATGGATGCAACAAAGCTCCATTGGCGAGCTTGAGGGTCCCAGCGCTCCACCGTGCTGAGATAACTCCAACCATCATGACCTCCTACTGCATACATGGGGCCTTCTAACACTGCAACACCTACAAACATACACACAAATGATCAGAGATCACACAAAAGCCTTTGTGCGCCTTTAAAGATTCTATAAGTATAATATGCTTGAAAAAACTGTGTGGGGGCTTATGATTTCTGTGATGTAAAAAACATGGATGGAAGAACACAATCCAGTCATAAACATGTAGTATAATGTGGAATGTTATTAAATCAATAAACAGTATTTTTTTTGTTGTAGTTGTTGTTTTTAAATAAAATGGCAAAAAACAGTTATCATCAGTTATCACAACATCATTATGATTTGTCAAAATAAAAGTTTGTTTTTACTGTTTTTACTTAGACAAAATGATGACAAAAAAGAATATCACAGTGTTTCACAATGTGTCTCATGCACATTGATTTTTGATAAATTTATATTAAATCATACAGAATACAGACAAATTAAAAATTGGGAAAAAACTAAACTGATTTCATAGGGTTTTAAATGAGTTCATTTGCAAAAACAGATAACTTGCGTGTTTTATTGTGTTAGCTGTTTTGTTGTTGTTTTTTCAACTGGAGTTTGATTAAAATTTACTGGAATGTACAATGAAAAAACAGGATTTTTTCAAAAAAATGTTGCAAACTGGGTTATTGGTTTTTGCAAATGAACTCTTCTTATTGTCTGAAACAATTAATGAGAATTATCATGAATAGTAATATGAGAATACTAAATGCAGATGTTATAATACTATTCCTCACCCAGGCCATGTCTGTGCGTGGACATGGGGGGCATGACGCTCCAGCTCTTGCTGCGGGGGTTGTAACACTCCACTGTGTTAAGAGTTTTGAGACCATCTCGCCCCCCAACCACATACAGGCGGTTGTCAAGGACCACTACTCCGAACTGCAGCCTTCTTCCACTCATTACAGCCACCTGCCGCCATGTGTCCCTCCGTAAACAGTACTGCTCAATGCTAGTGGCTCCTTTAAAAACAATTACAATCAGATTACACCTACTGCATACATAAGTGAGGTTTACCTGTAAGCCACGTCATTATTGCTGTACACACATACAATAATGCTATACTTTTTTTAAATACATTGTAAGGCTTATGTTTAAAAATAAAAAGTACAAATCTGCAATACATTCATAAACAAAATATATTCACTATAAAAAAAAACTTATTAACATAAAAGGTCAATTTATTTCTCAAACAGTCTCAAGGCTTTCTGGGTACATAAAAAGCACAAAAGAGAGACACATTCAAAAGACGACCCTGTTTTTAAGAGAACTATCATCTCTGTGGTAATCACAGGAAGTATACAGTACTTTTTTAATACAACTGTATGATTATGTATTCTGCAGTTTCATGGTCTGCAAAGTTACAGTTGATTTCATAGTCTTTCTCTGGCTTTTACATACTTCTTATTTCTAATCTATGTCTGTAATGCTGTGATTCATCTCAGTGCTTGGTGGTTTGGCTCATGCCTAGAAACTGTTTGAGAAATATTATGAAGTCCCAAAGAAGAACAAGAATGAAACAAATTGTGCTGTCACTATGACTCTCTATACACCAGTCAATACGAACTATGAATCACATGAATCATCTATATGATTCACCATTAACACAACACAGCTCTGAATTCAGTCAATACCATTCACCAACATTTTCAGCCTCACTGAACATACAGTAATGCATAATTCAGGCCTTCCTGCTGAAAGAGCACATCTGCAAGTACTTAACAGATCAGACCTTTCACAATATAGAGGACACAACACTCATTTACATACAAATTTTGTCTAATTTTTGATCTAGTAGCATGTAAAACACTGTGTTTAAACTCAAGGTTATCTAGTGAAAATGGTTATGTCTCAGGCATTCAATTGCATTAATGGTAACCTTGTTATCAAACCACATACTATCAAAAACACAAAAGCTAATAAATACAGAACTTTAGAAACAACAAAAAAAAACATGTGAAAGGAATACCTTTTGTGGCATCCATGCCACCCACGGCAAAAAGTGCCCCTACAGTGGCCTTTCGTGGACGTGTCCTCGGGCTCTGGAGAAGCGGCCTTCTCTCTGGCAGCAAATGATATTTCATGGCCTCCATCACCAGCCGCTGACACTCCACACTGTCCCTTAGCAATGGATTTGCCTCCATATCGGCTAAAAACTGCATTAAGAACAGACTGTATGAGTGCCAAAATCTACACAGCATAAAATCAGTACGTTTAGTGTAGGGAAAACCCATGTTAGCCTGGTTGCTTACAATTTCTACTGCATGTAGAAGAAAAGTTTTAATCAGTAATGAAATGAATGAAAGAATTATTTTCATTATCAATGATTATTGATTTTATTGACTGGTTGAACTACTAAATGAAACTTCGAAATTAATGACTACTCAAAAAAAAAAAAAAAACTGCCAAAACACTGGCTAATCAAACTCAAGCCCCAAATTCACAAAAGCTTTACCATTCAAATGTTGAAAATGTACTTGGTTTACTTTTTTTTTTTTTTTGCTCAGCAGGATAACTGTTCTAGAATAAAATTCAGCTCACATCAGGGCACCTTTGTGTTTACCATAAACCCACTGCTGTTTAACTGCTTCTCTAAAAATTGAAATCATATCAGTCATGGTGCCATAAAGACCAAGGAGCTGCTTGCCAACTTCAAGATTTATACTGCAGAAGATTAGCCTTAAGATTAGCTAAAAGCTTTGAACCTTTCAAACAGGAAGGGTATTTGTAAGAGAGGTGACTTAGACTCTAGCCACAACACTGACAGGTTGCAGTATCATTTGTCTGAAATTAACAAAATAGTCCAGCAGTTAACAATCTCCTCATGGATTTGGCATCTGCAAGGGAGTGGCAAGAAGAAAACTGGAAAACTGCCATTGCATCAATGTTGGATATTGTCAGAATCCACGACACAAAGCTAAAATATTCTGGAAGAAATTTCAGTCTAATGAGGTTTCATTTGAGGTCTGTTTGGCACAAACCAAATAAAGCTCTACACACAGTACATGCACCATGACCTGCCATCAAGCATGACGGTGGTGGGAACATCATACACCAGTGTTGCTCTCAGGAAACTGACAAGGTCTGGCATCAAGAACAACATGAAAAGAGCGAAGTATATGAGCATTATTGAGGACAACATATTTCAGAGAGTTTATGGAAGAGACTAATTTTCCAGCACGACAATGGTCCAAAGCACACAGCAAACCTAAGAAAAAAAACAGGCATAAATCCATTTGAACATCTGTGGTATGACCTAAAAACTGAAGTTCAGAAAAAAGGAAAATTTTAAAAGTTCCAGAAGTTCCCATAGGCATAGAAAACACTTAAAAGAGAGGTAAAACACACTTTCTAAGGATAATGTAAAGCCTTTATCCTTGATTAAATTAGACATTTTGATTAACAGTTGTATTTTACGTTGATTAACAATAAAACATTACAAGAGCAAAGCATGGTTTCAGATAACCGCTTTACTTATGATTATATACAATAATGATTAAGGGTTGACCGATTATCTACGCTTTAAGCATTTTAATGATTATTGGTAATGATATTGGTATTTTAGTTGAAAGCATTTTAGTTTTAGTCAGAGCAAAAGTTCACTTTTGCATTTCTTTTCACTTTTACACCAGACATATATATCAGCTTAAAATACTTGTTATCTGTCTACTTGATCTATAATAATCTGTATCCGCACTGAAAAAATTATTGTTAACCCCTACTAATAATCATAACTTTATAATTGATGTTTTTTTCTTTTCTTTTCTGATATGTTCTTTTTAAAAGAGGCTCTTTACTTGACCAATAAACCAATAACACTTTGAAATATTATTACAACGTACAATGACTTAACATGCAATTATCCCTGCTGCAAAGCTGAAATTGTCCTTATTTCAATCTACAGTGTCTGATTCTTCAGAAGAAAAAAAAAATCACCTTAATATGCTCATTTGGCACTCAATTTTTTTATTATTTTTATCAGTGTTGTGTTGATGTTTTTGAAACCCTGATAAATGAATAAGCACATGCCACACAATTCCTGATTGTTCCCCTCACAAATATCACATTTTTCAGATTTCCAATAACAGCATTTCTGACAGGAAATCTTTAATGCCACAGCAGCAAAGAGCTACATACTAAACTGGGTTCCAAACCAAACCCTTACCCTCATCCACGTAAAGACACACTTTGATAACCTGACAGTGGTGAATCCTTCCCAGCTCCTCAGACCTTGAGGAGAGGACTCAGGGGACACAATGAAGAGAGGAAACAAGCTTCTGATGAAACTTCTGACAAAAGGTCCTACCTACATTCCTTTTTTTAAAGGAGGAAATCCCAGGGAGAAACAGAGATTGTGTCCCTCTGGGCCTCTAACAGAATGCAGAGACTCTTATATAGGTTACTACTCCTGAGCAAACAAGCCTTTAAGAAGCTAAAACAGCCACACACTCACCCACAATCTGTTTCCTGCTACAACTTCGCTGGAACTCTAAATCATTACCACCTCATACATAAACATCACCCAGGACATTCTTTATTCTTCTTCCTCTCCTGTCTCTCTTCAAATGACACCTCTTGTGGCCCTGTTAACGAGTCTTCGTTCCTCACATTCATCCTCTCATCTGCCCTGTTTATATCCTCTCTCAGCTGGGTAGTAAATTGAGTAGGTTTTAATTAGAGGGGTGTCTTGGATAGCCACAGTCATAATGGCATAATATATTCTGCTGCAGTGCTATAGCCCCATAGAGACACTCTGTAAGATCCCACACAGACATACCCAGAGTCCAAGATTAGTTTCTCGTCACACCTGCCAATGGCGAGTAAAACTGTTGTGCTTTTCACAATACACGTGACTTTAAAGCAGCTTTACAGAAACTTGATGTACTACAGGGCCAGATTTACTAAAGGCTTGTGCCAGCTTCAACCCGCTTCTGCCTGTTAAAAAATTACTGTCCGGGTTTACTAAACTGAAAATGCTTGGATAGGGATTTTTTTTGCAGCTCACCTTATTGCATATATGCATTTGTAGGGGTGTCCCGTTCGATGTAAAACATGATTTACTTTGCGGTACTCAATTTACTGGTATTTGTGCCATTATTAAACACATTTTGTGCTTGACATGGCTGTGACTGCTGCTGCCAGAAAGAGGCACAGCAGAGAACAGAGAAGGGAGAGAATTTTTCCAGTTGTATTCATTCATTTGGAATGCCAGAGGAAGACATTATCCAAACATACTGACCCTACACTAATTTGCGTTGTTCCTGGTAGATCCCATTATTCATTATGGAAATTCCACATATGTGGCACCACATATATTTCTGGTAAAAAAAACAAAAAAAAAAATTGGAAGATAATTTAAGTTGACAGTTTTTATTTCAATCAAGCAAAGGTACTCCTACTTAATTTCATAGGCCAAGGGGGCCACATTTGACAGCTCCATTCATTCTAAAGTGAGTGCTTTTTGCTTGCTTTAACCTATCCACAATTTGAAAAGAAGAGTGTCTTTCGTTATACCATTTGCCATTTCCACAATGCAAAGTGTCAGGAGTTTCCACTGCATTTAAATGACGCACACATAAATTCACACTGCCTAATATCTGCGCTAATTATAATAATAGTATAATAATGCAAATTATAATAATGTGCATTCATATTCAGCACGATGCATGCCACAAAATGAATGTAGATGGGCAGCCTGTTGAGTACCTCGGAATAGTTCCCAAAGAAAAAAAAAAGTGTAAATAAAATTGTCTAACCCCAAGGTACCCAATAGATGGCCTGCATATGTTAAATATGAATTATTCACTTATGTTTCTTTCATACGGTACACTGTGCATACTAGTGTTAAATCTAAAAACTATAACTTTTTATTTAAATATAAATATGAAATCTTATTTAATCATAAAAGGAAAAATTAACTGAAAAAATTTAGGCTGAAGTACTAAAATTATTCAAACGGAAATAAAAATGAAGGCATATACTGTTGAAAAATAAAGGCATTGAGAGTTACTAAAGTTACTGAAGTTACTAAAACTTAAATTAAAATAAATTTATAAAAAAGAGAGCTAATTCAAAACCTTAATAAAAACTACAACAGTATATAAATAATACTAAAATAACACTAGCACAAAACACCTTGCAAGTGCAAATTCCTGCAAATGCCACATTCAGCACATTCTGATAAATCATAAAACG
>JAUMHI010000033.1:9317268-9329421 GCA_032359435.1 Enteromius unitaeniatus | reverse complement strand
ACACTAGCACAAAACACCTTGCAAGTGCAAATTCCTGCAAATGCCACATTCAGCACATTCTGATAAATCATAAAACGGTAGTTTCATCAGCATTTGTTTTATACAGCCATGCTTGATATGAAACTGTATGTATATCCGTGTGCACATCATCATTCAGTACCATCTCACTGAATCCATAATTACATCCATCACTGTGCTCAGAAAACTGTTTTCTAGTTAGAGCTTGAATATTCCACCCATACAACACCACCTCCACCTCCTCAGTCTCCGCTTTCACCTCCCTTCCCACTCCCCATCCATCAACCCATCTCCACTCCTCCCTTTCTCCTTCTGCTCTCAGTGCTGAAAACAAAAGCGTCATTTCCACCTCTTTCATAAAAGTGCCCTCATCACAAAAAGTGAACGAGTCCATCTGTCATGAACCAAAATCAGTCATCTCCCATGAACATGAATATTGAGGGTTAGGATGGCTGGACGGTGGCTTAAAGGTTTGAACTTCACTGGAAAGCCCAGAACAACCTGTGATTTACATTTAGATGGAACCGAACTGTGCTCAGCCAGACACGAGTGGGAGAACGCCTGTTTTTTTTTTTTTTTATATTTCTTTTTTTTTTATCACCTTAAAAAAAGGGGGAAGAGGAAAATGGAAAGGTAGAGAGAGAGAGAAAAGGCGAGGAGAGGGAGTTCAGTGGAATTTATCATGCATTTAAAATGAAAAAAGGGCAAAGCTTTGAGCTCAGACAGGAAAGAAGCTCAATTAAACTGCATATCCATGTGACTACCATGTCCTACACTGAGTGCATGACAATAATATCAATTTGAGGAAAAAAAAAAAAATATATATATATATATATATAAAATGTCATAATTTGAACAATAAAGACTACAAAAAAGCTAAGGCAAAAACCTGTTAATCGCTTAATGGCAATTTTCTTTACTCGATACTAAAAACTGTAATTTTAGTGTAAAATAATGTTTAATGTATAGATTTTGTAATAAATAAGTAAAAACTATTACATTTCATTTCTACATATTTTTTATGGTAAGCACAACTGCTGTTTTTTAAATCATAAATTATAAAGATTTTGTTTTTACAGTGAAAGGAATTAATCAATATCATTTAATATAATAAAGAACCATATTTAACACACCCAAACAGGCAAACATTTATTTCATGTATTTTTAACACGTAGAAAAAAAGGAAAACATTTCAGTGGAGTGTGTGTACGTGTGTAAATGGGAAGAATGTGATAAGGGAAAGAAACACAACAACAACATCCTTATCACACTCTCCAGGCTCCAAACGCATCCCATCATTGAGTACACAGCTTCACTGCCCAGCAAAACAGCACTGACCTTCACACGCGCATCAAGACCATACTAGATACTATAAGGGCTAAATGCTGTGTGCAAGCTTGCTCTATGCAAGCTCATTTTTATGCATTATAACACACAGAATGTGTCAGAAGGCAATTCATATTGAAATGCAATTACATGTTTGATTCCATAATGGAAAAACTGGTTACCCATATTCCTCAAAATATCTTATTTTGTGTTCAGCAAAAGAAAGAAACTCATTCATGTTTGGAATAACTTGAGGTTGAGTAAATAATGACAGAATATTTATATTTAAGTGAACTATCCCTTTAAGAGTAGTGACTTAGTAAGTATTTTCTTTCAGGTCAAAGATGGTGAATTTGGCAAAAAGGCCAAAATCATGTAAATGACACTCAATACAATTGCATGCATGTGATGCTAGTTATCTATTCACATCTATATTAGCACACACTACTGTTAAAACGTTTTGGATCAGTAAGAATTCTTCATAGTTTTGAAAGAAGTATCCTGTGCTCAAAAAAGGTGCATTTATTTGATAAATGACAAAAATAAATAAAATAAAAAAATAATAATAATAAAATAAAATTATATATATATATATATATATATAATTTTTATTTTTTTATGTCATTTATTCCTGTAATGGCAAAGCTGATTTTTCAGCAGCTGATTCTTTCATGATCAGAAATATTAACAGAACAAATCTTCTGTAACATTATAGTTGTCTGTACTGTCACCTTTTATCAATTTAATGCATCCTTGCTATATAAAAGTACTGTATTACTTTCTTTTATTTATTTGTTTATTTATGACCCCAGACTTTGTGTTTGCATTTACAAAGCTCACCATAAGTCATAAGTCCAGTTTTTCAATGATGACAGCCAATTAATGGTTCTCAAGCTCTTCACAACTTAGTATTAACTGGATCACAAAGACAAATACAGCTGCATATCTTAATCTGAAAGAAAAGATTCCTGGGAACGTTACAAACAAGGCCGACTTGCTTAAAAAAAAAAAAAAAAAGCTCAAAGGCTGTTAAGCAGTCTGTTGCAAGAAGCACAGAAGCATTAATTACTATGGCTGACTGACTTACCGACAGATCTTTCAATTAGCTGATTAGCTGATACATGAATTAAAGCAGATTAATGATTTTCTGATGTAGATTTATTGTATACTGATCAAGCTGTCTGAACAAGTAACAGCACAGCAGAATAAAAGACAGGTTGACTGATGGTATGGTTGACTGACCTGTGGTTTAAGCAGGGGTAGACGGATGTGAGCGAGAAGAGCAGGGAGCTGTGATTGACGGGAGGGAGCATCATGGCAGACCCAACTAAGCAGAGCTGTTACCACGGTTTCCTCTTCTGGAACGTTCATGTCATCAGAAGCTAAAAGCTTCTCCACCTCACATGAAGGCAAAAGCAGAAACTCCTGATGCCTCATGACCTCCATAAAGTGCTCCTAGGGAGAGAGAGAGATCATCTGGATTGGTTGATGGAATTGAGGATGTGGTTGTCAAAGCTTAGACCATCAGAGTATGTGTCTGTGTGACTAATGGTCTTTCAGCATTGAAACATACAAAACACACAGTGAGCGTGCACTCCTCTGAGTCGATGTGACAGACGGCATCTGCCAAGAAAAGAAATGAAGATACAGATGTAAATGGTGGATCGGTGGCATGTGACGTTTAGATCAGGTTTGGGCTTGTAAATGTTTAGCCACAGCAACACAATTTATGGCAGTGACACCATTAACACCATTATCATAACACTGGACATTATTGAACGACACTTTGGAACAGCAGCATATTATTAAGGCATGATACAGGCTACATAATGTGTACTAATTATGATTACATACAACTAATCATTTCTATATTAAATACTTAATACACTAACATTCTGTAGTTCAAAAGTTTGGTTTGGTTAAACAAAAGTTTTTTGTTGTTGTTGTTTTTTATTAATACTTTTATTCAACAAAGATATTGACATTTATTTGTATGTATTTGATAGAACTTAAATATATATATCATATATATTATACACCTTCATAATCATGACATGACATACGTCATGAACATGAAGGAGGTTTAATGCATGTTTATGACAGATGTTATTAAGTGTTACTCGCTCAGTTATGTCATTTTTAATACAAAGCTGACATTGTTTGAGATGCCTTTGTTATGACAACTTGACATAAGCCATTACATCATAACCTGTCAGTGTCTTTGCCATGACAACTTGACATTACTTAGACAACATAAAATAAACTAAACAAATAAATGAAAAAAAATAAATAAATAAAATAAACATTTTTGTCCTAAAATAATTTTGTCAGAATATGAACACTTAATGACACTTTCAATTCAATTTGTACCAATGTACTTGAGGTCAAGAAAAGTATTTATGACGCTGTCATAAAATTATTTGACATAATACATAATCAGATTTGAGGGATCATTTTTCAGGAAATATCTGTTTTAGGCTTATGATCAGGGTTAGGTGCTTCTACACCCTTATTAATCAGATATCATTCCCAACTGATTTAGGTGTTTCAAAGATGGCAGCTGAGGGACATGACTTGTCAAGATCTTTTCATGTGAAAAATAATGTGTTTTTTGAAACTTTGTCATGACAAAGACACTGACAGGTTATGATGTAATGGTTTATGTCAAGTTGTCATGAAGACATCTCCAACAGTGTCATCTTTGCATTTAAAATGACATAACTAAGCAAATGACACTTAATAACAGCTGTCATAAACATGCATAAAACCTCCTTTATATTCATGACGCATGTCTTGTCATGATTATGAAGTGTCATGTCAGTCTTAAACACACCACTTCAAATAAAATGTTACCATATATATATATATATATATATAAATAGTAAGCCCCACAACTGTTTTCAACATTTATAACAGTAAATCAGCATATTAGAATGAGTTCTGAAGAATCATTTGACACTAGAGACTGGACTAATGTTTTCTGAAAATGTAGCTTTACATCACAGAAAATAATTGCATTTTTAAACGAATTAAATCTGAAAAAAAGACTTTTAAAACTTACATACAATACATACATACACATTGCATTTATAATCATATCACATTTAATCCATTTGTAATATTTCGATTCATTTTGATATTTTAATAGGAGGTAATAACAATTATCCCACATAGATGTACCACATACTGGTTTAGGACCCATATTTGTGAAATGCATCCTCACTGATATTAATATTTATTTTGCTATATTAACTATGCATGATTTTACTGTCTTTCATATTTAGAATTTGTTTTGTGCAAATTGTATTGTTTTTCCCTGCTTTCTCTGCAGATTTGCTACCAAACGTGTCCACACATATCTGAAAGAGAAAGAGAGTAATATTACAAAGTGGACAATGGAGCTGGACGTCATTGCATTTCAGGGGGAAGGGAGGGATGAAATAAAAAAAGGGAAGGAAAGCCAGATAGGAAACAGAGGCACTGATGGAAAATGGAATACAAGTTTTCACTGCAGTCTCCATGACAACCCCCCTGTTGTGAACTGTGGGCGGGCTATTATGGGTTATATTTTCTTGAATGAGTTTCCCTCAGGAGCAGTGGAACATCAAACGCTGAGCGGAAAATTTGTGAAGAGGAACAGTAGCATGTCCAATTAAACACACTCGCCTCGCTCAGGGAACTTTTTCAGCACCAGTGCTTCAGCGGCTGTTAAAACGGGCTCAATTGCCCACTCGTAAACCCACAGAAACAGGCACGGAAAGCCAGATGGACACAGACGCCTATATATGAATACAAAAACACACACTCACTGAGGTAGCCACCCACAATGAAGGACGAACAAAAAAAAAAGCAGCGTGTCTGTAAGTTCAGGCAATGATGTCCTCTAATTCACTTCCAAGTTTTTGACACGGTGAACTGCGGATGATAAATCCCTCAGTGTGCGCTTGGTTGGGAGGAGGACAAACAAAGAAGCATGAAAGAAAAGTGATAAAAGAAGAAAAATGAGGCAGAGAGAGAAGGGTGCTCGCTAAAGATAAAAAACAAAGAGCTTTACTATTCACTTTCCTGGAGTAGAAACTCCTTGTGACTTTGCCAGCATATCTTTCGTTCTAATTAAGTCTGTTTGTAACCATTCTGAATGTGTGTGTTTGCTCACCATGGTGTAATTGTGTGCCACCTTATGGAGGTCCAGGCATCCCTGAGCATCTGCAAAAGATCGAATGCCCAGACAGTTGGAGGGATGGAGTTGTTTCATTAGATAACTGCAGCAGGCCTGAACCACCGCAGACAGCTGCAGAAGACAGGCAGCCGACAACAAACTCTCTATTGTGTCCTCTCTCAACTCCAAACGCCCTGTGAAAAAACAGACAGAGTTTCCATGTGCAATTGCTGTTAATGATTTAATTTTTTTTTTTATTCAAGAACAATGCATTCATTTGATCAAAAGTGACAGTAAAAACATGAAAAGATTTCCATTCCAGTATGCTTTTAGCTTTCTATTTGCTAAAGAATCTTTTTTTTTTTAAATCATGGTTTTCACTGAAATATTTACGCAGCACAACTGCTTTAATGCTAATTGTGAAAAATGGTGATTAAGCACCAAATGAGTATATTCAAATCATTTCTTTAGGTTCTCGTGACACTGAAGAACAGAATAATGGCTGCTGAAAATTCAGCTTCACCATCAAAACAATAAATGACATCTTAAAATATTACTGCAAATAGCCCCTGTAGAGCATAAGAGATTCCTAAAAGTCCCCAAACTTTGAAATGGCTCTGCATCAGTCAGTTTTAGACAGAATTTATTTTTAGTGCCTTTTTTTTTGCATGACTAACCAAACGTTCAAAACATTCTTCCAAATAAACACACACCTGTGTAAGCATACTGTACCAAGACCCATAATGCATCTGGATCAACACCCTCCATTTTGATCTCCTCTTGTTTTGCCTCTCGGACATCACTTGTGAACATGGCCGCAAAGTAATCGGATACGGAGGAAAGAACCAGTCTAAGACAGAAAGAGAGAGAAAAACTATGATATGATATCTCACTGAGTGCCCGCATGCTTTTACATGCTCTCATTTTTTCATGCATACTGTACGTCTCTTCTGCATCACTAAATAGAAACTGTGGTGTGCTGCAGGTAAAGCGAGATAAAAAGTTTTAAAAGACTAGAGAAACAGACAGATCGAGTGAGAGAGAGATTACAGTAAGAGACAGGATTTGAGGATCTGTTAACTGAAGCATGTTAAAATGAGGATTTCCTATTCAAATCCAGTTCTGCAGACACACACACATGCATACACTCACACACACTTACTCAAAGCTTGCGGCTTTAAATCTATTAGACTCGTAGCCAAAATGCTAATTACTATCTCATAGAGCTGAGTGTGTGTGTGTGTGTGTGTGTGTGTGTATGCGTTTGTATTACTGCTTGAAATCAAAGGCAAACTATGTCAGGTTTGTTTTACGTATTAAGTAACTGAGCAATTTTATTGTTCTGCTTGAGTGTATGTTGGTTGTTTTAAATAAGATGAATAAAAACGTGTCATTTACATTAATCAAATCGGATTACCAACTGACAGACACTAAACCTTATAAACTCCACATCAACATTCAACTAGGAATGAAAAAAGGGCGTTTTATATCATCAGCTGTCTGAGATGGCGAATGGGGAAATGGTTTGTGTAACATTAGCAACACATTATAAGCCGCTTGATATTGTAGTCAAGCCAAAGGCTAATGATATCAATTACCATTACGTGTCTAAGGTTGTGCATTACCATTCTGATCACTGGCTTGTAGACGACCCTGCATAATTTGCTTTTCCCTTCGGAATCAGTTTCACACACATATGGCTCAACTATTGCCACTTGCCATTGTAAAGAGTTTACTACATCAGTTAACCGAGGTAAAATAGAGCATGTGGTCTGAGAGCTGGTGTGGTTGTGTGGATTCATTTGCATGTTCATGATAAACTAAATGAGGTACAGGTGAAGAGCAGGGTCAGAAATAAACTTTTGCCATATTTGCCCCCGTAACTGTTTTACGAGGCCATTTTTTACCTTTGCAAGGTTGTTTTAAAGGTTAAGCTCATTCTCATATGAGCTCATTCTCATAAAACTCATATGAGTTTTTCACCCAACCTGACCTTATTTGAACCGAAGTACATAGTGCATGAAGTTACGCATGCATTTCACAGAGCTACTGCAAAATGACAGATTGTGGTTAAAAAGTATATATAGATTTTTATTTTTTGATCATTTCACTAGATAAGACCCTCATTTCCAGGCTGGGATCATAGAGTCTGAAGAGTCTTTTGAAGATGAACTGAAACTGCTATTATAATCTTCAACCAGTTGGCTCCAACTGAAGTTCATTATATGAGAAAACTCCTGGAATGTTGTCCTCAAAAAATCTACATTTCTTTTCGACTGTAGATAGAAAGAGATGAACATCTTGTATGACATGGGTTTATATAACTCCTGAAATTATCAGGAGTTTTTTATTGTGGAAGTAAACTAATCCTTTAATGTCAAACACATTTAATCGTTTACTTGAATCAATCACAATACACTGTTACTAATTGTGATCCTAGACAACAAAACCAGTTGTAAGTGTTAATTTTCTGAATTTTAGATTTATACATGATCTGAAAGCTGAATAAATAAGCTTCCCATTGATTTATGATTGGATGGATAGGGCAATATTGACCGAGATACAACGATATGAAAATCTGGAATCTGAGGGTACAGAAAAATCTAAATGCTGAGAAAATCACCTTTAAAGTTGTCCAAAAGAAGAAGATCTTATAAATGCTTATTACTAATCAAAAATTAAGTTTTAATATATTTTCGGTAAGAATACGTAATATAATATACCTACATACCTAAATACCTACATGGAACATGATCTTTACTTACTATCCTAAGGATTTTTGGCAAAGAAATAAATAAAAAATCTGTAATTTTGACCCATACAATGTATTTTTGGCTATTACTACCCCAGCGATTTAAGACTGGTTTTGTGGTCCAGGGTCAAAATTATTATATATTTTTTTATTTAATTAGTCAAAAGTCATCTTTTCACTGTAAATGTTAAACAGAAGCTTCATCTGACACGACTGTTATGTTTATTTAAACATGTATTACGTACATGTATTTGGATTAATAAATTACAATATTTGTGTAAACACTCTGTAAATTTATTTAAAACAATAATCTTGCTTTTGATTATTGTAATAATTAAGATTAATGCTTAACAGAAAGTTTTCTGTGGGGAAAAAGATGATCATATTCCGGCTACAGACTAAAGAACTGTTTATGTTTATGTATTTGTTCAGTGCTTTTGATGGGTTAAAAAAAAATCTGTAGTTTATTTCTGTAGTATACAAAAATGACAATGCTGTAAATGTAACGCTGCATTTAATGCTTTTCAAACACGTGTCATGCATTTCACTTTCATCATAATATCCATAACAGCTATAGCGCAACTGTGCAAGGGCAGTTTTTGCCCCTTTTTGTTCATTTCAGAGGTATTTTTGATTTTAGATCAGGTGGGTTAATTCTTAATGTTAACTGGTTCCCTGAAAGGGATTTTTGCTCCCAATTTCTGATTTTAAAAAGAATAAAAACGAGAATTTATATAGATTTCAGATGAATCTCCCAAAATATAAAATTGCAACGAGTGTGTTGCCTTGTGCAAAAATCTGGCTCTGGCACCACTGGAAGCAGATACATTCAAACATAGATCCATGGAAACATTTGAAGCTGGTAATGGTGAATACACATGCAAGAATACGATGAAAGAAAAGTAATGAGGAGAGAGAAGAAAAGAGAAAGAAAGGGATCACAAATGAGGCTTCAGCAGAGAAGCGGGGAGTGAAAAGACATTAGAGACTGAGATTAATTTAGCAGCACTAGTAACACTCAGCATTTGTCTTCTGCCGCTCTCCCTCACTCTCACTTTCTGCACTTGCATCCCTGAGCAGATTGCTTTCAAACCTTTCGCTTTACACGCAAGCAAAATAATCTAGCACTTCTCTGTTTTTACTCGTATTAGAGTGTCACTGTATAACAGATTCAGCTTACTTGTAAGCTCTTTCTCATAGCAGCCTGGAAGTCTGTGTGCTTAAGCAAGATTTTAGGGATTTTTGGTTGCAGATGGTGCTCTAGATGGAAAAAGTACAAAGGCTATTCACTTTGAAGTGTATGTGTGTGCATCATTATAAATGAAACACCAACAAAACCCTCCAGCTGCCCAAGGCAGCCCTGCAATCAGCAGAACTATGCCATCAACAAACACGTGGATACAACGCAAAGAGAAGGGTAAATTAATGAAGGAGAAGAGATAATGAGCAGATCAGAGAAGAATACATGGATGGAATGCCAAGGTGCTGCTAAAACATGATGATCCTTCAATTATATAATAATGTTTCTGCCCCCTACTTTGGTTTGGAAGTACAGCGCTTGTTAACACTTACAGTTAATATATTTTTACTAGAGCCCGACCGATTTATCAGCAGATTTATCGATATTAGGCATTTTCCAAACTATCAGTATCGGCATTTATAATGCCGATGCTTTGATTTGGGTGTTCTTGTTTTTGTTCAAAGGACTTTACATTTCATATCTTAAGTTTGTATATTTATACATTTTAATATATTTTGATGTTCCTCTGTTCTATTGTGACAATAAAAGAAACAAGTTTCTTTTTAAAATACATTATCATATTATGTTAGTTAAAACTCATAAATAACTAAAGTTATGGAAATGTTTTGTTGCACGTTTCTGAAATAAAACATTAATTAATTAATTAATTAATTAATATTGGCCGATATATCGGAATATCGGATTTTAAAACCAACAAATATTTGTTTCGGTAGCAGCCTTCAAATCTTTCTTTATCAGTGCAGTTTAACTTTTATTTAATTTGACAACATAAACATTACATTCTATTTTGTGTGTTTACCAAAACCTGATATTGTGATTGTGATATTTTTGCAAGCTGGATTAGTTTGTGAGATTTTTTTTTTTTGCATTTGTGTGTGAAGGACGGATTTTAGTTCATACACTGGAATCACATACTAAAGGAAAAAAACTAAAAGAAACTCAACGAGCTAGATTTAGACCTTAAGAAACTAAGCTGGAAAAATGTTTTGAAAAATGCGAAACCAGCTTGAGTGGAAAGCTGAGGAACGGTGGGGGGAACAACTGTGTCTGATGCATTTTAATAACCAATAACAGTATAAAATATTCTCACATGAAACAATATACACAAATGTTTTGAAATATATTTTTTCTAATCTATGTTATGCATATACAATACACACATATTAGTTTATGTCATTTGCATTTGTGCTCTAAACTGAAAATATATGTGAACACAGTGCTGTGGAATAACAGCCTTAAAAGTTATTAAAAATTAAAACTGATTCACAAATATAAGTAACTTAATTATTTAACACACAGACACAAAGTAAGAATGGAGGCTGTTTGTGTCTGAGGTCACATCTCAAACGTGTACCTTTTCACACGTCTACAAACTCTCACACTAAAAAAATTGTGGTTGATCAGCTGTCAGTGCATAAGCATTACACTCGCTTATGATGTAAAACGTTACACATCTAATATCTAAAAATAGTCTAAAATGTTTAGATTACATTTTGGTTTCCAATTTAGTCATAGTTATTATAGTGAATAAATAAAGTATAAATTCTGTCATTCCATCTCTGTTCCATCTCTATAGAAGATACTAAACTCTATCAAAAACCATACTCAAAAAAATAGCATGGTGGTTTCAAAAGTCCAAAGTTTTATTCATCAAATTCAGAAACTGCAGTACTTGCTGACAATGAGCTGTGCTATAAATGTGCCACCGCTGCTACATTCAGCAGTAAACTGTAACTACCATCACTCATCTCCAGCATCTCCAGGCATTTATGATTCAGCAGCATGGATTGGATCTACTCGGATCTTGTCAGAGGCTCCACACTAAATAGAAACCTGTCACTGGATTTATTTAAGTTTTAGGGTTTAGATTGAGGCTGGTTGGCTAAGCTAAATGAGAATGTGACATCATTTGTATTGTGTTTGCAATGTTTCACAGAGAAGGATCCACCATTAATTTCAGAATGCTGGTTTTGTGTTTCTGTTTGTATTGTACTGCAGATTTTAGGATTAGATTGTGATTTAAATGAATCAAGTGCGAGTACTGTTTTTTTTTTTGTTACCTGTGCGCTGGTATTCTGCGCTCTCCGGCAAGGAGGACAACATCACAGAGTTTCCTGGTCCTCAGGTAGGCCTCCATGCGTCTGAAGGTGTGTTCAGCATGACTGTGTGCCTGAAAATGTTCATCTGACACACACGGCTCCATCGAAGCACATGAGGACAAAGTCGCACTGCTGTTAGATGTCCTGAAAAACACACATACATTGGGTTAGAAAATTCAGTTGAACCGTAGTGTTTGATGAAAAACATGTGGTTTTTTATACTCTTAGTATATGTTCTATTAAATAATTTATGCATATATAAATAAAACATTGAATTAACCAAATTCTTTCTGACTGATTAAAAAAAAAATCGTATTTTTTTAACTTAGCTTTTTGTATAATATTTAGAAAATACAGTTCTTGAAACTTCAGTAATCACAAAATAAATTCTGATTAATTATTTGTGTCATGTTCCGTGTCTGTTTCTGTCTGTGTCTTAAGTTCACGTTTGGTCTGTTCCGTTTTCCCCCCTGTCATTGTAGTTTGTTTGGTTTAGTCCATGTCCATATTTGGTGTTTCCGGTCTTGATTAGGTAATT
>JAUMHI010000033.1:9297311-9317168 GCA_032359435.1 Enteromius unitaeniatus | reverse complement strand
GTTTTCTCCGTGTGCTCTAATAAATGTTTAAAGCCGAAGCTCCGTGTCCTTCCGCTCCTTGCTCCGCTGAGAAGCGCACGCACGCACTCTAAACGGACCGTACATGACAATTTGAATATATCAACACCAAATACAATTAATGACAACAAAGTAGAATATTTTGTAGAAATGCAATACAATATTATTTGTTTACAGTGCATATAGGAGTGGAGGAGTCAACTATTGTGGAAGATATTGAGTAGCTTTTCAGTAAAAACAATTCACAAGTATGATAACTATAAAGATAGCAATATTAGTATCATCCACACCAGTGTCTTGTCTGCGTTTCAATATATATATAGTGCTCGTTATATAAGGACTCATTCTGTTTAAGTGTCAATGTTTGTATCATTCATCAGCTAAAAACAAAAGTAACCAACGAACAGCCAATGTGACTTTAACCTTAAAGCTGTGGGGTGGACTAATTGTTTAATATTGAGAACAATTTTTAGAACTACCCTATACATATTTATAGTTATCTTTATGGTTATCCTTCTTGGTGTTAACTGGGCTCAAAATCCACTGATCACAGACATTTGTGGCGACCACCAAGTCTGCAACTTTCTTACCGGCCTTGTTTACTGACAGCACTGGTACGTTCCACCTCAGTTCAAACACTAACTTTATGCTTAACTGGACTAAAATATCAAAGACTAGAACAACTGAAACAAATTTTATTTAATGAAAAAAATCTAAAACATTTTAAACAGAGCCATAAGCTTTTCTTTCAAAATCAGAGCTACACAAACTCAGAATTACACACACATGCAAACGATCAATGGATGGATAAATATAGAGGGCTTTAGAGAGCTGTTAGTAATTAGCTTTGATGATGAAGCTGGCCATGAAATACACAAAGCAATTTAGCTTGTTCCCAAACGGCTGTCGTCTCTACTGCCTCTCACTCCCTCTCTCACTCGCTTCCTGTCATTCTTATCTCTGTCTTTCCCCGTCTCTGCAGATTGCCTTGCAATCCCCATTTCCCATGTTCACACTTATTTTCTTTCTCTCTAGTGAACAAATCTCTATAGTAGAAATTCTGTCCACATTCAAGACCACTGAGCTTCTGATTCATCCAGGATCCTTGATAATTAATAGTCCTTGCTGTAATTAATCACAATAGCCTGCAAGTGAGCCTGCAGAGAAGGCGATAGGAAACTCTAACTGCTCGTTCATTTCAATTAATCACTATTTAACAGTCAAATACGTTCAAGCACTGCAAAGCAAGATATTTTCAGGTTATCAGGCTATGTTTGTTATCGAGAACCAGAACTTCAGGTTTGTGAGACTGCTATATCAGCAAAATCATGATAATTACCCACTGGCTGTTTGTATAAGAAGTGAAACACATATCCAAAACAGATCCTTGTTGTAATAAACGGTATTAGAATGAAAAAAACATGCATATACACAACAGAATATAGCATTATTTTCTATGCCTGCCAAAAGCCAGAGAGAAAATTAATAAATATTTCAAAATATTTTGCCAATGTGTTTTGATTTTTTGGCAACGCTGATTTTTACTCACATTTGGCACTTGGCGAGTGTTTATTTTAGGATATTTCACTATCCTAGGTTTTGCTCATTTGTCAGTAAGAATTTTTTACTAATTTAAAACACAATGCAATTTAATATGCTTCTTTATTCTTTTATATATTTTAATATGTTCTAGCCAGAATAAGAGTGTTGTTTGAATGTTTACGTAAATATTGTAATAGTTATTTCCACCAAATTTTGACATTTTATTGCTAAAGGAATGACACAAAGGTAGATCCACTTCTAAGGTCTTGACTGATCACACTATTGGCAAATATCGGTAAAGGGAAGAGCAGTGTATTGCTGTGATGGTCTCTGGGGCTTCAGTGTGCTCAGCACCAGGGGATAACAGCAGTTAAACTACAATCTTTTATAAGCCAAGATCTCTCAGCTTCACAGACCATGATCAAATGGAAAATCTATTTCACTCAAGCTGAAAATTTTGTGCCCCTTCACACACACAGCTTTAAATCACATCATTTGAAAAGAAGACAGATGGTGAGATGATGAGAGAGTACGTATATTTGAGCTCTCAGCTCCAAACGTTGGCTAAACGTCTGATGCCTATGGTACACTTAACTGGAAACCCTTCAAGAATGTCAAAGTCGTCATCTGATTGGTTGAATTTTATTGGATTTCTGGGGGACAAGTGTGATTGCGGTCATGTTTACATGAGTGACAATGAGCATTTGTCAAGATCAGCTAAACGTTGGTTCAAAAGTATGCAAACAGATGTTTACCGCGAGCATCTCATTTGGATTTTCTGGAGTGACTCGCCCGAAACGTGATGCTGAACATGTCAGTCAAACGGCCTCATGGGTGGGCTTTGGCCAAAGAAAGCCTCTATGAATTCCAGACCTTCAGCCGTCAGTAATAAGGTCTGGCTACGCGAGACTAGATGAGTGTAGAAACCTAGTCTATAAAGTACCCTAGGGAAAGACAGAGAGATAAATTTTCATGAAGAGCTATGGGAGAAATATTAAAAAAATAATTCAATTTCAATTTTGTCTTTTAAAATAGTTATGATATGGTTTTGGAAAACCTTATCCTAAGGTCAAATGAACTGATCCAGAGACACAACAGCAACGTATATGTTACAGTTTTTACTAATTTCTGTGGATAATTGTTAATAAATTGTTAATCAAGCAAATCCAGAAAAGATAACCACTTACACTGTGTCTTTACTACATGCAACGCAACACGATTCCAGTGAATCAAGAATCAAATATCACAGCCAATCAGAAGTGTGCATGGGTGGGCTCTCTGGGCTCGATTAAAATCTAATTCATAAATATTAAAGCTTTTTAACATCATTAAATGTACATATTGAGAGTATGATAACATCTTCGCCTGAATTTCTTTTGAAGGTCTGAGGTAAACTGTTGTTGGCTATAGTATGGCTATAAGTATTACAAATATAGTTTGTATGCTGTTATCCAGCCGCAAACAATATGAATGAACAAAATCCTGCTGTTACTAACTAACAATTTTTTTAACTCATTTGTAGGATTTAGAAACTTTTATAGTTAGTAGTTTTATTTAAAGTAGCATGAAAACAAAATAAAACTAGAAAAGCATTTAGTTTTAGTGGGTCAGTAAACAAGAGGTTCACAAAGAGTTAAAAGTGACTGGTGACTGGAAATGCTAAATTCTACAAAAAGCAAAACAGCTGAAAAAAATAAAGTTTTAGTTTGTTCACATTTTCAGACCAACAATCTATTATGTTGAAGCTCTTGAGTCGGTCCTGAGTCCATAACAAGACCAATATCAACATGGTCTTAGACTTAGTTTTAAAGCAAGTCTCAAGCACCAAAAAACTGGATAAAAGCTTTCTTTAAAGTCTCTCAACCCAACTTTCACAGAAGAAGGAAAGCCAAGTGGGATTTAATGACATGAGAGTAGGTAAATGACAACATTTTTATAATTGGGTAAACTGTTACTTTAATACAGGGAGTTTGAAAGCAGACACTAGGAAGAGAGAAATGCAGAGAGAAACTGCAGAGATTCCCTCTCTTAAGCACTTTAGTAAGTTATGGGTAGCAGGTTTTCAGCCTCTGGCTCTTCTCAACGCCAAAATTATTTAGTCTCATATGAAAACAGACTACAGGCAACATAAAACACATAAACACACACTTATATCTCAAACATACAGGCAAATGCACAATCCTTCCAAAACAACCTACTAAAGTAAACATCAGACAAACCCCTGCACGAGCACAAACACACAGGAGAGAGGCAGCAAGTTATCTCAAAAAGCCAGATAAACACCTGCCAGTTCCTGAACATCCCCAGTGGGCACTCGTCCATTCATATTTGCACTCTTTTTCGTACTCCCTCAGTTTCCTTTTCATAGAATAACAAATTCTACAGTATCCAGTGATTTTTTTTTTTGTGCCAGGCCAACATTTACAGTACTGCTGCTTTAAATCACATTGTTTGCACATGTAGTACTGTAAGGAATTAATAAAACATGCTCCTCTAACCTATACTCCCTCTTATATAGCATTGGACTGGTTCATTAATTAATCGATTAGTGTGGATGATTCATATTTAATATGCCGTTTAAAAATCTTTAAACTGATTTACATGAATGAATAGAATTAGTGAAACAGTATTTGAGCTGTAGAACTGTGCTGCGTTTAAAATAGCTGCATTTACCAATAAAACATGACAATACTGAATTTAGCACAAGTGCATGGAAATTTTAATTTGGAAAAATAAAACTGCTTGGTAACATGTTTTTTTTTTTAACTCAGCTGTAGGATGTTGCATGTTTTATCATTTTATTAGTTGTATACTTGTAAAAGACTGTGGAAAAGCTACGGTAAAAACCTGTTGAATCGTTAATAGTAAATTCCTGTAAAATCTACAGGGAAAAAACAATAACTGACATTGCCCAAATTCCCTGCATTCCATTTCAAATTTTGAAATAACTGTTTCTTCTTAGTTTATTATTATTGTTAGTTATGTTAAGTTGTATGTTACATGTAATGTTGTTAAATTAATGTTTATTGCATATATCAGTTTAATGAGACTCGCCATGATTGTGCTTAGTGCTTGTGTAAATGACACTGAGCACCTTCTTATGTTCATATTTAGTTGCCTGTGATGGAATTTGGTTCATCATGTGACTTTCTCATCACAACCTACATTTGGTGGTTATCAGTGTATTTCAAAGGTACGGTCTAAATCCTGACTGGAAACGCTCACAGATATAATTTTTCACTAAGAAGGAATATAATTGTTTGGAATATGTTGTTTTTTTTTTAAATAGAGGCTAAATAACAGCCAGTGTGAAGGTATTATAATTAATAATGGCCAAAAGAGGATCTATGCCTTCTGGAGGCAGTTCTTTTAATAGTTTAGATGGAATAGGATCTAACATACATGTTGTTGGTTTAGATGATTTAACAAGTTTAAACAATTGTTTCTCTCCTATGGTAGAGAATGAGTGGAATTTTTCCAGGGGATCTATAGTGCATGATGCAATACTGTAGCTGATGGCTGCACAGTTCCTATTTAATCTCTAATAGTATTAATCTTGGAAGTAAAATATTGCATAAAGTCATTACTGTTGTGATCTTGGGGAAAGTCAGTACCTGTTGATGCTTTATTTTTCGTTAATTTAGTCACTGTATTGAATAAATACAGAAAGCTATGTTTTTTTTTCTTCTAATAGAGACGAAAAGTAATAAGATCTAGCCCTTTTTATGCTTAATATTAACATTATATCAGTTAATAAAATTGTGTTTTTTAACTGTAACTTTAACTTAAAACCGTAAAACCTAAAATGCTGTTACCGTTTTATTTTTTGTTATGTTTTGTTTTTTTACAGTCGAATTCCGCCAACCACAGCTGCCAGTTTTTTATTGTAAGTTTTACAGTTACATTTTTTTACAGTG
The DNA here is from genome assembly GCA_032359435.1 of Enteromius unitaeniatus. NCBI lineage: Eukaryota > Metazoa > Chordata > Actinopteri > Cypriniformes > Cyprinidae > Enteromius > Enteromius unitaeniatus. Next base: position 9,311,691 of record JAUMHI010000033.1, on the reverse strand, counting down.
TTCTTTAAAATGCTATAACGCAAGTTTACTGCAAGTTGAGAAGACCTTTCTATACAGTTTCAAAGCAGCTTCTCCAATACTGTTTCTGTCTTTCATTCTTTCCTTTCTGCACACTACACACAATTTTCTGCTTTTCAGAATCCCCTCTTTCTCACCCTCTGGCTCTTTTCCTTAATCACTCCAGTATTTCAGTCTCCATGCCACTGTTAGTTTCTTTTTCTCATTTTAAGAGTATTCTGCTCTATTTTCTAAACCTCAAGCTGTCAAAAGATCTGACATTCAGTCCTTCAAAATGAAAAGTTAATATATGCATATTCATGTCTGATCACTTCAGTTGAGGTTAAAGGGAAGAGAGGCGGTTTCCAGGCTATAATGAGCTCCACTGATATCTGCTGTCATTTCAGAATGGATTTGAGCTGGGATTAAGACACCATTTGGAGTTCTGGCTCAGATTTAAGCCTCTTTAGACCAATTCAGATGGGAATGAGGGGAATATATCAGATGGAGAGGCAAAGAGAGGGATTTTACATTTTAGAAAAGTCTGGTGAACATTAATTATGTAAACACATTTCAAAAAGCATCTTACAAGACTCTGAGTCTTATCCTACAAATGGGTACACATAACCACAGATTCATATTGACAGCTTCATGCAGATGAGGAGACATAGAATGCCAAAGAAGGAGAACAAAAGGGTAAAGAATGAGGAACAGGAAAAGGAAAAGGAAAGAGGAGGAAGAGGAGAGGGAAAATGGTACAGTATTAGGTGTGCAATTAAAGTCAAGCTGTCCAAAATATCAATTCAGTCCCCAACCAGCAAAGTCAATAATGACGACACGTACAAGAAACAAGTTTCAACCTGATAGAGCTGGTATTAAAATAGCCTATATACATTCATAGCCTTCTGCTCTTGTTTAGATGTCTTTATCCATCATAAAAGCTCTTTTCTAGCTCCTGAGATTTTTGAGAGCTCAATCTGAGGGAGGGTTGGGGGTCCAGGACTCCCTATTTGAGTTCCCCATTGAGAATTCACTCATAAAAAAAAGAAAAAAAAATGTTGAATCATTGCCATGTCATATTATAATTGTTTTCCATTGTAATTGCACAATTAAATGAGAAAACAGAAGTTAAGAGGGCATCTGATAATAGTAATGTTGAAAACAAAAGTTTGTTCTTTGGTTTCGCTCATACTCTCTCAGAAATAAAGGTACAAAAGCTGTCACTGAGGCAGTACCTTTTCAAAAAAGTGTATTTGAACCCAATAGGTACAAAAAAAAGTGTACATTTTGAGAAGGTACTGCCCCAGTGACAGCTTTGGATTTATTTCTGAGAGTGTACCAGGCCCTTTATTCAATAATTCTATGCAAAACACTGATCAACACATATAAAGCTCAAATAATGATAAATGGATCTTCACTGTGTTTGCTTGATGCACAAGACAGCAAAATAATTCTTGTGAAAGCTCAAAATTGCTTATGCAATATGTGATAAACCCCACTGGTTCTTGTATGTCAAATTAGTAAGAGCTTAAGTTTAATCTATTTATCTTTGGACCATGCTTGATACTTTTACAATGCCTTTATGAACTTTTTGAAGCTTGAAAAATTGGTTGCATTGACTTTTAACGGATGTTCAAAAATGATGAAGGAATATTAAAAATGTCTTGATTTGTGTTCCAAAAAGGAATAAAAGTAATTGTATTAATTAATTTTGATTAAATTATTAATATTGAGTGAAGTGTTGCTTTAAGGTTACAAATAGTAATTTTTTATTATCTAATATTAGGTAATGAATTTGTTTTTGCTTGATAAATATGTAAAAATTAAGTTTTCCACATGAATGTGTTCTCCTGCCCTGGCCTAACGCTGAACAAAAAATAAATAAATAAAAAATAAATTTCTCCAAATCCAGACATTAAATGCAGAATTTAATGACACAAAATAAAGGATTATTTCACATTCTCCATTATTCCATAGAATAAAACGAGTGCATGTATGCATGACGACATAAATGGATTTGTGAGCTGGAGGCAGAACGGAGAGAGGGAGAGCCCTGGTTTGAATGCTCAACGGATATCAGATGCTTTGCCCCATTATCTCAACATCATAATTGCAGTTTTCAGTCGGCTAGACGGTTCTCTTCATCTCCCTGTCTCTCTCTCCTTCCATCACTCTCTCGCTTTCTTGTAAGTCATAAACAGCCCCAGGGCCTGAAGGCTTATGGAGTCACACTTGAATCCTCAATAGCCTACCTATTTGTGCTTCAACTATAACAAAACTTGTTTGAAAAAACAAAAGAGGTGGCAGCCAAAGTATAAGGAGGGGTATTTTTACTAAAGTAATTTTGGATGTTTTGCATGTGATTTTTACAAGAAAACATCATTTCAGGTTTTTGATTTCAGGTTAAGATGTTTCAATTAAAGTGTTATTTGCCATTTCTTTGCATCTGCATTTCTTTGCACTGACATTCAGTTTCTGAGTGCACTTCTTTCCTGTATAGGTGTAAAAAGACTTCTCACAGTTTTGAGATTCAGCTTTGTGTGTGTGCGCGTTGTCTCTTCCTGGTATCAACTGTAAAGGGGCAATAGGTTGAATATACCGTCTCCAAGGTGATGAGTGACTAAGTGCCTTTTAGATATTCACCACACTGACAGACCCACATCCTTTGCTCTCTCACACTAAAAACCCCAGTAAACATACCCACTCCCTCACACAGGCTGGTAGAGTATGAAGTCTACAGCACAATCACACAAAAAATGCTGCTGGCACATATTTATAGGCCATTACTAAGTGTCAGACACAAAATGAGTCGTCAAGCCCAAAAATGGGTATCAGATCAGGAAGCCAGACACGCTGCACAGTACACTGTCTCTTTTCAATCCCAAAAAGCATTGCAACACCTCACAAGTCTGTTTTCTGTTTTCATCTTTCAAATTCTCACATAAAAGACTCACAGCTGTTTATCACACTAAAGACCTGTGATGGAAAATTACGACAGTTTATGTACATATCACTTCCTCGCTGAGGCAAAAGTGTTAATGGAAGTTACATCATAATCGCTCCACTACTGTACGAGTACACCATGTCAACTAATGCATCAAAGGTAAGATAATGGCTTTTCATGTTGTAATGATGCAACAAAAGCGGCACAGTTTAAATCTCTGTCACACATTGACAGTTCACCAAAAAGAGCTAAATTCTGTCATTGTTTCTGAGCTCTTATGTTGCTCCAATACTTTCTTTCCTTAGTGGATCACAAACGGAGAAATTCTGAACAATGTCTTTTTGATCAAGCTACCACTTACTGTCATTAAAAAAAGATACATCTTTTTGAAAATCTGGCTCATCAGATATCAACGCCACACTCGATGTACCACAAGAGCCAAACAATAAGATTTATGCAATAATCTATTAAATATATGACAGATTATGTCAATTTAACCTCATTGACCAGAGGTGTGGTGCGGTTTTTGTCACAACCGGCACCATTTTCTTTTTCACCATTTCAAATAATAATTTAAGCCTAGTTCGTCACATTTCCTGGCAATGTAACGAATACATTTTTAAGTACAATTATTCCATGGCTGCCTAGGAAGCTGACTTGTTGGCTCGCTGCCTTATGAGACATGGCAGAATTTTGCACGAAGGCACTGATTTCAGATTTGAAGGCAGCGTAATGGTTAAATGATCTACATCAAAATAGAATGTGTTTTGGTGATAATTAAATAAATATTTATATTTATCGCTAGAAATAGCATCATAAATGCAAAACATTAGTCAGGAATATACATTTACACACAAACTGACCATCAAAATGCAACTTTCAGACGCCATCTTTAATTTTTAGCTCAACCGTCATGGAACACACAGGATTATGGAATATCAAAGGCAGTGAAGGATACATCTATGCTGCCTTCAAGACTCAACCAGAAGAAGTTATCTCCAGGGACAGAAAATGAAACAGAATTTGGATTTAGGCATGCCTTGCTGCCTCCGAAGGCAGCATTTGAGAGCTTTCGGACACTGTCCATATAATTTCTCAATTAATATGAGGTTGTAAAACCTTCATGCATAATAATTCTAAATAAAATATTGTCGTACTGTAGAATATACTGCATCAGCTTCTCCAACAGCAAATATAACAGTCCAACTGATAAGACTGTCCTATACTATGATAGCTTATACATAAATTCCACATTTTACACACTAAAATGAATGTAAGAAAAAATTTATAAACTTAAAAAAGGCTGGTATTACCAGCACTTCCTCTGTCCTCTACCTCTTTTAGATTAATCGTTTTTAGTGTTCCCAAATGGTGAAAAAAAGCATCTTTTGAATTTTTTGGAAAAAAGCATCTGCAAAATGACTAAATGTAACTGTACTAACAAAGAATTGCAATGCAATCCATATTAATAAAAGAAAAAAATGCAAGCACACTGGTATCTATTAGAAGCGTTTCGAAGTGAAACATTTTACAAATGTGTTTTTGTCATTGAGTTAATTATTTGACTATACCATATGCACTATTTATCACACAGAGAAAGTGCGAGGAAACAAAGGGAGGGCTCGTGGTAACATAGTTTAATCTTAATAGAAAACAGCTGGCGAATGCATCTGTTGTGAAGTGGTACCAGCTCAGTACAAGCGCCCTGCTGTGCTCGACTGGAACCACACCAGTGATGCTTCCCATACCTGCACGAGCTGGAGTCAGACTCCACGTTATTATTGTTCTCCTCGTCTCCAGGGGCAGGGGCGTCTTTTATCCGCGTGGACTGCTGCTTCTGCTGCTGCTGCTGTTGTTGCAGGAGCGGCTCCAGGCTCTCGCTGGAGCGCGAGTGAGCCGGGAAGACCCAAGGCGCCTGCGGGGAGCTCCGGCACTCCTGCTGGCTCATGGACCGAGGACACGCGGAGGCACTAACTACCACCGCTGCCGCTGCTGAGTGCCCGCTATTTGGACTAGAATCTCCAAACTTTCGATTGTTGTTTATGTTGGAGGAAGAGTTGCCGTTACTCGAACTGGCACCGGCGGCGGCGTTGGAGTTACTGCAGCCGCCGAGGGAGGGCTGATCACCGCCGGATGAGGAGCCTCCGGTCCCCCGGCTGCTTCCACCGTTGGTGCTGCTGAAGAGGTCCCCCGAAGGCTGGTTACCGGGAGAAGGAGGAGATGTGGGGTGGCCGAACCATCGCCAGCGGATGCGCAAGATCTGTTTCACGTCAAAGTCTTTCCTGGGATTCGACATTCCCGAGACTCCGGTGACGGGAGACGCGGGGACTGAACGACGAGCCTCGTGATCCGTGATTGTCTTGGTAACGGAGCACGCTTGCACTGCTGGCGAAGCTCACGGAGAGACGTGTAGAGTGAGACCGAGTGTGGAGGGGGAGAAGGAAATACACCCCTCTCTCTCTCTCTCTCTCTCTCTCTCACACACACACACACACACACACACACACAGTCAAACGCGTAATTAGCGCATTAAAACCTTTACTGACATTTTCAATAACCTGCGTACATGAACATAAAGACAATACTCAAGCTAACCAATCTGTCACCCAAATGCCTAATCAATGCACCTAATTGAGAAGACTAGCTTATTTCATTGATATAAGATCATTATACATGTCGTCTTCAGAAAATTACATCTACCCCCAGTTTCACAGACGAGGCTTAAGCTAGACTAAATTGCATGTTTGAGCTGTCTCAGATGAAAATATCTTGCTCTGAGATATCTGAAAACATGTCAGGGTCCTTGTTCTGTGTTAAGATGCACACCTGTAATTCTTTCTTATAAGGCATTTTTGTAAAAGTTGCTTAGATATATTAATTTAATTTAATTTACGCCTAGTCCTGGCTTAAGCTAAGCACCGTTGGTGACACCGGGCCCTAGAGTAGTCAAAAGTAGAAACCTTTATTATTAAAATGTGTTATAATAATTGTGTACATATACATATCATATAATAATTCACCTTAATTTTTGTAATAGCTATTTTTAGCTTTTTAAATCAACTCACTAAACCATAATTTTGGAAACTTTTCTGGGAAAGCAGGTCACCCCTTATAGGCGGAGCCAAGTTGACAAGAACTGACCAGCAATGGGCTGCCTCCAAATTCACACTGGATACTCCTGGAGTGGGTATTTTTTCCTTTGCTTCCTTTGTTAAAGAGGTGTATTCTCTATAGTACAAATCCACTACATTTGTCACATTGTCTTGTGACCTACCATCATCAGTTGCTTCACAGCTATTTACCAATCCTCCCCAGTGGCCTCATGGGATAGTAAAGTGTCCACTGAATATGCACCTCAGAATCTCACTGTAAGTAGTAGGCCATTTACTCTTCTGTTTTATTAAAACTGCAAAGTTATATTTGTTGTGTTTTCTTTGACAGTTTTTTAGCTACTTTATATGGGAACTAGGCATATAGATATGCAGTCAAGCTGTCATGCTACAGACCAGGAATAAAAAGCAGAACTTGATATATATCTACTGGTGTAAACAGTGTTTAATTGTAAGTTTGTATATGCACACACTGTGGGCATTTGATTACATCCTCATCTATTTAAAAAAAGAAAGCTACCAGAGGAAATGAACATTTAAGCCTACATTAACCGCTACCATGACATCATACTGTACACCCACAGTTTTTTTATTTTTTTTTATTTTTAGTAAACCTATAAAGCACTGCAGCCTTGCACATCAGCAAAGATTCCAGCAAAACTGCTCCACCAGCATCACCCCCAGAATCTCAAGGTAACCTTTATTTCCCTGCACTTTAAAAATTAGTACCATGACGAATACTCCAACTTGCCATTTTTAGCACACACACCCCTCTCACATTTAGTGCCTGTTGATTTCCTGGCCTTTTCTACTTAGAACTCACTTGATCAATAGAAATACAAACCAGACCACTCTACACAATCAATAGCACACATTAAAGCTCAATATTTCTTACACACACATTTGTCAATACCACAACAGCACACATCCACAAGAAATACAATGGACAAATAATGCAAAGGGTGAGGGAGAGAAATTAATGGCAGGAAAAATAAATGTGATCGAGAGAAACCGAGCTATAAAGTGTGAAGTTGATCGATTTTTGTTTCATTTAAGCAGACAACAATGCAAAAGCAGATGTCCAACTGTCACAAAAATTCCATAAACGATGGAAACACTGTCCCACAAAATACTGAGAATACTTAAATTTAACAGAGAGAGAGGAAGGGAGGAGTTTTGCTTCTATAGCTTAAGTATTCCCATGGCCTTAAACCTGTCTTTAATTTATGTTCTGTGCAAGAGTGAATTTGATGCCAACCGTCCATGGCGATCTGCAGTTTTCGAGAACGAAAGGGTAAATCGTTCACAGTAGGATCAGTTTTGGGAGTTTGGTTTTAATTCAGGCCATGCAAACCACAACAGAGAGCTGGAATTTCTGCCTGCTTTTTTAACATTATTCACAGATGTTGGCTCTAAGGGCACATAAAATAAACACAGCCAGACCCACGTGCCCCGGGTGCCACTGACAAGCGGCGCAACATCAGTAAACTAGTAGAGCAGAGACCAGGATTCTTTCATTTTATCATTATGTCCCAGAAAATCACTGGTTTTGAGCTGAATCATTTTCTTCAGGGCAACCAAATCCAAACCACATAATGCAAAGGAGGCAGATTTTAGAGCATCATACCCATAATGCTTTCCAAATATAGCTTTTGCCTGAAATAAGTGCTCTGCCTGAAAAATCTACAGGCTATAGGGATAGTTCCCCTAAATCAAAAAAATATATATTTATAAAAAAAATATTAATCATCTGTTGTTATTATTTCCACATTTAGTTCGGAATTCTTCTTTAGGATGCATTAGATAACTTGGAGAATATTCACATTGCTCTTTTCTATACAGCAGCATCATAGAAGTTATTTTAGCAACTTTCCAGGTCTGTGTGATGATTTAGTCAAAAATTGATTTACTGACAATCTTCCCTCTGCCACGAAATAAAACTTCAGCTATTCTCTAAATAGGTTACTGATTGTCATGTAAACAATTCATTCATGTATGTTTTTTGTTATTGTATGCTGTATCTTTCCAGTCATTTAGTCCATTTATGCTTATCTATTTCTTTACTATTATTCAGAGAAATCTACTCATTTCATTAGCAATGCATGTGCATATATTTTGCTTAATTTGTAGTTTATTCTGTGTCTGTGTGAGTTGTGCTTCATGCATCTCTACACTATTGGGAATATGTTTTTTGTGCACTGAATGATGTCAAAATATTCCTAATAATGACAACATTTTCACAATTATCCCTTAAACTCAGATTCAGATCCATCCAATCAACCACAGTGTGTAGAACAAAGTCCCCGCCCTACATTTTGTTATTTTACGATAATGCACTTATGTCACAATACAGAAGAAAAAAATTGTCACTACTTATATGTTTCATCTGAATCCCAGATTGTTTCAATGCAAAAAGGCTTCCGAAGGCTTCGAATATTGCAGCAGTCAAATGAACTTCTTTCATTGTGCTTTTTTTATTGATATTCTTTAAAACATCTTCTTTTGCTTTCCACAGAAGGATGACAGATTTTTTTTATTAACTGTCACTGTAAAGGAATGTATTTGTGCCAGTTGTGTATGTGGGAGGAGATTAACACAAGGAGGAATTGTATTTCTATCGCAATACCCGAGTGCTTTGTTCCCTGACAGCAATGCTGCATTCCTGTCAGCTGGAACAGAGACTGCAGTGAGTGAAAACACAGGTCTCAGGTCAGTAGTCATACTAGCTTCTGAGAGAGAGTCAGCAGTGACCCTGTGATGGTCAAAGCTTTATTTCACACTGATTCAGGTCTGGAGAAATCACATCTGACAGGAGCGTTAACCTCTATATGTGTGATAATAAATACACTAACACACACTCACTGCTGTCACAAAGCTTTATGGCTAGTGCGACTACACAAAACATCACTGAATTATGGGAAGGATGATTAAGCAATTTATTCTTTATGGCCCCTACTTATTTTCTCAAGGTTACTCCAATCCTTCTCTCCTTCTCTCCCTATCTTTCTTCCCACCCCTTAATTTCATTTTTCATCATCTCTGCATGTAAATTATAACTCTCCAGCAAATATATCACACAAACTGACACACTGGAGGAGATGCTGGACAGACTCGCATGACTCAGCATTTCTTGTGGTGTAAAAAGAAGAATTACTGTACTAGAGATTTGCACACATGCAACTTCCAAAAGTGAGATACTATATGTATATTTTCAATATGAAGTGAGAAAGTTCATCAGAATATATGCCTATGCTTTTGTGTTCCACAAAAGGTATACATAATCCTTGCAACACTTGGTTTTAATAGAATGTTGTTTTCTTCCATGTTCCAATGTATTACATTTTTCAAATTAAAAAAAATTATGTGTCCATCCTATCTAAGAAAAACTAAATCGACCACTTAATTTTTAAACATTGCTTTCATAATTTGTCCAACAGAGGGTTATAAAGGGACACTACAAACCAGACTGGGCTGTGCAGCAGACTTCTCATTTTCTGTCTTTCGCCACACACACACACACACACACTCAAACCACTGTAATGTCAGCTCTCTCATAAGGTTACGCTATGATACAGATTCCACTCTTCAGTTCGGCTACATCCATCACTGAAATACACACACACACAAACAATACCTACTACATTCACATATCGTACCATGTAATCTCATGCCTGAAACCCAAAGCAGAACTGGGCTGAGAGGTTAGATGTCTCATTGCTTTGATTCATCTGCAACAGTCGTGGGAGGAAATATGTTTCATTCCGTAAAGAGAAGAAAAAACTACACACATCTGACACACATTTCCCTGAAACTATAGATATATAGTCATACAACATTATGCACACAGTATGATGATAGTGTCTGCACATATACATGCAAACATCTTGTTATTCAGAGTGTGTTCATTTCTAAATAGAAAATTCTTCCTGCTCTGGTGCATCCACATTTCCTCTGCTGCCACAGGATGAAATTATAGCACAGATCTCCACGTACACACACACACATAAACCATCCATTCACTCCAAACTCATCAGCCAAAATATCACCAGGACCATTCTGCACATAGCAATGACATTTTCATCTCGTGCTCCGTCTTCCTTTTACTGATGCTCATATTGGCCTTCCTTCAGCTGAAGCGGTGTGGGAATTGAATGTAGATAGAGGTGATGAGGGCTGAGCCAGCAGGGTTTAGATGTCAGAGGAGATGGACAAAGGAATGGATTTAAAACAGAAGAATTTCCTCCTGAAATAAACCACTGCAGGCATGTGGTTAAGAGACTGAACACATCTGGCTGGCAGAACAACTACAGAAACAATCCCACTTTTTCTCAACATAAGGAAGAGTCTGAAATTCCTGTTGTAACACATTGCATGAACATTTAAAGAAGTATGTATATGTGCACAACAGTCCAAATATTAAGCCTTACATTCCACAGAAAAAAATAAAGTATATTAACATGATTTCTTGAATAAGAGCCCTGGGAATTCCTTACTTTGGACCATGATGAGACTATACCATATATTTTCAGTCATCATGCAGGACTGCAGCTATCGAATATTTTAGTAATCGAGTATTCTACTGAAAATTTAATTGATTAATCGTGTAATCGGATAAAACATTTTTGCTTAATTAAAGAGCAATATTAAATATGCTAGAGAAAATAAGACATGTCTCATAAAAATTAACTACTAATTGTTTTCTTTTTTTTTACATCATCATTTTATTTATTGATGATATTTATAAAATTTTTAATATTAATATTAGGTAAAATATTAATATACAGTAAGTTCATAGTTGTGCATTTATAAACCCTTTTCATTCTAATCAAACTAAAACTATTGATTACAACAATTTATTCAACGTTCAGTATTCAAACTCAAGTATCAAGTATTCATCCAAGCCATGGTATTGAAAAAGTATTACGTATGTTTCATCGTAAAAGCATGCACAACGTTTTTGACAGTAAACTCATTCCTTTGATAAGTAGCTGTGGTATAAGCTCATAAATATTCCGGTATAGTGTAACCGTGCGTTCACATCGTCACCGGCGAGAGCATCAAAATTCGCTCTTGCTGCCCTGCCAATCGGTGGACTTCGGCATTCTGGCTTCTGTCGCCATACCGCTTCTTACCTCATTAGCATAAGCTTAGTTTGCGCCCTCAAATCAAAACACCGCCATCTCCTTCCGCTTCGTGGGTGATGTAAGCGTAAGTACATTGTCACAGTAATGCAAAACTCATTGTGAAAAAACGTGGCATAAACTTTAAAATTAAGTAATAGGTTTTGAGGCAGAATATTTGCCTCAATAATTTTTGGTAATCAAGTTACTCAAGGAATCGTTTCAGCCCTAATATCATGATAACACTGTTCAAAATAATGCATTTTCAATAATCTTAACATGGTTAACAAATACCACAATAACACAATGTTCCAGCACTAGGGGTTACTCCAGGAACCCAACCAGCTATGACATCTTTGAGAAAAGGCTAATGAAATCGGGTGTGCAGAATTTGCATTACTGACCATGCCCCAGATATCCAGGTATAAATAGGCTAGCTTAGCTAGCTTGCCCACAAAGCACCATCCACCTAGCAGGGCAACCCGAGACCCAGGCTGTAAATTCTCTTCAGCACTCGTGCCTAAGACTTACACAGCTTCTGGACAGCTTATGGCTGCAGGCCATAGGCATTGAAAGAACTGCACAAGGGTGGTCCCAACCCAGAGGTGTTGCAGGAATTTTGCTCTGTGACTAACTATGCCCTCCAGGTGACAAAAGTAGGCTCCATGACTGTGCAATGTCCATATTAGTGATCCAGGAGTACCACCTGTGGTTCAACCTGGCCGGAATGTGGGATGCTGAGAAACTGGACTCCTCTATTTCACAGTTTGGTCGCTTGGTGAAATAGTGAAATAATTTGAACTGCACCATGGTTTATATCCGGACAGTGCTGCCTCAGCGGGAGTCAGGCCCTGGCCATGTACCCCCAGAGTCAGCAGCACTCATCTGCTCGTCACCAGCTACAACCACCTGTTGGCACTGCAGAGGCCCTCAACAACCTGGACCTGCAGTCAAGGCCATCCAATGACCTACCACTTGCAGCAAGGTGGCACTGCCAGCTTGTCAGCAGGGCACCAAGAACCCTTGTAAGGTTACAAGGTGCTCCTGAGGCAGGTGACTAAGGGAAGAGGGACAATCTGACAAGTTCAGATGCACTTTCACTGGGGGGACAGGAGGTGGATTCGGCTTTACACATGTTGGCAAACCTCTGTTTCTGTATCTGTCAGTGGCATACCTGACAGACCTAGTGGACAAGGTGCTGTGTTTCTTGCAGAATGTTTGATCTACTACCACTGCACCTTTTGTTTTGCTTAGCCGCAGAAACCCTGTCCAGGGTACATCAAATGTGGTTCTCTTAAGGCCACTTGCAATGCATGTGGACAAAGCATTGGCAAAGCTTGGTTAAGCCTCTCCATTCCTTTCAGCTGGTTCTCAGATATGCAATTCAGTTTGCCAGGTGCTTGCTGAAGTTATATTGGCATATCAGTTTGCCTAGAGTTGTTGATGTGTACATTAACCATTAGGGTGGTGTTCACTCCTGTCGCTTATCACAACTCACCTGCCATCTCTTACTTTAAAGTCAGCACAGACTCCAGCCTCTGCATGCCACTCACACCACAATATTTACCAGGAGGAATTAAGAGACGTTTCTACTGCAATGGTAAATACTATTATGAAGGCCAGAACCCCCCTCTATGAGGTGGCTATTTGACCTGAAATGGAGCTTTACGTAATCTGGTGTTCTTCCCGGGCTCTAGACCAGTGTCCTTCCTCAAAAGTGGCCTAGATCTCAAAGGCCACTCCATCAATGAATCAAAGCCCAAGGTTCCCACTAGGGCTGGGCAAAAAATATAAATCCTGATTTTTATATATTCTCATTTATACAAAACAATATTGATTCTTCTTCCAAGAATCGATTATTGTAGCCTGTTTTCAGTTAATGGATGGAACACTGAAGTGCACCTCTCATGCAATAAATCACAGTAAGCATTGTGCTTTGGTACTTTATGAAAGAAAGTCTCAGAAATTAAATTCCGTCCATTGTATTGCAGTATTCAAACAATAAATGCTGTTTAAAGGGGTCATATGATGTTGCACAAATTATTTTGTGTATTTGGTGTAATGTGTTTATGCAAAAAAAAAGTTTCCGCATACTGTACATTTTTGTTTCTACTCTAATTCCTGCCTCCTGAAACAATATTGCAAAATACGGCAAGGGTGTGACAGAAATGTTACACCTCTTACTAGGGGTGTGATGAGATCTCGTGACTGATCTCATGGAGAACAATATCCTCGCGATAGTGGTAGGATGCAGCGCAACAAATCTCCAACAGGAAACTGCTGTTGCATTCTATTTATGACGTGCTGACACAAATTCCAAATGGTTTTCAATGGTTGCTTTATCGTGTCCAGTGTAGGCAGACTTAAGGACAGGGTATACATCACTTTCCACATTCCGTTCCGTCTCACACACAGCCACGTCCACACTGCTTTCAAAGTATAATCAATCGCGAATTAGTGTAGATGGACAAGCTCAATGCATGCACAATGCCACCAATTGACTTGCACTCTTTCAGCATTCTTCTCGCGCATACACTGTAGTACGCAGGTAGTCTGAAAAAACTGCCTGCACATGGACAGGATGCACGGCTGTCCACGAACTCTCCTGACAGGGCTGGACTGGGAGTAAAAAATCGGCCCTGGCACCACATATAGGCCTACCATGTACAGCTCTGGAAAACAATAAGAGATCACTGCCGAAAAATCTGTTTCTTTTGGGTTTTATTCTTAAAGATGTTAATCTCACCAATGCAAAACAAAGCACGTTTGTTTCATTTTTTGTAAACTGCTGTCTTTGAAATTTTAAGGATAGAAGCAACTTGATGCTCACTGAATCCTTGTGCCAGTAAAGCTAGGATGGAGCCCTTTTTTTATTTAAAACCTTTCTCTTCACTGTTTTTGGCATATTTTTTACTATCCAACTGGTCACACTGCAAGAGGATAGTGTTGATTACAGCAGCGCTTTTTATACTTTTCCCGTTAAATACATTTGGATTCAGGTGCTCACCAAATAATTTAACAAAGACTGGCATGAAATGCTTGTCATACTCAGAGAGATACTGATTTAGGAGTAAATTACAGTGATCTCTTATGTTTTTTTTTTCAGCACTGTATATATATATATATATATATATATATATATATCCCCCAAATAAAATAATTTTCAATTAATAAAAATAAATAGTCATAAAAAATAAGTGTGTAAAAAT
>JAUMHI010000033.1:9229920-9288733 GCA_032359435.1 Enteromius unitaeniatus | reverse complement strand
TACTTGATAATGTTCAGTGCTTTGCTACAATCTGTATTGTTAAAAGCGCTATATAAATAAAAGTGACTTGACTTGATACACGAACGCAAAGTACACACGTGTATTAAGCAAACTAAAAATTATTTTGGATGCGATTAATCACAAATAATAATTTGACAGCACTAATTATTATCAAATAAAATTAACAATAAATTATTCTTAAATAAAATAAGATCTATTACTATTTCAATATTAAATTAAAAATTAGTATTTAAGTAAACCAGTACAAAGATGATAGTATTTTACTAGTATAATATTAGGATAGTATTTTGGAGTCCCTAAAGATTTTAGCTGTAGTTGTTGACAGCACAGGTCCATTTGTCCAAGAACATGTACTAACCACAAATACAGTTGCTTTGTGCAACAATAGTCAGGGCTAAATTTTACTCCAACCTGACAAGGAAGAAATCTATAAGGATATTTCATAAAGAAAGCCACAGAGTCTCAGATTGCCCTGTGAAATACAGTCTGCGCAATGCAAAGAAGGTCTATTGAGCAAATGTCTGCTGTATTGAACCACCTTTTTGATGACTGAACAAATGCGGAGGGCCAAACACACCAACATTCCTCCACAAAGGTCACCTTAAAGCCTGCTGAATTGATCAGAGAGAGAGAGAAAATGTGAGGGAGAGAGAGAGAGAATGAATCTGACTCCAGAGGACAAAGTACATCCTCTGCTGTAGTGACACACTAAATAAAACCACTCAGTCAAAGATGTACATGAGGTTAAAACTACATAAAAACCACTTTGAACTTCAAAGATGGAAGCAAAACTTTGGGGGGCAATGTCTGAGCTTACCAAAATATTGCCATGAATGCTACAGTATGTATGAACAGGAAGCACTGAAACTGGCAATTTGTGGCGAACAATAGCGCATACATTAGCTAGCGTTTTGTATGTAACACAGTGCAGAGCAGAGCCCGCTGGGACAGATTAGTCATGAGCTGTCATGGAGGAAAACAAGAACCATAATGGTTGCACATCTGTCCAGTGTTAGCGGCAGCCATACTGGATCAGCAGGAAACTAGTAGAGCAGGAGCTGTTAGTTTAAGTTATGATAAGATAACTCTAACACATCACAGCTTTTTTGGACTTTCAGCTTCTACAAAATATATATGTTCCAGTGCCACAACACTACAGTGCTTATGCAAGCAGCATGGATGCTGTAGCCAGTTAATAAGGATGGCAAAATTAATGTTGCTTCAGAAACTTGTTTAAGAGGATACCTTATCATTCAAATGTTTGAGGCCAGCACAGTATATTAACCTATACGATACAGCACAGTATTTAACCTCTTAAATGTTGATCGTGTATTTCTTAAGATCTTAAGTTTTCTCTTTATAAAGACATTTACAGTATAATGTTACAAAAGATTGAATTTCAAATAAATCCTGTTCTTTTTGAATCAAAGTATCCTAGAAAGGAATGTTTCCTGAGAACCAAATAAACAATTTTCTGGAAATCATGTGACATTGATGACTGGAGTAATGACTGACAATTTAGCCTTTCACATAATACAAAAAAATTATTTTAATATTATATTGAATATTTTACTGTTAAAAATAAAGGCAGCCTTGGTGATCAAAATGTAGACTTCAAACATTTAAACACTGTGAAATTGTGATCACAGACTCATGCATCTTAGAAGATGCTATTTTTTTTAAACTTGATTGTAATTTCAGTAACACAATTTTTTATTTTTTAAAAATAAAGAATGCTGTGCAGACTTCAAATCTTTTTACATGCACATTTTCAATGCAGATGTTCTACAAACACATTTCGCAATGATGTAATATTCCAGCAGTCCATCCTTTATATAGAACTTCCAAGGCTGAATTCACTTCAATCCATAATTCATCTGCTATGACTTATTAATGTCTCTTTTCACAGACAGACACAGTAAGAAATCAACAAATCCTGAGGAGCTCAGAGGATGACAGGAGAACAGTCTGAAAGATTAGAGATTAGTATTAACACACGGATATAAGTACGTGGACAGCCGAACACCACACCCATATGCTTGAAATTTAATTTCAGAACCAATGGCATTAAAAAGAATTCTTCTTTCCTTAACTGCTAGAGCTTCCATTTCACTGTAAAGGCTTTCCACTATGTTGGAACATGGCAGAGGGGATTTGTTCCAATTCACACACAGTAAAGACAAGCACGGATGTTGGCTGATGGGCCTTGGCTTGCAGTCTGCATTCCAAATTATCCCAAAGGTGTTCAGTGAGGTCCAGCTCTGGGCTTTGTGTGGACTAGTCAAGGTTCTTCTCCAGATTCACTACACCACGGATCTCTCTGTGCACAGGGGCAATGTCAAGCTGGAGCAGAAAAGGGTCCCTTCTCAAACTTTTGCCACAAAGTTGGAATCACAGATTTTTCTAGAGGACTGACTTTTTTGTCATTTGTAAAGGGTTCAGTCTCTGAACTGTTATAAGTGTGGAAGTAAGCTTGCCATTCGCTGAATAAGACATATCTTTCATTAACAAATAAAACATCTTGTTCAGGATCAACTGAACATGAGATCAACTTAATTTAATATTCAGTGCATGAAAGTGTTTTATTAAAGAATCAGTTGAATGAATGGTTCGCTGACTCACTGATAACCCACAAATGTACTGGGTATTAATGTTTCCTACAGAGAAGGTCACTAAATAAATAATTGGAAGCATGTTTATGCCCCAGAGTAGATGGCGTGAAAAGATAAGTGTGACTAACTGCAAATTTTATAAATCAGTGAACAAATTCAGTGAACAGGTTATTTAGCTTAATATCAGCATGAAACAAAGTTGCAGTAATCGATTCTTCCCTGTTGTAATACTATATATATACATACACACAGTCCTGT
Source organism: Enteromius unitaeniatus (assembly GCA_032359435.1). Taxonomy (NCBI): domain Eukaryota; kingdom Metazoa; phylum Chordata; class Actinopteri; order Cypriniformes; family Cyprinidae; genus Enteromius; species Enteromius unitaeniatus. The sequence continues at coordinate 9,285,842 of JAUMHI010000033.1, read as the reverse complement.
GCAGAAGTCTTAGGTTACTAGTATTTTCATCAACAACAAATGGTTTTAAGTCAGTTATTTCTATGCAGTAGCATGTCAGTTCGACATATCTGTTTACATTTCCAAACATTATTTTTGTCATGATTAATTAATACATACATAATTCTTCAGCTTCTCAAAATAAAAAAATAAACAAATAAAGGATGGGGCAAACGTATCTTCAAAGTCTGTTAACCCTTTGGCCATTTGTTATGCTTCCAGGCAAATATTTTGAGCACCCATGCAAGATCAAGCCCTATTTGAATGGAGAACTCCAGAAATATATAAGGTTAGATCAGCCAATGTGTAATAGCAGTGCATGTACCTGCAGTCATACAAAGACTTTACTAATTGGCGATTTATCCAAAAGACAGGACTTACTCCACCATATTGTTCATTGCATTCTCTTACTTTCATAGTAACACAAGTGCAATGTCTTGGAATATATGAATTCTTTGAGTGTGAAGCAGAATAGTAGGCCTAGGCAAGCTTTAGGGCATGCAGCAGTACTTTGTTGTAACAGTGTCTTTAATGGTCCACACTGTTGCCTAGTGAACATGCATCCCATCATCGTTTAAACTGCCTGCCAGATAACATCCTCCACATTTAATTTCCTACCATGTATGAGAGAAATTAAGCAGAATGTTGATCTTACTGTTGTGTAGGCTATTCAAGACAAGAAGAATTATTTTCATGTGTTAAAAGTTAATGACCACACGTGTCTTCATTAAAGCTCGCAATGTTGTTGTAGATGAAATGTGGACAACACTAAACAAATATTTTTCAACCAACCCCTTTAACCTAAAACTATACTTACCCATCAGTCTCACATACATCCACAATGCCTTTTTTTCTAAGTTACCCATCATTAATGTGTAAAAAGCGATTGAACGGTTTTGTTTTTTTAGGCCAACACATGAGGAGAATCACTGCTGCTTAAACAAGGGGGAACAGAATAAAGGACAAAACAACCAAACAAATGCAAGGACATGCTGCACATCTTCATTCCTGTTGTTTCTCTGCTCTCTCTGTTCTATCTTTAGTGCCGGGTCACAGTCAGACACTAATTAAAAACACAAACATGCAGGGCTCTGGAAACCTGGGCTTCTGTGGGTGTATCTGGTAGGGAATGCAAGCATCTATTTTCTTTTCCTCAGCTCTCTCTCGAATCAATCCACCTGAAATCTGTCCGCAGAGACCCTGAATGCATACATAAATTCTTAGTAACGAATACCCCCTTTATTTATAACACCAAGAAAAACATTTCCTAAGAAATCCACAGCTTTGCAAATTCGAAAACAGCTCAAACAACACAAAAACTGTTGACGTTACTTTACTAAGTGAACGAAACGTTACTTGTGCTCCACGCTCTCTTGTGATGAATTCGTTTACCAGCCAATGTGAACACACATATATCATGTATTAACCAATACAATACAATAAAATAAGTTACAAGTACAATACTTTCTAAAACACTTACTTTCGTTTCCTGTTCAATAAAACAAATGAGTGAATAAAACCCACCTCTCTATACGTCCTTTGCCAGAATAGCCGGACCAAGCAGGAAACAACTTTTACTTCATTACGTAGCGATTCTTTCCATCAAAACTATCGGCGCTCGCTCTCGCAGGCCAGTCCGAACCCCGTGCTTTCCTGCTAAATGAGTCCGCGTTTTATAAGCGTTTATGGGCCGATTCATTTCCCTTTTACCGCATAACTGTCTGCGAACTTGTAGCTGCACGTATTTCTAAAGGGCTTCTTCAGCTGTCATCCAAAATAACCCCACAGCACAGCCCGTGAAATCAGCTCTCTTACCTGGCGGGTTAATAGCTGCTCTTATCGCTTATTTCGGATGTGAATTGCACATTTAGTAGTTGAACAGAGCCGGGCTCTTTAAACTCTGATTATAATCATCGCGTTTTGGATGAAAAGGCGTGGAGTGAAGACTAGCCCTCAAAGCCGTAGCAGTGCGTTTTAAGTACAATTTGTTCTTGAAGTACGCAAAAATATCTTAATTCTCACTTCAAAACGAAGGCTTTCAGCTCAACATAAGTTTATTTAAGGGGGAGTTACTTTATTTTGTATGGGTTTACTTGTGAGTGTCCATGTTAATACAAAACGCGGACTTTTTAAAAGTAGCACATGTCGTTGTGTGATAAAAAGTGATTATGTGATGAAGGAGCTCGCGACTGTTTGATCGCATAACAATAGTTATTCTTATCGTTACTAACGTTATACTTTTAGAGGGTGAAAGGCAGTGTCTCCATCTAGAGGATATACAGATGGTTGTCCAGACAATTTCAGAACCAGTAGTTTTCTAAGTACTGTTAAATATCTCAATTTCTCATGACACGTCACATGCATAATGCATTCCTACTGTACATTATATGGGTGACAGAGAGAGTAACATCACCCATCCATTTGCAAGTGTAGTGAAAGCAAATGAGAAAAGAATCATGATCCATCATGAATACATTACAGTTTTTTTAATATAGTTTACAAGAGCTGAACACAATATCACAGTGAGCTAGACACGACAGCTCATACAGTGTTTCACTGATTGTGTGACGGATATAAAACATCTCATTCTCTATTTGACAAAGGCCGAATAGCCCAATATGTTACTTCTATAACTACTAGTGTTTCCAGACAACAAATATAGAATATTAAAGTTTTACATGGTGTATTGGTTGTCAAGATCATAATGAAAAAAGCACTGGTTAAACTATAGCTATAGTTTTTTTTTCACTTGTGAAGAGTAGGGATGTGCCGAACCGAGCTCCTGAAGCAGTGAAGCTTTTACAACAAACTGCGTTGATGCTTCGAAGCTTTTGAGACAGTGCTCTACTTCTCCATCTGGTGACCAATAAAAATACTACATCAACTGTGTCATTTGTTCATTGTGATGTCATGGTTTATTTGTGTATTTAATAAACAGATGTCATTAGAGCGATGGTGGTGCATGTGTGTGCAGTGATACGCTTTTTTTTTTTGCACACAATGACAATAAAGACTTTCTTTTCTTCATGTGTAATCACATCTGTCTTTTCCCTTCTATGACAAATTAATGAGGCCTGTGTAATTTTTCACTGGACCAATTTTAAATTTGTTCCTTTGCTCCGGAACACTGCTTCGAAGCACTAGTGTGTTGAAGAGTGATTTTTTTTAAGCAAGGAATGAATTATTAATTGAATTAGTTATTAGTTTAATAAATCAAGTGATGGTACAGACAATTACAAAATCCCACAAAATATTAAGTAGCACAACACTGATAGTAATGAAGTGTTTCGTGAGCAGTAAATCAGTATATTAGAATCATTTCTGAAAGATCAAGCATTGGGAGACTGAAGTATAGCTACTAAAAAATCAGCTTTGGCATCTAAGTAATAGTTTAAATTTAAAAATATATAAAAATAAAAATAGTTTTTTTATTTATAATAATATTTAAAATATTGCTGTTTTTTAATCAAATAAATGCAGACTTTGCAAGCATTAGGCTATTTCCAAAAACGTGGGAAATAGTGTTTTCCTCATGTTTTGGTGTGAGTTTTAACAGGAAGTTCAAATATAGCTTAAGGGGTAAATGCAGCAGTAGTCCACTACAGTGAGCTCACTGGATGATGCTGATAAGGTGCTTGGTGTTGAGAGCTCTCCTAATCCCAGCGTGGGTCCTGATGAGAACCTTCTTCCTGCCCTGTCCTGATAACTGGATGCTCCTGTCCCTGATCAAACCTGTTTGCTTTGCAGAGGGAATGTCCTTCAGGCTCTTTCACACACAGCCTTGCACAATTATTCTGCCAAGAGTTTATGTATGTGTGCACCACAGTGTACCTGGATATATTCCGTTTTTGCTTTGTTAAATTGGTTAAAAAGAAATTAACTTAAGCATTTTGGGGCTGTAAACAGATTTTTAAAATATAATCATAAATAAAAGTTATGTTTTCAAATTAGTAACAGGTTTGGGCTCTGTCAGCTTGACATTTGAATCCATGGCTGAAGGAAGTATAGTAATTTTCACAAAAGAATGCTTTTAAAGACACTCTGTTGTTGTTTCTTATGTATTTGAGATGTGATGTTGTTCATTTATATATATCATTTATATAAAAATGCTATGACATTCAGCATAACATCAGTCCTTTTTTTAAACTCTTTAATATAATGTCAATAATGCACCAAGTTGTGCATCCGTTGACAAAACAAACTAGGAAACACAATAATAATATAATATAATATTGGATTATAATATTCCTATTTAAATAATAATCTTAATAAAACTAAAATAACATAGGCTAGTAACTAATGTCTGAAATGATTTGAATCCGTCTGAGACAAGCAAATACATGAACAAATTGAAATGTCGTTTTCTTTTTCTTACACAAAACAGGAAGACAGACAGGAAGTGGTAAAGTATTTCATCTACGTAATGAAGACTTAGCCGTGTTGTGTTAGTCATGAAGGAGAAATGCTAAAAACGTCTGTATGTAGGATACGTAGGATTATTTTAAGATAAAAGTGGAATTGGAAAATCCGAACGTGAGGTGTGAGATTGTTAGATTTGTAATGTGTGCTCAGCAAGATCAGAGGTTAGGTGACCTTACAGAGGAGCTGTCACACTGTCTTTAACATGACAAGAACAAGTGCCTTCAAACTCAGCATTCTCTTCTTTCTCACCTTCATCTTGTGTCTACCAGAATTTTTTCAGAGTAAGTACAAAAGAGTGGAGTAAGATGTCTTGGGGTCTTTGGGCAACCATGATGGAGGGAAATATGGCAGTGGTGTGGGTTTGTGAGAGCACGTGCATTTCAGCATTTCAGTGCAAAGAGTGTTAAATGATTTTATGACAGACAGTGTTTATCCGTGTTATCTGTGTCTTTTAGAGATGCACGATGAAGTATGTGTGAATGTGCAATGTTTACTTTTGTATGTCAAAGTTGAAATTGGGATAAAACAGTTGGCATTCACACCTTTGACTTTGTGGTCTGGACATGCCATGGCATAGTAAGAGGTTAAAAACCACTAAGTGTGTGTGTATCATTATATTCTGTGCACAAATACACAAATAGCCAATGCCAATGTTATATACCTTTTTGATACAAGTTGATACAGGAAATGTCACTCTAACTTACAGTACCAACATCAGCAGAAAAGCACTCTGGTGTAATTGTAATTGCTTGTAATAGCTTGTAATTCACTTCCTTTCCCCCTACCGCACTCAAGCAGCACTACGAGGACACCAGTTTCCATTTTATTTGGATACTTTATTTCCCCCTTGTCGCTTTATTTTATGTATTTTGTTAAAAAAAAAAACAGCCTCTCCGAGGCATGATGTCACTACCACTGTGTCTGTGTTGGCTCCACCGCGACTATATATATATATATATATATACACACAGGGTGGGCCATTTATATGGATACACCTTCATAAAATGGGAATGGTTGGTGATATTAACCACCCAGCCAAAATTGAATGCTAAAAAAACACGAAAGGAATATCATATAGAGCCAGCTCCACAATCAACCTGCACAGGCACCTGAAAACCATCCACCCATCAGTGCAATGGGAATATAAAACACAGTTAAATGTGATATTAATGAAGGTGCCAGTGTGTCTACTGCAACTTCTGCTGCAGTATCGACAGCATCGTACACCAACACAACCACCTAAACCAACCCAGAGCTCTATGAGACCGTTTTTTCAGAAGTTTGTTACCCCAGCAAGACTTTCCGAGCATTTTCAGTTGTGGATGATAAAGATAAACATATATAATTATAAATGTTATAATAATATAATAAACATATATAAATAAAAATAAGCTTTTTTTAGATTAGTATTTTATTTTGGGCATAATTTTATATTGTTGTTGATAATAAATTAATTAAAGCAACAAAACTACCTGAAGAACCACTTGGGAGCCGAAAGAGCCGGCTCTTTTTAGAGAATTCCCATCACTTGCTGCTTCAAGCCCAACACAGCTCTTTTAGTTCTGCTGGAGGGGCAGTGCTCAGTGGCTTCGTTGTGTCACCGAGCTTCCGATTTAGACCCGCCCAAAAAATCCTGCTTACGAAAATGGTGAAAAACTGTTAAAAGGTATAACTCCACTATTAAGCATTATATAGTTCTCAGTCTTTGTAACATGCTTCAGTATGGCATTTCTAACATTTATAATGTGTTTACAAGCAATTCTTATCTTTTAATTGATAAAAGAAACTCAAAACCATCATGAATATAAAGTACAGTTGTAATGATAATTAAATGGGTTTTTAACTTATTAAAATCTCCCCTTTTTTGAATTCCAAGAAATTTCACAAATTGAGTTCCTCTGTGAGCCCTTTGACCCTTGCACACCTGAGAATGACGCACAGGTGTGTTCTCCATCTGACCCTCCATGTGCGACAGAAATGATAAATGCCAGCAGCCAACACACAAGTTCGGAAGGCTGGTATCTGTGTAAGACTGAAAGAGATCTGCAACTTCTTCACAACAACCCTTCAGAGTCAGGTGGAATATAGTTTATTATCAGTTCACATTGTTTTATATTACCGCTGCTTGTTCACTGTCTACAGTAATAACCAGTAATAGTAACTGTGTGTATGTTGGACATTTCACAGAAAAGCATGTGATGGTGCAACTGATAATGAAGGCAGACAATCTCACTGGATGGAATATTAGTGAGTTTGCGTTTCTCAACAACAGTGATCTATACACTGGACCCCAAAATGACCAGAGACTGTTCTATTGCTATCTCCCACCGGACACCAGCAAATGTCCAGATCTGAATATATCCATTTTAGAAACCACTATTTCTGCGAACTCAACTACCTTTCCGCTCAAAACAGCTACACTGTCTTTCCAAGAAAAAGCTTCTACTGATGAGCTGAAGTGTCAAACAACCAGCAGCAGTTTCCTCTTTTACTATCAGGACAGCAATAAAACAGCAAGATCTGCCGCATTACCAGTGACCCAAACAAGAAAAGGTGAGAAACTGTCAGAAGAATGTTATCTGCCTCAATAACATGCTGCACACAAAACAAAAGACAAGAAACCTGATGTTAATCATTTCAGATAAAATTATATTGCTCTTGTCAGTCTAAATGTGTTACTATTATCTGAACATTGCCTGCAGCATAAAGCACACGTTTGACTTTAGACCACAAAACCAGTCATAAAGATCAGTTTTTATGAAATTGAGGTTCCTCTGAAAGCTGGATAAATAAGCTTTCCGTTGATGTATGGTTAGTTAGGATGAGACAATATTTGGAGATACAGCTATCTAAAATCTGGAATCTAAGGAGGCAAAAAATAAATAAATAAAAATATTGAGAAAATTGCCTTGAAAGTTGTGTCCAGATGGTAGCAATGTATATCACTAAACAAAAACTAAACCAAAAATCTTTATTTCAAATTAGGCTCCAGTGTATTTATGGCAGGCAAATTAGTAAATGTGATTTTTTACTTTATATCCTAATGTAACGTTCAGCTGGATGTGCCCATTCAGACCACTGGAGGGCACTCCAGTGCCCAGGACTTCTGTTGTGTGTGTTTCCCTGTTTTTCACTCCCGGACTTTTATTATGATTTCATGTACTCTGTTCTGTATGTTCCAACCTGGACTTTTATGTTGAAAACTTTACCACAGCCCAGTGCACATTCACCGGGATATCCCCCGGCATAAAAACATCTCTGTGTTAGATGTTGTCACGGTTCGTTCATTCGAGTTCCCTGTATCCTGTTGTTCTCAATCGCCCATAGAGGGCACTGTCTCCATCACTCAGAGAGGGTCTGAGTGATGCTCAGCCAGTTACCACACAACAGCTAGAGGAGCTGTCTACCACAACGGTGGTTCCCGAGACGCCCGCAGCTTGCGAAGCTGCAGAAGGCCCTCAGTGAGTCAAACCGGTCAGAAACGGGCATGAACCCCGTAGCACGACATGAGGGGTCATGTCAAGGTCAATCAATCCTGGTTCCAAAGTCTGACGAATTAACTAAGGCCTGTGACCCTGACTCATGGTGGCCGGATCCGCCAGACCCAGTCTGTGATCCTGAACCAGAGTGGTCGGATCCAATAGACCCAGTCTGGGATCCGAAACCTGCGTGGCCAGATCCGCCAGACCCAGGGCATGACCCAGTGTCGCTGAACTCACCCGAGCTCCACGAGACCTTTGAGGCCCCAATGGCCTGAACCTCCAGAACTGGTATACTGCACCAAGACTCCATCGGGTCCACCGGAGGCTGGACTACAGCTGGAGATGTCAGTTTCGGCCGTAGAATCCCCACAGGCCTCATTGGTGGCTGCACAGCCTATGGAGGTCCCCGAATCAGGTTCCAGTCAGTCTGGGAGGGCGTCTTCTCTATTGGCTCAGTCTCAGAGGGTGATATCAGCATTAGTATGGTCACGAAGGGTGCTTTCATTCTCGGTCTGGTCTCAAAGGGTGTACTCACTTCCTGTCTGGTCTCGAAGGGCGCATTCACTCCCTATGTGGTCTCGTAGGACAAATCCAATTCCTGTCTGGTCTCGTAGGGCGAATACAATTCCTCGTAGGGCGGAGAAATCTCCGCCGCCTGTTCCGCCCTGGTGGGCTTCACCGCCACCTGCTCCGCCCTGGTGGGCGCCTCCACCACCCACGTCACTTAAGTGGGCTTCTCCGCCGCCTGTAGATGTTGTCACGGTTTGTTGTTAGTTGTTACGTTTCATTCATGTTCCCTGTATCCTGTTGTTCTGCTCGTTGGATTACCTGTTGGCGATTTCTGCCCGGACCTGGACTTCCCCTCTGCTTCTCCCCAAGGACTCTGTTAACCGGTATTTCGACCATTTGCATTGTTTTCAACTCTGTTTTTGCCTGTGTCTCCACTATCTCTGTCTGCCGGAGCTCGATTATTGTTACCCTGACCCTGAGACTATATTAAATCACTGTTGCACTTAAACTCGCTGCTTCTCCTGAACTTACTCGTAACACCTAATGATTGGCATAAAATTAAAAATTGGAACCATACAATGTATTTTAGCTATTGCTACAAATATTAATATTTTTTTTTCCAACACATACTTCTACACTGTGATTCATTCTCACCCAAGTCTCTCTCCATCTGTCATGAATTCCTTCTGAAGGAGAGCTGAGTCAGTCTTTCATCCTGTCTATTGGTGCAAGCATGGAAGAAGAAAGCAGGACTCCATAATTCAACCTAGCCTTTGATAAATATATTATAGCAAAACATCATGTCAGTCTATCCAAAACCACAAATCCTTTCAGACAGCACACTTTCACACAGGGTTGTTTGAGTTAATGTACTGTACATGTAAACTGAACTTGGTAACACAAGGGCATAGTGTAAACTTGGTACATCTGATGTTTAAGTATTGTAAACATGATGTAATGTTACACTGCACTCTCTTTTAAGTTTTCTGTTGCTATTGTACTTCACTTGCCTTGTTGTTAGATGGCCGGTGGTGTGTGATTACTTCAGTGTGGATGGCTCTGGTACTGACAGTGGTTGTGCTAACCCTAGTGAGTGTGGGCAACCTGATCCTTAAAAGCAGAAAACGTGAGCATCACTTCTACAAAACAAACAGTCAGGCCCAACAGACATTTTTTTTTAACTTAGGATTCATAAATGCTGTGTGGATCTCATTTTGGTCTTCTCACTTTAGGAAAGTCCCGTTCGGTTGCATCTGTGCCAGTTTCAGCCCGTGGACGTCAGCTCAAAGCGCTCAGTAAACAAAAAGGAAATTGTGAGTGACACTGACTTATTGCAAAGTTTTTTAGAACTGTGCTAATCAATTTTCCCACATTTTTTACTTTCAGTGATGAGTGTTGCCCCTGATGTGTCCATAGCAATGTGCAGCATAAGTGGTAAGCAAGTCTCCTTGTTAAAGCCATCATGTCAGGTAGCTTGGTAACATGGCACTGTGTGATTGCCACAGTCATAATAATACAGTAGGTATACAGATCAAAGCAGTCGTAATATATGGTATTACCATGGAGCATGATGGCAAAACCTCCAATAATATCATGTTGAAAAAGAGAAGTGGATGATATTTTTCCAAGGCACTATACATGTAGAGAATTCTAATAACAAGGGCTCGTGGGTCATATTTTTATATTGTTTTTCTATAATTATTAAAGGTTGATAGATTTCTGTCTCCATCTCTACAGATGGTTATGTATTCTCTGAGAAATCTTTGATGGGGAACAGAACAGAAGGTAAACAAACAACCTGTTCTATCGTACTGCACTCTTTCTACCCAGAAGAGATCACAATGCAGCCCTTACATCTTTAACTAGCACTGAGTTTCCTTACTCGAATAGAAATTTTCCAGACCACTAACTCTCAATCTACTTTCCCAGAAAACCTTCTGAAGGTAGCTGACCACAAGTACAAGAGAAGTAAGTTGCTGAATACTTTATACAGTGTGACAGAGTGCAATAATTAAATATGAAGTGTCTGTAACGGTGGCAGATTCCCAAAAAGCAACTCGACCTAAAACTACTTCGGGTACCAGGCCAACAGATTAGGTCTTGGAGCAATTTAATGATGAAAATTCTGTCATCAATTACTCTCCTCATGCTCTTCCAACCAGTTTGACTTACTTTCTTCTGTTGGATATAAATAAAGACGTTTTGAGAATGTTCATGCTACTTAATTTCCGTAATATGAAAGTGGATGGGGTTCAGCTTTAAAACAGACATAAAAGCACATACTGTATGTGACTCTGTAGCAGCCATGTGATAGCTCTGTGTGCCATTTTATGGGCTGTGGTCACTATTAACTTTTATTAAAATAGCGGACATTCTGCAAAGAATAATTATTTTCGGTTCTCTAAACTATTAAACTATCACATACTATCAAAAACAGCAAGTGTGTAGATAGATGCATCCAATATGAGATTGTATCTGGTTTCTTTTTACAGTATTTTTGTATGTTCACTTATGTATTCATGGTATGTGTATGTATAATAATTATCTCTGATGTTTTAGATTTGGCGCCAATCTATGAGATTACAGGTATGAATGGCACACACAACACAATTACATATTCTTTCAATATACATATCAAAAAAGAAACGGAATAAGGCCTACTTTGAGATGACTGGCATTGAATAAACATATTCCAATAGACCCGTCATAAATTAAATTTAACACTTCTTATTTTGCTGTAAATTTGTAAATGTAAATTTCATATAAAACTTTAAAGTAGGAATTAAAGGAATTAATTGTATGATGTGCCACCTGCATGTTTCTGTCTGATTACGTTATATGACTTATTAAAAATATTTTGACTAAAACCGACTGGTTTTCAGAGGCCTCACAAAATGAAGATGAGGAAGATGAGAAATGCATTGCCACGGTAACAAAGGAAGGTAAATATATAAAATTATACGTTTTATTATTACTTATTTATTTTGGACATTCTGGAAAAGTATCATTTATTTCTGATCCGCCACCTGAGGCAAACTTATGTATTCTTGGAGACACATCAGATATAGGAAGTAAATATGTGTCACAAGCTGTTTCTTTATGCATGATCTTATCAAAAAAGGCAATTTTACAGATATGGAAGTCTGAATCTGTGCCTATATTTGAAGTTTGTATAAGGGACCTATGTGTTACCCCAAAAGAGCTGAGATATAAGATATCGGAGAGACAAAGAATATTTTCAAGAATATGGAACGCAATAAAATTCTTAATTAACAGTTTTGATGTATAACATTTTACTGGCATAAGAGTCAAGAATAGAAGTCAACTGTCTTGAAGATTCAACTCTGTTGAATTTTATATATTGCTTGTTAATTTTACATCAACGAATTAGAAGACATCCAACAATTAGGTTATTGTATTACCGCCTTCTTACTAAGTTCTTGCTTATGTTAAAGCTGGGAAATAAGCAGTATCCTGAGAGATGAGAAGTGTAAGAGTCTCTAGTGACTTCTTGTATTAGTATATTCTGTTTAATTAGTTCAATTATTTCACTGTTAAGTATCTTAATAGAGACATATGTGGGTTGTAAATATATATGTCTTCAAGAATTTGGGAGTATAAACAGTTGGAGTGGACAGGTACAATATGTATGTGTTTGGATGTATATACCTTTAGAAGTATTTGTATGTTTAGAATATATGATTATGTGTATGTGTACATGTCATATGTAGTCAGTTAAATAGTTAGTTGATCACTTTGTATACAATATTTTACAAACAATGGCTGTGTAAACCCTATAATTAAATATATTAGTATAGTAATAATATTAGTATAGTTTTCCTCTTTAAAGAAATGCATTATTTTGGATTAAATGATCCAAAAGTCAAAACCCCCAAGCATCCCATGCGTTTAGAATATTAAACATAATATTTGTATGCTTTAAATTCAATGTAAGTGGAGACTTTACAAAGCAAATTAATTCTTCAAAAAGATGTCCACTGATTTCCTCATTCATCAGCTGATGTAACACTGTCTGATGTTTGATGATGGTATATGCTTATAGTATTTTGATGTCACTACTAGTCCCTTTTCAGTATAACCTGAAACAGTCTTTGCATAATCTTGCATAATGTCTCATCCAGTCACACTGATGATGAGCGGTAGATCTTTGATGCCAGTATGTTGCTCGGGGCGGAATAAATTACACTACAGATGGCCTCCTGGCAGTCTGATGCTGCCATGGTTAAAATATTGTTCTTTTTTTACAGAGTTTAAAAAAACACATCAGCTCCAACATCTGGTAGCACAAGGCCACTGTGAAGCACCAAGTAAGTGACTGGGTTTCTAGTCTCATTAATAAGCTAAAGCAGTAGAAGCATTCATTTCAAGTGTTTGTCACTTTACACTTTTCTCCATTCTCTTTTTTCTATGTCTAGCTTACTTACATCATCGAAGCAACTTTTCATGTTTCGGTCATGAAGAAGATGTGGAGCTTTAACCCTTTAAATCTAAGAGAGCAGAGGAACTTTATTTAGTTAGAAAATGTTTTTAATTACAACACGACGGCGGCCAGATAACTTCATCATGCTTTCTCCTTAAATAAACATCATGTTAAGAATTCTAGAACTAATACTGAATTAAACATGTTCTACAACACCATCGCTTGGATAACCATAGTGATGACACCATCAATCAATATACACTGCTCCAGAAAAGTAACACAATGGATCAGTCAGGAATTATAAGGAGAGAGCATTTGGTCTGTGGCCAGCACCTGCAAAACAATTCCCTTTTTGGTGGTCATCTTGCTGTTGCCGCTCAGTGCACTTGTTGTCACTGCCACCGAAGCAGGTGAAACTGATTCATAATCACTTACGCTTTCTAAATGGAAAGATATATCCCAAAAATCCCTGATGTTTGAACATATTCAATGCATTCATCTTCCAGCTTTCCATATATGCACTGCCCAACATTATTGTTGTATTGTGTGTTTAAAAGCTTTTTGTAGGTTTCTTCCACAGACCTAGTCTTAGCGTTTTCATAACTGCAGGAATATGCGACATTATGTTATGTCACTATCGAGTTAACAAAATCTGTTTGCCCAGTGCTGTAAAAATTAGAAGAAACATTTCTATGACTGAGCTGAAATCATAACCCATTTAATAAGCAGAATGGCAACAATTATGTGATTTCTTAATTATATAACACCAGTCTAGCTCCTGTGGCTATTAAAGCAATACTCATGTTTCCATAATGCACCTTTTTATCTTCACTTCACGAACATGTACAGAGATTTTTAACTGGTACAGAGTACTGAATATTTTCACAACAGATGCTGAATAAAAACACAGTACTGAGGATTTCAGTCTTTAGTTTCCTTTTATTTATATTACAGATTATGTCCTTAGTTTATTTTATTCGAAACAAAAACTGTTAACGGTGTATGAGTGATTGATTAATTTAAGTGAATGGCAGTGGCAGACCTCCAGATCTTTTCAGACAACACAACACATGATTAATCATCTTCATTTTTTTTGTAAAGTAACTTAAAAAATAATAATACATAAGCAGCTTCCTAAATAAGTTAGGAGTTTCAATCTTATTTTCCTAATTATCTCATTGTAAGAGTCTATATATAGACTAGAATTGCACTTTTTGGTGTAAGCTCTCATATTGAAGCAACATACCTAAACACAAAAACACAGACACAGACACACACACACACACAGAATAAAGGCACTACTCTGTGGATGCTGCTTCTAGGGCTGGCTTGGCTGCAGTTCTGCTGGTCTGGATGTGTGAGACTTGAAGAACAGGCAACAGCAGCAGGAATGCATTTTGAATGTAGGTAGTGCTATTACACCCCTGAGGAAACAAAACACAGTTTAGTGATGAAGGGTCATCATTATCATAACTACAGTCATTAGAATGATCATCATCAAGTCCCCTGTCGCAGTCTCCTCATTTGTTAGCTGTGCATTATGAAAAAAAAAAAAAAAAGATCACATTCAGTTTTACCTCCAGCATCACACTGTCCACGAGAGGATTTACTTCTTCTGCTTTTCTCTGACTCTATAGGGTCAAAAAAGAGAGACAGAATAAAGAAGGATGTTAATTCGAAACTTTTTTTAAATACAAAAATGTTATACTTTTTACAAAAATCAATAGGATACAGATTTTATTTATAATAGTATAACAGTATATATATTTGCAATCGCAAATGCATTTCAATTAAGTTAATGATAATAACACATGAAACATTTCAATCTATTTTCATAATTTAAATACTTTCATAAGGTGACATGAGTGAAACACTGGCCCAAACATCTGATCCTAATTGACTAACGTTGTATTTTTTGTTGTTGTTTTCATATGGATGTCAATGGGGAACAGCAACCGTTTGGTGACCCCCATTCTTCGACAGATATTATTTTATGTTTAACGAAAGAAAGAAAGTCAAACAGGTTTGGAACAACCTGAGGTTTAGTAAATGATTCAGTTTTAGGTGACTTGATTGGTTGCTAATTTGCACTGCTCTTGGTCAGTATGGAAATGAGCTGGCTGTGTTCTTTAATTTGCGCACAGTCAGTAGATCACTCACAGCATTTTCCACTCTCATCATGCACTTTAATGGGTCTCATGCAAATTTGTCCCATTTAGTAAATCTGGTCCTAGCTACAACGACAGGAAAACAATACAACGGAAATGTTCAACACCCCTGCCAACAGAGGGCAGTGTTGACCTATCCTGAATAATAAAGATTCACACAATTCAAGTATCAGATGATGTTTCAGATGAATGCGCTGGGAACGCATACATATTCTATTGTCAAACTTTTGTATGTTCTGTACTTTTGTATGTAATTTTTTTCACCAAAAAAAATAATGTAAGTTGCAATATCAGTGAGGAACTAACTGGTTCATGAAATGCAACAGGTGGCTGGGAGAATACGAAAATGAAAGAGCTTGGGGATATAATCTGAAAAAGTTAAGTAATTACAGAGGCTGAATTATTAGTTCTTACATTTTGATAAAAGATGAAGACTAACACCGGTTTCAAACTGCACGCGTCAGCGGGGCGCGCGATTGTGCTTTCACGTGGCTTGTACTGAAGTAAGCTATAGACAAGCATCTTATTTCTGTGGTATTTTCCAGCAATCTTCTCTGAACACTGTGCTTTAATTTATGTTATTGCCAACATACTTTGTTATGCGACTGCCTTATTATAGTTTACATAATAAACTTGAGCAAAGTTTTCAATATGTGTGAAAAAATAGCAGAGCCTGTCAGGAAAAAGGATGTCTGACCCTTCTCACATTTTGTATAAGAAATATATTTTGCCATGCAAAGGAAGGCTTGCATGCAGATGCTAGATTGAATAGGTTATGCTTTGAGATCCAAGACAAAATTCTGAAGGAATTCCAACAATAAAGTGTATTTGGATTGAATAATTGAATTGAAAAACTCATCTTAAAGCTAACAAATGTCTCTAGTTTTATTCATTTAACAGACCTTTGAAGTATGGGCAAAAACTTGTATAAGTGATGTGTTTTTGTGCATTTTATTTTTGCATATGGTGATCGTCAAACACGAAATACATAAATTACAAGATTTTATGGTAAAATGTGTTACTGTCACTTTAATTCAGCTTTAATTAAGACTCGGCGCCGAAACTATCGTGGCACTGGCGCTCCTGCTCTGTTCCGCTCCTGCGTGCTGTGTGAAAGCTGTCATCTGTTAACAAGGGCGCCGAAAAAAATATGCCCTGCTGACGCCCTGCTTACCCGTGCAGTGTGAAACCGGCGTAATGCTTGTTTTTTCACAATAACACCAACTTATACATCATTTAGAATACGCCTATGAATGTACATTAAGAAATTAAATGGGGGTCAGTTAAGTCATTGATAATTTTTTCAGAATGACCTGAGCTCAGGTCAGTCAAACTCACCCCTGCAGCCAGTAAAGTGCCCGAGAACTTCTGGGCCAGGCATCGGACCTCCTTACACATGGCACTGGTTAACCTGAGCACACACAACAGTCACTAAACAGATAATAAAAAAGATATATAAAAAGTCTTATGGAAATGGCAGAGGAACTCACCTGACCAGTATACTGGCCTGTTGGCTGGCTGGCTTTTCCAGCTCTTGTCCGTGTAAAATCAACTCGGCTACTTTGTGTAGCTGCTCTATACTACGAGCGGTAACCTCAGCAAGACTGCCCACTGATGACATATAGACCTTCTACACACATAACATACACATTCTAAAAAACGGTGATACACAGAATATTAGAATGATTTCTGAAGGATCGTGTGACACTGAAGACAAGAGTAGTGGCTACTGTTAATTCATTATTCACAACGTATATTTGATTTATTTATGTAGATAATTGAATGTGATAACACACTGAAGACATTTCTCACCTCAACAGCATCTGAGTTTCCGTCCTTTGCATTATTTTCCTTATTCTCTCCCATCTCTTTCTTTTCTTCTTCTTTCTTTTCTGGAGCAGGGCTAGTGGTGGAGCTCTCTTCCTTTAATTCCTCTGTTACATTTTTGGCATCTTCCCGGGATTGCTCCACTTCTCTCACCCAATCATGAGCTTTTATACGGGCCTGCAGGGCACACTGTATAATTAGTGTTTATGCTGAATAACATATGTATGGAGAGAGTAGGTACACATTTATGTGTGCGTGCAGTGTGTGTGTAAGTGTACTTTGTTCAGTTTGTCTGGAGTTGCAGCAACATGGAGCTCAAAGAGCAGCTCAGTAAGAACACTGACAAACTCCTCTCCATCAGCAGCTGAAACACACAGATCACGTAAATTTAATACCCAAGGGCAAAAATGTGGAAGACTGAAATATTTATAGTGCTCTGACTGAGTCAATGTTTGTTCATTGAGATGTGCCACTATTAGGTTTTCCAATACTTGGTAATTTCAACCAGAATTATAAAATATAAAATCATATCACAGTCATAATCTTAATTTATTATTAATTTGAATACAAAATCTATGATTCAATTTAAAAAATAAAGGTGTGAATTTGATGTTTTATCTTGATTAATCTATATTAACGCATAAATCGTAATGATTATCAAGCACAGTATCTTGATTGTGGTCCGTATTTGACTGTGACCTGGACTTGTCTAATTATGTTTTGCCGTTAGAAGACTCACAGAGAGGAGTGGAACACTGAATTTGGGAATAAAGTTCACCGTTTTCCTCCGAGGCAGCATCAGGTTCCTCCTCCTCATGAGCGATGAAGATCTCTTTAATTGCAATCAGCTCCTTCTTCATAACTTCCAAATCTTCCTCCCCCAAAGTGGACAGGAATTCCTGCACCTGAAATGAGGAGAGAAACATGATGAAAAGAAGAAAAGGAGAATGGTTTCAAGGTACTGCATTAGATATGCTAGACATTAGATATTTCAAAAATACAGTAAAACCAGTAATACTGTGAAATATTATTACAATTTTAACTCTAAAAGGTCATTTATTCCTGTGAATACAAAGCTTCTGCAGCCACTACTCTAGTCATTATAGTGTCACGTGATCCTCCAGAAATGATTCTAATATCATTTTTTGGTGTTTTAGAAACACTTCTTATTACCATCAACATTAAAAAAAGCTCCAGTTTCTGCCTAAATGAAGATCATTTATTTTTAACAGAATTTTGAAAAACAAATTAGTGTTTTTTTGCCACTTTTGGTAAATTTAATGCATCCCTGCATCCAGCCATATCACTCAGTAGCCTTTTTCCTCATACATTTATATCCATATTAATATTTATTCATGTCTATTTGTTTATTTAAGTAGCTGTGTAATAGCAGGATAACTGTACAGTCAGTTGATCATTAGTGCAAAATGTAATTTGTATTATGGGTAAATACAAATGGTGTGTTACTAACCCTCCCTTCGCTCTCATTGGAAAGTATCTCCAGTGCCTCGAGATGAGACAAGCCTTGGTAATCATCAAACAAGATCCCATAGTGGGCGGTTGGTTCTGTGACCATCTGACTGCTCAGTCTCTCTCTTTCCTTCTCCTTCGCTTCTTTTAACATCTGCAGACATAGACAAACACATATAGCAGATAAGTGCCACACAAGAAACAGCGGTCCAACAAAACCACTGTATCTTCTAGCATATTAGGGAAGATGGTTGTAGCCACTCTGTTGGATAACAACACCGAATCATGGTGAAAACTTTTATTTGAGCATTTGCTGACCATCTTACCTGAGAAAGAGAAACAGTTCTCTGCATCAGTATTTTGGTCTTTTTAAAACCTGGGTCACTCTCTGCCAAGACATTCATGGTCTTCTTTCCAATGAACTCCAGAGCATCAAGACCTCCTGTTATTACTGACTTTCCCTGATAAAGCAAGGGGGAGAAAAAAATTATTTCTGCGATGAAGGGACAGAAAAAATAGATTTATTTATCTTGAAAGCATCAGTCAATCAGTCAAGATCTCAAATGCATCTCCAGATTCAAGTGATTTTGTTACATGTCAGTAAGCATTTTAAATCATGGTAAGCCTAATGATGTGCAGACTCACAGTGTTTTGAACGGCACTGCTGATGGTTGACAGGACTCCTCTGTGCACCTCCTCTGAATGAACGTGTTCTGCCGTCTCTGTCCCAGAATGCTCATGAGCCTCTTCTGCCTCCTCACATGATGAGCTCTGACGGATTCGTAACGCCACACCTGCTTTCTCTTTTACAGAGCTTAACCCTTGACCTAGACACAATCAATAAATGAAAAAACACTTAACTTTAGCGCTGCATTCACCTGCAAGGGCTAATGCATAGAACAGATATTGACACGGAGTTATTGTTCTGATAGTTAACATTCGCACAACTGTTAACAATAATAATAATAATCGTATGTGTTTTTATATGAATGGCAACTAATCAAAATGATTTTGTAAGTATTTGTTCTGTAAGCAACTTTTGATGTCCTGTAAGTCACAAGTTCACAACATCTCTTTGTTGTGTTTTTTCTCTCTAAAACTCCCCAAAAAATAAATATATTAGGGGTGGCATATATTACTTTTTTTTTTTTTAGATTTTTCTAGATTAATCTAGATTAATTTGGAAATAAAAATTATAATAGTTGAACTGAAGTAACCACACATTAACATTGCTGCACTAGCTATTTAGCTTCACCGTGGTATTTGTGATTATACTAATTGTAATCAATCTGAATGACGATAACAATGCACACATACAGAGCACGTGATCTCTGTGACGCCCAGATGTTACAAAACAGACCCTCTCACCTCTGTAATAAACACAGTGGTGTTAGTCCCGTCCGAAATGGTACATGAAAATCACAGACGACAGAATCGAAGCTCACACGTACAGTAGTTTAGAAAACTAGTACCGTCTGAATGGGACTACAGTGCAATTCTGCTAGGTATACATCCACGCTAAAATATCAAGGTGAAAGTCATCATAACTTGCGTAGTATAGACCCGGCTCCCAACCCAACTTTGTGGATAGATTAACGCTGATATTTTTTTCTTGCGCAATAAGAGTCTCATGTTAATGTAACACCGATAACGGCCCACCACTAAGATAACGGCCCACCACTAATATATTATGCATATATATATATATATATATATATATATTGAAAATGTATTTTTATTTATACTTAAATCACTTCATCATGGTTCATCATGATTCCACTGACTAAAAAAACTGGTCACCAGAGATTGAAAAACATTTTTTAAAATTAACACTCTTACTCTGCAGGAATGCACTCAATATTAATAAAAGGTAACAGTAAATATATTTTTTTAATATTACAAAATATGTTTCATTTTTTTAAATGCTGAAATGTACCTTTCTGTAAATAAAATAATTATTTAAAAAAATAGCATCACTGTTTCCACAAAAACATTAAACAGACCAACTATTTTGCATTTTTACACTTTTTAAATAGCTAAAGAAAATTCTATTTTTCCATCACAGGAATAATGGAATTTTTTAAATATATTAAAACATAAAAACGTTTTTACTGTATTTTTGATCAAATATGATTAAATCAACTCATTATCAACTTTTGAAAGCTACAGGGTTTTTTTATCAACTGTAGAAATTTAGTAGTTAAATGCCTTAAAGGGGACGAGAAAAAAAATATATGTCTATGTATTTTTGCTGTTTACTGTACATGCATGCAACAAAATCGGATCTCTGTTACATTAACATTTAAAATATCAAAATATACACCGATGAGTGATTTAGACAGACAGTAAAAGAGACAGACAGATAAATAGATAGGTAGATTGTCTGTGACAGTGTTATCTAACAGTTAACTGTGGTAGGACCTTCTGTATGGTTTACTGTGGTGACTTACCCACAGTGGATGTAGCAGTGGTCAGAAGTGACTTCCCCCAGGAGCCCCAACTACCCCAGCCTTTAGATTTAGACTCATCCAGGGTCTGATAACATCCACACAGCCGAAGAACAATCACAAAATACACACAAAAAAGTATTTTTTTGTTACATGGCGCAAACAAACACTAACCCTATTAAAAGTACCTCTGCTCCCTGTGCTTCTTCCTGTGTAACATCTGGATCCAAGCTCACCGAATCCACACATTCAGTCACCTGTCCCTCAGGTTTTTCTTCTGATGGATGGATCTGCGTCTCTTCAACACCTTTGGTTGTAATGTACTCTTCTGGAGCCGCATCGGTTACGTCAGAGGCTGATGCGTCTAGTGAGAGTTGTGAAATAGACGGGACTTCATCTGCTTTGGCTGCAGCTACAGTGGCAGTTTCATCAGAGGCGGTCGGCTGGAGGGAAGTGGGGGGGTTTGTAATCAGGTCTTCCACGGTCTCATCTTGCGACATGGTGCTCTGATAGAAAATAGATCAACAAATAAAGTGTAATGACAGCTGGCCATGACTGGCTGTGATTGACAGCAAACTAACTTCTGCCTAGACAGCTGAGCTCTAACTTAGGGAAATGATATTGCTCTTGAAATATGTTGCTCAGAGACTCATTTCTCAAAAATTGAGATTTTATAAATCGGTTTGTGGTAGCGCATACAAAATAACTGGGTGTTGTTTAGGAGAGTAATGCTAATGGGTTGCTAATATAATTCCTATAATAATTTGGAATCAATCCTAAAAGCATCAAGAACAATTTGATCAAGAAATTCTGATTTAGTTTTTTTTTCTTTTACGTAGCAAGATCTTATTTAGGGTTTAATAGATTCATTTTTCATCCCATTGCTTTCTAATTACACCAGTAATTACATTAGGATTTATGTAGGGATATTTTGCAAGTCAGGTTGGTCAAATAGCCTAGCCTTTACTGTACCTTTAGGCATAATGTGAATACATACAAACATACATGTGCAAGTAAGGCTTATGATTCAGCTACATTTGACTTTATTTTTAATCTAATCATGTCAAAAGACTTAGATTTGGGGTTTGCAACTCATTATCAACTCTGTAGGCTATAGAACCCACGGCGTTTGTGAGATATATTATTAATATATATCTTGAGCATATTATTATATAACGCAGTAAAACCAATTTTTACGTGTAGGTGTGTGTGAACAGAAAGGCTTTGACAGAACAGCATTCATCAGATAATTATCGAGCAGCAGGGCTGTCCCTGAATGGTGCCGCGCTGTCAAGGGCCTTTGTTTAAAGCGGCTTGCAGCACCTCCTAGCGGTGATTTAATACACCTACAGGCACATTCAAACTTTAGTGTGTAAATAGACGTTCAGTAAATGAAAACACAAACACTGAAACTGTGTATAAGGCATATTATAAACCTCAGCTTACATGTTACAGTTTTAATACAATAACACGTATGCGGTGTTATCATCTCAGTCTCAAAGACTGCATTTAAACTAACTCAAACGCCCATGTTTGATATCAATTCGTTTCCCAGTTATATTTGTATTTTTTTTTTATTGTAAATTATTTATTTGGAGAATGTTAAAGTATTTTAAATATACTGTAGGAACACTTTAAAAGCGACAGTGCAAACGAGTTTAACCCAAAAAACGAGATGCAAAAGAATAACAACAAACGCGACAAATGAAAGTTACTCTATAAATACAAGCATTACGCCGAAATGCAAAATCCACGCAGGCGAAAATACCCCAAGTGTTTTTTCTTTTGAAATGAAGTTAATTCATGGGTTCATCCCTTCTTACCAGTTCTGCTGACAGCCGCGCTCGCGCAACCCTTCCGCTCGAGCTCGCGCCACGTCGGCAGCAGGGTCGCGTGCCGTTGTGGGAGGTGACGTCACCTGCACTTTTGGCACTTTGTAAACAGGAAAAATAAATAAGTGAACAGATTGCGGTCACATGTCGCGTATGGTTTCGAGACAAATGCTGCACCAAATGTAACTGTGGTACTAACTCAAACACTGTGAGGTATTAATCGGTTTGGTGTAGTTTTTTAAGGTGGCGTTGTTTCAGAGTGACGTGAAAACGTGAAAACCGGACGATAAATGGAGATAACTGATTGCTGCAAAATTAGAGAAAAGATTTCCTACGGAAAAATGATTTTGAAAGAATACATAACTCACCGTAACTCTATTCTCTGTGATATAATAAGGCTGGTAATGGGTTCTACCTTAAACTTTAGTCACTTGTTACGCGGGCCTGTTGCGCTGAGCTGGCTCGTTGGTCTAGGGGTATGATTCTCGCTTAGGGTGCGAGAGGTCCCGGGTTCAAATCCCGGACGAGCCCAGGTTTTTGATTAACGCAGCTGGTCAGAAATATGATGGTTACATTATAAATCACTCACAGTTTGAACTGTGGAAGTTGTAGGCCTAATGAGTCTTATATTTTTAAGACTCAAATTAGACGTAGGTCTAAATTAGATCTGGGTTTTTATCTGACCAGTTTTCACCAATCTTAAAGGAAAAAATGTTATGTAACTAGTCTAGTCTAAAACTTTCATGCGGCTAGCCACTGAACATCTCCCCTCGTTGAGCAATTAGGCAATGCTAAATTAAAAATCAAACACAATGATAACACTTTTATACAAAATATTCACCATAAAAAGTTTATTGAATGATACATATTTATAATACAAAAAGTGTCTGGACAATTTGTATTAAATTCACAGTTTGATATAATGACACAGCATAATATTCCCTTTGAACTGTGAAAATATAAGTAATTTAGAAAAGACAGAAGATTCACATCTTTATAAAAACATATATTTGTTTAGGATTAAAAATATATCATAATCATGCTTTCTATAAATTGCCCGTTCAGTCATTCCATTTAAAAAAATACATGTATATATATATATATATATATTAATATTTCCATTATCCTATCCGATTAGTTAATTTCTGTGATGTGTAGTACAGCTTCGCTGCGGTTTATACATCAGACCAAAAGACAAACGCGCCATCCTTTTTCTTTCTTTGACTCATCTCAATTGTTTGGTTAAGGACTTTTTCCTTTCTTATGTAAGCTCCCCCTCGTTCTTTTCCTCCTTCAAAATGTTCTTCAAAATTGTCATTCCGTTGAGAAGAGAAAAAACAGAAACTATCACAAACTGCTGTAAAAAAGAGAAAAATACAGAGATATAGCCCAAAGCTTAAAGCTATCCATGGACTCCCATTTACAGATATTTGCCATTTCAAATCTATTTTAAAGTGCACTGTTTCCGTTTACACATTGCCCTTTACAAACATTTGTTCACAAAAAATGATTTGCAAAACCTACAAACAGAAAAACAAGAGTACACTCGTCCCTGCATATATCCTTAATTACATAACAAATATCTCACGAAAGTGTTAGCAGTAAGACAATGTTACCCATAACCTAGATGAACTCACTCTAATAAAATAATGCCCCTTATTGAATGGTTCACATTTATCACACTTCTCCACCTAAACACCCCTCAGTGAAATAATATTTTACCCTTTTGAGCCTTGGACACTGGATTTGATAAAACACAACACGACACAACAAAATATTTAGGATTATGTGAATATTCATGATTACAGAAATTATTCAAATATGA
Source organism: Enteromius unitaeniatus (assembly GCA_032359435.1). Taxonomy (NCBI): domain Eukaryota; kingdom Metazoa; phylum Chordata; class Actinopteri; order Cypriniformes; family Cyprinidae; genus Enteromius; species Enteromius unitaeniatus. Next base: position 9,261,400 of record JAUMHI010000033.1, on the reverse strand, counting down.
ATAATGCTGAGATTAAGCAAAATTAAGCTTCTATAAATCCTTGCAACTAACATTTATGCACTGGATCATCAAGTGTTCAATTCTCAGACCAGCCCCGTTTTTTGACCTTTCACACTTACTTTCTACCTGTGTTTTTAAAATGCATTAATATAGGGTAAAATCATTACTATTATTTCACTACTAAATCGTAAATTGTGCATGTGCGTAGTTGCAAGAACTTACACAGTACATAGTACTTACGGTAATAAACTACAGTATTAATTCATGATTACGATTAATAAAACATGCCAATGTTTTACTAGGTACATAATAGGTCAGGTGCTCCGAAGCTACGTTTGGAACCAAAAACGTTTTGGCTTTTTGTCACAAGTATAAAGGTCAGCTAATACCTTTCGGACGACAACTATAACGATAAAGATATAGGTATAAATGTCTGCAAAGATAATACAATGCAGATGACTGCAATACGTCCTTATAATTAACAGAACATTGTTGTGGGCACTATTATTGTTATCTAGTTATCTTCATAGTTATCATCCTTGGTATGAACTGACTGACCCAAATCAAACCGTCTCAGAAAATACATGAGGGTGTAAGACAATCAGCTTTGGTCCTTACACTGAAATATGAAACACACACAAATGGAATACATATACAGGATCTGCGCATACACATTCATTTTTGCAAATAACATACAAAAAGAGAAAAAAAAAAATTCACATTGTGCAGGTTTGACCCGAGTTTCTTAAAACAACGTTAAAAGTGTGAAAGAGTCCGAGTTTTGTTTGTGTGTATGTGTGTGACTGGCTACTGACTTACTGTAAATGTATTATGCTTGTTTGTGTAGTGCTGTAGCTGGCACAATGGGACCTCTGACCTGCAGAGGGCCAAACTAAAAGAGAGAGACGTGTATAGGAAGATGATGGAGAGAGAGAGAGAGAAAGCTTGGTATCAAGAAAAAAACGTGGCATTCGATTTTATCTAGGGGGGCATATCCACAGCACTACTCCATATCCGTAATAATGGTGCGAAAATCCATTTGGATGCTAATTCTTTTCATGAAGTATGAGCTAGTCGTTGTGTGATCCAACAGCTCCACTCTTTTCTTCCAATACGCAGCGTTTCCTGAACTGGAAGGGGACGGGAAACACAAAACGGCCTTTGAAGATGAAGCTCCCGTTGAGCCTAGGCTTAATCGAAGGTGCAATTTCTGCCTCCGTCCACGTGTTGCAGAATTGAGCTCACACCAGCAGGTGGCGCTTCCTGTGCAGGGCGAGGTGATCGGAGCGAGAGAAGGTACGATCGCAGTCGGGGCAATGGAACGGCTTCACGCCCGTGTGCTTCCTAAAGTGACGGGTCAGCTCATCGGAGCGGGCAAACTTCCACGTACAGCCTTCCCACATGCACTTATAAGGCTTTTCTCCTAGAGAATCACACAAAGAGATTGGAACATTAAAAGATGTATTCATCCGTATGAACATTATTATAGTACGAAATAAAGAAATAAAGTAAGAAATAAAGTAATAAAAAAGCCGTTCAGCAATATTTTTGATCTTTGGTGAGCATACATTTTTTATGCTTTCCCAACAAAACAAAATTGTTAACTTATTTAATTGTGTGTATTAACAAAAGTCTTGTCATATATAGCCTATTTACCTGTGTGTGTGCGTCTGTGAGCTTTCAGGTGGGAGCTTTTGGTATAGACTTTATTGCAGCCGTTGAAGTCACAACGATGAATTCGCCGTTTCTTCAGTGGATCCGGAGACTCTACCTTTCGACGCACGATCACTGAGTGTGGGCTCCCCCTGTTAAAGACAAAAAAATGAGTGTTTATAGTACACCTCTTGCTTTAACCACCAGGGGTCAGAACCATTCCATACAATCCACCTCAAAGCAGAGCGCGACGGTGTTTTGTAGCAAGTAATCTGAGTATTGTAAGTATTTATGACCTTTAGATTTTGTTTAAGTACGGTACACTTTTTTGGTGCTGTCCCAGGCTTCATTTATGACTTTTATTATCAGTGCTTGTTTGCTCAAGGATAAATCCTAATTACTGCTCACTACTGCTCTTAACCACAAGGAAATAAAGTGGTTAAAAAATAAACTCGTTCCGCACCGTTTGTGCTACGGACATGAATAACGCAACTAATTGTCCAGCTTGTTGAGTAAAAAACGGCACTTTCCTGTGTGACTGAACTTAAGATTTCCGACAATAAACCAGTTGAAAAAACTCCCATGCCTTTACTTAAAAGGAACACCTTTTACTGTAAGTTCCTGCCTAAATACACCCTATTATTAAATCCTTCTCTCTCATCTGTCTGTGTCATCTACATATTTTCAGTCTCTGTCTACAATGTCACTTATTCTCCCACTTTCTACCATTTTGTGCCTAAAAGTAGCTGTTTTTTGACACCACACCCAATATAAAATGATCATTCCACTTTTCTCCTCCCTTCCTTTCTAAATCAAACGCTTTCTCCTCCCTTCCTCATAAACATTGCTCCTTTCTCTGTATTTCACCACTTTATTTTCCTTTTAGTCACATATGTCCATAACCGATGACACCGAACCCACTGGCAAACATCACACATACACATAAAAGTGAACTAAAACGTGCAAAATAAGATAACTCTCTGAAATGCATGCTGGAGGATTTGATCAGACACGCAGCAAGAAATGTATGCTTTACACCACACATGCACACGTGCTTGTATGATTGAAAGAGAACTGTAGGCCAAATGTCAAATAGATGTGTACAGTATGATTAGCACTGGCCTAATTGCAGGTTTCTATACGGAATCCAGTAGGTTGTTTTTACAAACAGATGTACAGGAAGAAAAAAAGGTAAAAACATGCGACACAACCCACACGGTCACATGCAAATACACAATCTCTTGTTCTCATTTGTAAGAATTTTTTTTTGAATTGCACAATTGTTAACTGTGATCATACAAAATAAAATAAATAGTGATATTATTTGAGCATATGTGTGTGTTCAAGGGCTCGGTACTCACTCATAACTCGGGAGGACAGTATTGTTGGGAGAGGTTATTTCCTGGCTGTGGGAATCCTGAGCGTGTTCAGGGTGGGGCTCATTTTCGATTGGCTTGAGGAGCTCATGGTTGTCTGGCTCTGACTTCATTATAGTGACTGAAGACAAGAGAAAGGAGACGAATCAATCAACCATTAAAAGAAAAATAGGTATGTGAGGCTATATTATTACAGCTGCCACCAATCTTCTAATAGGTAGAAAGTGAAAGCATGTGTTTGGCAATGGGTTGTTTGCTTCATGTGCAATAAATTGCATGTGTAGGTAACACTTTACAGTAAAGGTACATTAATAATCATGTACTAATACCTAAATTAATGCTTACCTCAATATGAACTCAGGATGCTCTACTTTAACTATCACAGATGTCATATGGATTCATGCATATTCCTGCATAACAATGGCACTTTTAGTGCATGTTAATTAATATTTTAGATAACGATTTGCAAGTGCGTTTTACTTTAATGTGCACGTCTTTTCTAACTCATTTCTTAAAGGGATAGGTCACCCAAAAATTTAAATTCAGTCATTTATTACTCACCCTCATTTCATTCTAAACCTCTAAAAATCTAGTTAGGGAAACATATGAAGATATGTTTGATGAAATCTGTGAGATTTATCTTCCATGTCAGTCTTCCATGATGCACGCACATGCACACAACGCATGTCGAACATCTATCAAGCAACTACCAGACATACTGAAAGGGAGTTACTGCCATTATTTATGCATGAATCCATATGACTCATGTTCATGTTTAAGTAAGTGTGAATTCAGGTATTAGTATCCTGATACAGAATGTTATTCAGCTTACACTGTTTGTGGTTAGCAGGATCGTCCGGAGTGATGGGTGATATCATGATGGAGGGGGACAGGTACAGGGGGGGAGGGTAGAGCGGGGGTAACGTCTGCAGCATGGAATGCACTGACACCGGTACACCGGTCAAAATCTGAAAAACAAACACAGATTATCAGCATTGTCATTAGGACACAAGAAATGTCAGTTGGTTTCTTCGTTTTACATAAGATAACAGAAGAATTTTATCTATGATTTAATTTATTGTTCAGAAGTTTCTTTTGTCTGATATACTTTTATTACCTTTTTGATTTCTGAAGGATCAAGTGACACTGAAGACTTTCCCATCATTGAAATAACGTATTTAAAATAAATTGAAATAGAGAAAATGTACAATATTTCACAATTTTACTGTTCTACTGTATTTCGGATTAAATATTTGCAGTCTTGGTGAGTGTGACTTTAAAACGTTAAAAAAACCCAAAAATATTTAATGCCCGTTTCTGCATGTTAGTCACACTACAAAACTTTTATTTAATAAACTTATATTTTTCAAGTATTAATAAGCAGTGAAGCACTTTCATTAAATATATTGGTAACACTTTACAATAAGGCTCATTAGTTTAGCTACATTAGTAAAAATGAACTAAAAATGAACAATGTGACAACTACTTTATATTTGAAAAAGAAAAAAGTAAATCAATATAAATTAGAAATGAAAATGTCTTCCCATGTACACTGGATTACCCTGTAATCACCATTGCATGGGAAGAAAGTAATCATTCAGTACCATGGCATCACCACTATTCTTACCGGAAGCACAGGAAGGGCCAGTGGTGGGGTCAGCTGCCTTGTCTGAGATGACCCGGAAGTGCTTCCTGTTATAGAGCCAGAGTCAGAGCCGGGGCGAGGACGTGACACCGGACTGAAGCTCTCATAAGGGGAGGGTGGAGTGGCTCTGGGAGATGACGATGCCAGAGATGATGAGGGCGATGAAACAGAGGATCTTTTGCTGACGGATAAATCGACAGGTTCATTCTGGGAGTGATGGACATCCTGGGACAGAGGGTGTGTGTGAGGGGGGCTCATGTAGGAGTAGTGTGCTTGTGGGTAGTGAGGAGAGTATAGGTGGGCTGTAGAAGCAGGCACCATGGAAGGTGACAACATGACTCCAAACGCCTCAGGTGCAGATTTAATCAGGTAAGCTGGGTAAGTCAATGACTGAGAGAGAAAGAGAGAGAGACGTTAAATGCGCTGTGAACTTACTAGCATATTTACACATTCACATGTACATAATAACACAAGCAGCTGCGCTGAGAAGCAGTTGAGTCTGGGGACTATAAACCGACAAAAAAGACTAACTTTGAATGACTGAGTATGAGCCAAATTCAACTTCCCACCCCATATAAACTCCTAACCTAATAAGAAAGGAATGCATGTCCATCTGCAGCTAGAGGAAGAGAGAAAAAAGAGCAAGTACGAGATGAGTTTTAGAGATAAATTTTGCCTAATAATACACTGAAATATCCTTATTAGTCTCTGTAAACTAGTCTTGTGTTATTACCAAGAACTGAAAGATCGCACATGGATACCAAACAAACTCATGTCCCAATAAGACCAGGGTGCTCAGATGGCCTTTTGCCAGGCAGCCTATTGTGTGTTAGTTGGTAAGGTAGATTTGTTATTGGAAACGAAAAGTAAAGCATTGTTTTCTTCAAATCACATAAACCGGATGCAAAGAACTAGACAAGTATCAGGAAGGTGGAAGAACATTTCAGATTAGTCCAAAACAGACTTTAATTACACGCCATATTGAATTTAACAAGGCTGTGAGGGATACAATTTCATGCACTTTATAAAGGTCCTAGATCATGTCATCTCACTTCAACACTGTTTTATGGAGTTTTTGTCTACTAAGACAAGCTTTTGTCTACTTTTTTTTTTCCCAGATAGACATTTCTTCTGAACAATCGAGTACAATCCAGTGAAATCGCAAAACTATCCCTCATAGCCTCATTTTCATTCCTGTCAAAATCAAATATGGCACTACCATGATTAATGTCTGTACACTAAAAAATATGAAGTAAAACAACTTTCACTAAAAAAATGTTAGTAATCTATATTTAACACAATTACAAAGAACAAAAATGAAAATAAGTATTTTCTTATGAAATTATTTTTTTTAATCATTTTTTACAGTGTAGAAGGGATTTCTTCTAACCCTTCCACCATACCGACCCTTTCTTGATAACCAATTTATTTACCCTAAAAACTGTACTCACCATGTCTGACTTTATTGGGTCACACCTGAGCATGGCTGCTGCCACTGGAATTCTGGGAAATACAGAGAACAAAAGAAAAGTCATGTATTAGAGACATGTCGCGATGCATCAGGAAGTCTTTCATCATTCCAAGCACACAGAATCAGAGAAGCATGCGAGAGGTGCTGAAACACTAACCACTTAGTGTTAAAGTACAGGGGAAGTTAGAATGCCCAGGGCGATGATCGCTTGTGTGTGGTTGTACATAAGATTGCAACACTATTTTAGAGATTTTTCCACCTGAACCACTTACCTAGTGGTCTTGGGAAACAGAAAGGCCACATTATAGTATTGCAACTAAATGCCACTATTTCAACCGTAAAATAATTCATTCGCCTTTTGTCCCTCTTGTTTTTTTATTACCTGAGTAATACATTTCTTCCTTTGTGTTAAATGGTAAATAATGGCTAAATTAAAACCTAAAATGTATTTGTTTGTATTATAAGTAATTAATTTGACTGTGTTTCTTCAACATGGGATTATGTTTCTGTTGTTTGTTTTTTTATTACCTAACTGATACATTTTTCTCATTTGTGTTAAAACTTAAAAAGTATATATATATATTTAATGTTTTTAAAACAAATCTCTTACGCTTATTAAGGTTGCCTTTATTTGATCCAAAAAAAAACCTACAGAAATTATTTAAATATTATGGCAATTTGATCTAAAATAAACATTTTAATATATTTATATTTTTATAGGGAAAAAAATGATAAACTGTAACTTTTTAATGGTAGTGCTTATAAATAAATACAATTTTAATTTTAAATAAGTAATAGAAAGCATTGCAAACGAATCAAGAGTTCAACACAATTTTATTTTGTAAAAATACATCAATTTTATAAATAAAATAAATCATTTTACATATAACTGTCGAGTTAATATATTCTAAGTAATACATTATTTAAGTACAATACATCATCACATGATGAACACATCAGAAAAATATTGTTTGATATTGTAAGCAAAAAATTAAGAGTGTGAGAAGTATATTATAAGCGAGTTAAAGTTCAAAAAGCACTGCTAACATTTCTTCAATGCACAAAGGAAGCTTAAGACAAGATGAAAGGTCTACAGCAGTATCAGCTCAACAGATATCTCAGATATGATCATGTAGTCCTACGAATACAAAAGAGACAAATATGTTTTGCTGTTTGATCTGCCTGTGCGTTTTGTTTGAACCCACAAAGCCTGACACAAGGATGCAGGTTTTACAGTCTATAGGTACAGTACTACAGGTGCTATAGGTACCGATCAACTTCTATTAAATTAAAAATGACCTAGGGCTTTATTTTCAGTGGAGTGCATGGGATGTGAGCCTCTTCATCAGTGAGCCATGACACGCAATGATATGTGAGCGCGTTTACAGTCCAAAGTCTGAGAGACAGAGTAAGAAAGAGAGAAAGAGAGGGCTGAATGTAAAGTCTCTTTTTACAATCATTAACCCAGGGTGGTGCTGTTAACACACACACACACACACACACACAGAGAACAATCTATACTAGGTCCAATGAGTCCAGGTCCACTCCCAGCAAACTGAACACTCCTCAGTCCTCAGACACACATATATAAACAGGACTACTATCGCAAGAGACAATGCCGATCTCACACACACAGGCTTGTGAAACACTCCCATTGGCCCCAGGGTCAGGTGTGGGTTAACAAAACAACATATCGAAGTGTACACACAAACACAGACATACTCATCCAAACCTGAAACCAACAGTATAGAATTCCATACAGCTAAATAGACACGCCAAAACACAAGACAAGTCACAACAAATGAGTTAAACACCATTCAATACCTCAGTTTGAATGCTTTACTAAGTGCAAGGTTTTGTAACTAGACTCTGACTTACTGTCTGTAGTGTTTTCAATTAATAGTTTAGCCAAAAACAAAAGTTTGACCATTGTCTATTCACAGTCACGTTAAGCCTGTGTGACTTTTCCCCATTAATCACAAAATGAGACGTTTAACAGAATGTGCAGGCTGTTCTTTTCCATACAGTGAAAGTTAATATCGTGCTACCGAGCAACAAAAATATTCCTTTAATATTTCGTTCAGAATTCCACAAATGCAACTCTATATAGGACCCCACATAAGACAAGCTTTCTGTAAAATGCATGAACGGATCGTATTGTGTGTTCCATGGAGAACAAAAACGAAAGTTACATAAGTTTGGAATGATATGAGGGTGAGTAAATAATGATAGATTTTTTTATGGGTTGAACTAGCCTAACATTTAGTAAACTGTGTGAGCTATATCTTTTTTAGTATTACGATAAAAATAAGTGTTGTATTTGTTAGTCAGGTTCTTGTAAGAAAGGCCACACCACAACTGGGGGTCAGTGAGATTGCTTGCTTATGCTTTTATTTTTCATTTATTTTATATAATAAAACAGTAATATTGCGAAATATTATCACCACTTAAAATAGCTGTTTTCTATTTTAATATATTTAAAAATTTATTTTTTTCTTGTGATGGCAAAGATTAATATATTAGCAGACATTGCGCCAGTCTTCAGTGTCACATGATCCATCAGAAATTATACCAATACGCACATTTAGTACTGGAGAACCACTTATTATGATTGTTGAGGACATTTTTGCGCAATACTACTTAATACTTTGATGTCTTTACTGTCACTTTCGATCAATTAAATGCCTTTTTGCTGAATAAGTCGTTGTATGAACAAGTTGTATTTCTTTGGGGAAAAAACCTGACCCCTGACTTTTAAACAGTGGTGTATATAATGTGCTTTGTATACTAACTTGTCTGCAGTAGCATCAAAGTCTGCTAAGCTCCTTCTTAGGAAGTCTTAGTCAAACAAACAGTCCTTTTCCAAATAAGAGAGACATTTTTATGTACGGCCATCCGAACATGGACAGACCTTTTCCAGCAAGGAAAAGTAAACACACGCATTTTGTCATGATTTTCTCTTCTCTATCATAAGTCAATATGATAAGATGAAGTAGAGAGAATAGTTCAAATCTGTCCTCCGGGCTTGGCAGGGTTCAAGTGAACTCATTACATTAATCATGAAGACTTTCACTGCTAACACTAATCAAACACACACACACACATAGAAAAGCTTCAATGAAACTTTACAGTCTCATAAAATAAAGAGAAGTTAGTACATGCTTCACTAGACGTGTTTAGTATGGAGAGGCTACAGTGCCCAGAGACAACACATCAAATACCAAAAATTATCCTTCTCTGAGCAATTAAATCAAGGTGTTTAAATGCTTGATTTTATTGTAATTATAGTCTCTGTAAGTCAATAACTCAATCTGTTCTATCCTCCTTCTCTGTTATATATAATTTGCTGAAAAGATATGTTCAGAAATCCAATTAGTATTTTAAAAGATCTTTTGAATATCACATTAATAGCTTTATACTGTATGTTAACAAGATTAAAGCTCTTGTGGCCAAGTTTAATATTTCCAATGTCATTATTTATTGTTTTTCCTGAATGCTGTGGTGTGTGTTTAACCTCGGGTGGTGTGAATGAGTAGTTGAGTCTGTGTGAAGAACTTTGGTGGCACCTTATAAATTACACAAGCTCTTCACTCAACATTGCAGAAGCAGACAAATCCATTAAGGCATACACACACTCCAAACCACAGAATGTCAGTGTCACGCTCTAATGCAGCTTCCTAGTGGAGAGGAATGGTCCGGTTTGCTGACATGGAGAAAATGTGAAGACCAAAATTACAAAGTACAGAATCTTCTAGCAAACCCATGTAAAACCCAAAACCAAACCAAACAGCCCTGGTTCAATGCACACAACCACAGCTCTCAGATAGCAGGTCTTCAGCCAAGTGCCAGGTGTCTGAGAGATGCAAGAGATCTGAGATTGAACGGGATGATCACAATGTAAAAAACTTAACAGATAGGCTTCTATCTGACTGAGAGATTTAGACGGCTAAGGTTATGCCGAAGACCAAATTTAGCAAGAAGGCCGCGGAAAGTCTGTTATTGTTTCCACAGTGAACACATAGAGAAGCTCTGCTGCATGGGGGCCATAGTTTCCCTTCTGGCCTTTCCTGAAACTAAAGAAAAAGAGAAAAAGAGACATGGAAAAAGAGAGAGAGGGGGGGAGCTGAGCATTTTAACAATGGTATGCAGCTCTGAAAATGATCCGCTTTTGTAGTGGAGTGTTTGTGTGTGTATTGCGATAAGATCAGAGTATTGATCCAAGGAAGGAGTCGTGTGAGTGGGTGGAGGGTCTAGGCATTTGTGTGTGTGTGTGTGTGTACTCCCCCTAGGCAGCCTCCCCTCAAATGCTGAAAACAGGAAAAGAGGCTCCATGTGCCAGATGGAATGTCTGACGCAAACCTCAGCCTTGAAACAAAGCTTCAACAGCCTTACTTACCCTGGGACTTTGACTAGTAGTTTTACTGTATTTGATTTTTACACCAAAAACGCGGTCAACATGCTTACAGGAAACCTAATCCTCATACTCATGCAAAGGTGGCACATTCTAAATGCAGGCCAAGCCGATCACAAACCAAACCAATTACTGCAAAAGCATATGATAATTAGCGCCATGTTAAATAAGATTTTTTAGTTATTTTTCAACAAAAGCTATGTGCGCAATGCAACATTTGGCCAGACGTTTAATGAATAATCCAAGTGGCCATATAAGATTAAACGATCAGTAGTTCATTTACATTATGTGTCATATATGAATCAAGGTGTCATGACATTTCTAACTTGATATAATCATTTATATGAACTGAATACCTGCAAAGCATTTGAATGTAAAATGTTAAATTTATTATAATGTGTTTCAGAACTCAGAAATGTGACAACTGTTTAGATAAATAAAGAAAACCCACGATCCCGCACACATGTTCCTACAGTGGCTTTCATTTGCCTTAAAATGATATTTGCATATAAGCTCTAGCACTGATCATGATCAAGTGAGAAATCATGTCAAAGCTGATACAATATTCAAATTTAAGTCAAGCCATCAGTACCACTACAGCAGTGCCAGTAAGTGCCAAAAGTGCAATATTAATAAAACTAACAATAATCAAAACAAACAGACATCAATGTAGATGATAATACAGATCAAATTTAATGTACGCAATTCTGGAATATAATTGTATCATTTTGACTTTGTGATATTGTTCAGGTGGTGCAACTGACCAAGGATTGTTTAAAAAAAATTGTATAAATAAATAAAATGTGTATAAAAGTTATGCGATGTTCAAATACCCCAAGAAAACTTATTAATAGTAAAGACTGAATTAATGTCTGAACGTTTGTAAAGCGTTTAAACGTAAATAACGATGAAGCTTCGTACAATCACGCATTTTCAATATTTTTGTAACTTTTTTTACAATACTTGCCATTAAGTTCACGTTTGCACGGTTACCTTTTTTCATAAAGGCGACGTTAAACTAGATTCTCAAAGATTTCTCGTTGTTTTATTCTCGGACATCCATTATTTGACATTGACCCATAAACATCTGTCATCATCTCATAGCCTATTTATTCAGCTAAATAAAAGAACGACTATTATTCAACTACAACAGCATGGTCTGGTTTTGCTTATTTGACCTCAGACTCTATGTTTTAATGAATACAGTAACTTACTTGTCAGTTAATATTCCTCGAGTGAAAAGTGCGCCGTTATGAAGGACCGTAGACGACAGCAACAACCCGGATCACGATGGCATGAAACACATCCAAATGACACACTAGCATTTAGGCTGACGCCGAAAAAACTTCCCCGAGAGTTACGAAACAACTTCTTGTCCAAGTGTTTAAAGTGTCCTGAGTTGAATTGAGCGTCTATCACATGATTAGGGCCGGGCGCTCGCGGGAGGTGAGGCAGGAGGGGGCAGAAGAGAAGAGAAAGGGCTGGGTGTGTGTGCCTGCCTGCCTCTCCCTCTCCGCCCTTTCCTTCCTTCTCTGTTTGTCTCTCTCTATCTCTCCCTCTTTCCCTTCCTGAGAAGACACGCCTTACAGAGTTTCAAAGATCTAACAAGCGTGGATAAAGGTCGACTGCTTCTGTAACAATGGGTGAAGACAAACGGCTTGCATAATTTACAAATCATTCTAAATACCAAATTACTGCATAATCAAATCATTGCATGGTCAAAGTATGATTCTTTTTTTTTTAAATCTTTAAAAAGACTTTTCTATTTGTATCTATTTAAAAACGTAGGCTCATTTATTCCTGTCTTGAGTGTCTTGAGTTTTGGTGCTCGGTTGTTATTGACACTCAAATATTATATTGTTATATCTATGTTTTTGTCTGGCTTCTCTGATGAATATAGGCCTTTGCAAGAATATAAATCTTTTGAAACATATCTTTATTGATTGACGAGTCCATAGTGAAAGCAGATGAAGACGTTAAGATTATACGCTGAACCTGTCAGTCACGCAAAGGTGTGTATGTATAGACTGGTTGTTGAGGTTATTGTACACTGGACTAATTCTAAGTCATCAGCAACAATAACAAATGGCGTACCTGATGACGTCAGTGCACATAAACCCAACCTGTGTCTATTTACATGGAATAATAAAGCAGACCATTCAGATTTACCAGACCTTTACCAAAATTACATTTACACCCCAATACTCTCACCCACCCACATCTCTCTCCCTCTCTATTTCACACACACACACCTGCAAAACCAATACTACACCACTGTGAATTATTTTGTTTTTGGCAGTTAGAGGCGTGGAAGTGGAACTGGCGAAACTCCACACACACACACACACACGTTTGTTTCTATGCATGTACAAACCCACTTTGCATGTGTGATGATGATTATGGCTGTGATATCTACAATTTTATGACTATAATATTGTTTGTGTGTGGGAGTGTATGGATGTGGGTGTATATACAGGTATATTTTCATATAATATGTGTGACAGCCTGTTTTCCAGTGATTAATTAGCCAAACAATAGCAGATGGAGTCATTAAACGCACAATAGAAAACGCCTATGCCAAAGTATTTTCGGGTAAGTCAAAAACCAGTAATAGAAAAGATGCCAAAAATCTTTAGCTTTCAGTTGTTTTATGCCATCAAATAAAAAAAACGACACACACTCTTAAAATGAGTTAGCAAACTTTACGCTTTCTATGAGCTAAAATGTTTTTTTTTAGAATGTTATTTAAAGCATGATATCATGAAAGTCATGATGTCATCATAGACTCATCTCTGCCAGACAATGAGAATTATCTCATGATGTCATGGAAGCTGGAACATTTCTCACTTATCTTATCCCATTCAGGGCTTTGTGAAAAATAACACTGGGTTTATCAAGAACCAATAACCGTACAACACAATTGTCTCAGCACATATTTAGAAACATTTTTAAGTAATATTGTATAGTGTCACTTTACACAGTTGTATTTTTTTTTTTTGTTGAAAATATGGAAAAATGGAATCCATTTACAAATCTCTGAAAGATTTATATGATTCAGACATACTCCTACTCAGATGAATGTACACATATGCAAATATACAAGTACATACACGTGTAGCATATATGAAAGTAAACACCCACTTTATTTTTACTGGTAAACCTACACACAGTGGAATGTTCTGTTGAAACATACTAAAACAGCAAGGCAGAGATGAGGTTGGAAAAAATCAAAGCTGAAAAGAAGAAAACGAGAAGACCAGAAAACAGATTAACAGCGCAATATTTACACTTATGTAATATTTTAATATTTACTTATACTGAGTACTTATGCTTAAATTTACATTACACACATCGTTTCACTGTTCGTTAAACTCTTGTATAAAAAGTTATGTCATTTTGGTTAAACAATAAACTTTTTTGTTATTATTTTAATGACAGACTGTTGATTTGTTCAAGATACAATTAACAGATTCCAAGCAACACATTGAAGGCAACACCAATAAAAGCTATAAGCAGCGATCAAATGACCCTCGCTCCCGGGCTCACCGCCACCTGGTGCCTTTGTCAGGCCACCAAGGACACACCCTTCAACAAAAAAAAAAGATCTTCGCGATTGCAAAGGCCTTCAGAGCTGTCTGATCAAATATAACGTTGGTGTCATTAAATCTCTAGGAGGGGATTGTTATGGGTTAGTTCACCCAAAAATGAAAATTCTGTCATTAATTACATTAATCACCCTCATGTCGTTCCAAAACCCATAAGATGTTCCACAAATAAAGATATTTTTAATAATATCAGAGAGCCATCAGACCCTCCATAGACAGCAATGCTACTGAAACGATCCCTGGTCCAGAAATGTATTAAAACACTGGTAAAACAGTCCATGTGACATCAGAGGATCAACTTCAGTTTTGCGACGCTACGAGAATATTTTTGGGTGAAGAACACAAAAACAGCAATTTACTCAACCACTCTTCTCCCCTGAATTACGTCTTCCACCATTTTAGAGAGCATCACATTCACAACGCATGTGAACACTTTGCACTAGACGTAAAGAGCCGCAGATTACGCACATGCGTGGGCTTTCCCCCAGACCTAACAAGGCTGATTACATCAAATACTTTAAAGCGTGCATATTCGATGCATTGTGCTGTGGCGATACTCTCTAAAATGGCGGAGGACGTACCTCAAGGAAGAAGAATGGTATGTTATTTTTGTTTTCTTTGCAAAAAAAAGGATTTATTTTTTGGGTGAACTAACCCTTAAATACAGTGCCTGAAAATGGCAAAAAAAAAATGCTGCTACAAGAATCCTTACGTCAATGTTGGTTGTGAAATGTCATTGGCTCTTGCGTGTCTCGTGATTGATTACATCATGCTATGGAACTGTATGGAACTTAAAACCTTGTGTTTGACTCTTCTTTGCATAAAGACTTTGTGTAGCTTCAGAAGACTTGGAGTGTGACACGACTTGTTTGTAATGTATTTGTACTGCTAGTTTATGATTGGTTTGTGCAATAAATACCTGTAACTGCATTTGCCTCTGTGTGTGTTTATATTGTTCAGAGGTGGGTAGGTTTGAGGTAGATACAAACACAAAAGCGACACAAAAGGGTCTTGACCAAGTGTCAAAATGTGATGAGTTGGGAGTGAGACTGCGTTGAAAATAAAGTGAGGCATGGATGTGCAGATAGATAGATGGATGGAAAGATGGATATGATTGGATTTTTGTTTACTGTAGGGAATGTGATTTGTATAAGGGATCCACCCCTCAAGTGACTTGATGCTTAACAGCAACACATGCTTTATTGCTAAAATGAAGAATTGCCTTCACATCATCGTCACCTAAGAGGGTTGGGTGGCAAAGTCATGCCCCCAGGAGAGAAGCACATTTGTCTAGGGTTTGTATGAACCCTGCCAAGTAACTTCATGTCATCTCTGCATTTTTAAACTTCTGTTAGCTTGCCAGGTGTTGAATTTACGAGAATCATTAACAATATGCGTCATACAAACGGAATTAGATACAAAATGCTTTCAGTTGTCACCTAATTTAGAGCTTTAAGGAAATTATCTCTCTGGTTGGGTGTGACAATTGTTGTTTGGTAAGGAAGCTTGATTCTGCCACAGGATACAACAGTTAATTGAGACATTTTATTTCGCAATGACTTTTCTCACAATTCTACACTTCATTTCTTACTTGAAACTCTGAGGAAAGAAAATCAGAAGTGGAAAATATAAAGATTTCAAAACGCAAATGTGTATTCATAAAAAAAAAAAAAAAAAAAAGATTAAGGTCATAATTGAGAGATATAAACTTTTATTTGTTAATTATGAGATAAAATGTAGCAATTACATTTTTAACTTTTAATTTTGTGATCAAAAAACAAGATATGTAAAGTTAGAATTTAGAAAAAAAACTTTTATATCCGGCGTTTTTTAGAATTTTGAGTTTAAATCTTGCAATACATTTTAATTGAAGAAAGTCAAAATTTAACAATGTATTTTCTTTTCTTTTTTTTCATCCTGCGGTTGAAACTGCCATGTGTAAATACGTTAAGGGTTTTATTT
Source organism: Enteromius unitaeniatus (assembly GCA_032359435.1). Taxonomy (NCBI): domain Eukaryota; kingdom Metazoa; phylum Chordata; class Actinopteri; order Cypriniformes; family Cyprinidae; genus Enteromius; species Enteromius unitaeniatus. The sequence goes on along the minus strand of JAUMHI010000033.1, from coordinate 9,245,277 downwards.
ATTTATTAATTAAAGGTTTTTATTTTATCATTATATTTTTATTGTTTCAGTGCTTAAGCAAACATTATAGGTGCTTTACAATCTTTCCTAGCATGTTCTACAACGTTCTATGTTCTGCTGAACTTCTCAACTTTCTGTTCTCAGTTTCTCTTTATGAAAGATACAACTTCAGAGGATTGCTCTTGGCAAAAAAAAAAGCTTAAATATTCTATTTGTCACATGCAGGTACAAGACGTTAAACAGGCAGGCATGACATTGAGAGCGCTGGGAATGACAGCTGATATTTATTTGCTTCAAATATTTCACAAAGACAAAGACAGCTTATTTCATGTCTATTGCTACACGTGGCCAAGACCTGACCAAGACCTGACCAACACCCATCCCTCAAGCAACACTTACCCTTTAAAATGTTATTGAAAGCACCTATGATAAAGCCTGGACCACACCCAAAAGCATTCCTGAAGAATAAGAACCTCCTAGTAAAAGAAGTGGGGGGTGTCAATCTATACCTGGTATATTACCTCTGTAAACATGAGCCACTGGTTAACATATTTTAGGATTGCCTGACATACACATGGAAATAGATTTGTCACTCACCATACAGAGAAGAGAAAGCATGAGTCATTGCACTAAAGTACCGTTTACGTTTGCAATTGTGAGAAATAAAGTCAGAATGGCGAAATATAAAGTCGCAATAATTGTTTTTTTATTTTTTTTATAATTGCGAGTTAAAAAAGTCAGAATTGTGAGTTATAAGTCGTGACTTTGTATCTCAGAATTCAAACTTTCTTATTTATAATCTCAGAATTGTCATATATAAAATTGCAGTTGTGAGTTATAAAGTCCAATTTTGAGTGGAAAAAAAAGATTGATATGTTCTCAGAATTCCTAGTTTATATCTCACAATCATGACTATATCTCGCAATTATGACTTTATAAATCGCAATTATGAGTTTTATCTCCCAATTCTGACTTTATAATTTGCAGTCGCGAGGTTATATTTCACAATTCTGAGAAAATATGTCAGAATTGCAAGTTTGTATCATGCAATTGAGAAAAAAAATCTAAACTGTGAGACAAAATCGCAATAACCTTTTTTTAATTTTATTTTTTATATTTTTTATTTAGTGGCGGAAACAGGCTCCCATCCAAAACTTTTCACCCTTAAAATAATAGTAAACTGTGATTAAATTATTTAATCAACAAGAATGACATCAGTTTTCAGAAGAGCTTGAAAAACTGAATTTATCACTCACAATCAAGTTTTTTTTTTTACGCTTTTTTTTACGCTTGTCAAGTTTAACATATCCACCATTATAACGTAAGTCTTAATATTGCTGACTGTTCAAAGCTAACGATGAAAGGCCGTTTTGGTTTTAAACGTTTTGCTCGTATCTCATTTCTCCCTGTTCAGGATGAACTTTTGAACTTTTCATTCTTCTTGTGTTGGTTTAAAGTTTAAAATCACAACACTGTGCGACCCTAAAACAGGTATTTATTTAAAACAGCCTACATTTATTTTATACTAAGCTCAAGTCTGTTAACATATTTACTGACATGATATAAAATAATAACCAATCTTTATTTTTAGTATTACTTGTGCACAATGTGTGTTTTAATGTTTTTTAATGTTACTATTGAGGACTGGATGATCCCAATAGTTTCACTTTAGAACAATCAAACATTTTCTATGTCTTTAGTTGAACTTTCTTTCACACACAATTAAAATGCATCAAGCACAAAATCAGTTTAGCAGAATTTAAGTATACCAGTTGAGCATACTAAAAGTACACTTGCAGGATATTTTTTTCATTAGGTACATAAATATGCAAATGTATTTGTAGTATACTTAGCATAAAATAAATGCATTTCTACTAGATTTTAGTATATTTATTTTTCACTAGGGGAGTATGAAGAGTAAGTTATGCATTTGCATGCTATTTTTGCAGTTATTGCACTGTTTTATATTTATATTGTCTACCTTAGCCAAAAACAAAACTTTGTCGACATATACAGACATGCCAAAACACAAACAAAGGAGAAAAATTAATTAGGCATCAGACACTAATAACAACTTACAGTCACTTTTCTAATCATATTGCACGTTTATACCTCAACACTGTCTTTATAACATGCAATTGCGAGTTGTAAAGTTAGAAGTATGAAATGTAAGTTTCCAAATTATATTTAGAAAATTTAACTTTCAAATTGATCCCACAGTTCCAAGAGGTCAGAATTGCATGATATAAACTCACAATTGAGTAAAAATTGTAGTCAAAGGCAAAAAAAAACAAAAACATTAAAGTGGACTTTAAATTATGAACTCAAAATATATATCAAAAATTACTTTGGAGTGCAGTAAGTATATGAGTTTCCAAATTACTATAGCTTAAAATTAATGTACTGAGGAGTAATGAATAGCTAGGGGAAAAAACAGTAGCACCAAAATTAATTCAAAAAAATATAGTTCATTCTTTCATGTACATATTACACCTATGAGACGCAGTTTTAAAACTCTGTTTGCACACGCTCCAGTCCCTGGCGGCAGAATATCTTGCAGAAATCTATCATTCCTGTGGTGTGAATGCACAAAAAGTCACATTAACATCACTGTGAACTGGATCTTCATTGTATGCACTGCATACATTCAAATGAACTCATCACAGTCCCCAGGCTACAGCACACACATTTAATGAGGATTTACATACAAGAAAAAAAAAAAAAGTATCTTTCATCATCTGGTTGCCAAGGCCAATCACAATAACAGAGCAAAAACAATAGAAAAGTGTGTGAGGGAGGTGACTTAGCAGTTGCATCCCAAAGGTTCAAACACCAATTGACCACCACTACCCCAGAGGTTCTTGTAGCAAAAATGTGTACTTTGGATTAGTCAGAGCCTATAAATTAAGATAGAGATTCCTATTATAAATCATACAAGCTTGAAACTGATTACCATACATAGGCAGATTATGCCAGTGTTGCTATAAGCACATGCCTACATTAATCTGAATTTAGTTTCACGTAACACCTGTTATTCAACTCGTATCTGGTTGAGTGAATTTCATTTGAGGCATGAAGGTTACTATGGGCACGATGTGTACTAAACATAGTGAGTCAAACAAGTTGGCGTTACATTTATTGTTGATCTTATATTTTCCCGAACTAAAAAGGCCAGCAATGTGAGAAAATAAAATGAAATTCATTGCCCAACTTTCTTGTTTTCTTGTGTAAATAATTAATCAATAAACTACTGTTCAACTGATTTCAGATTTATTTCAAATAAATGCTGTTCTTTTGAATGTTCTATTATTGAAAGAATGGTGAAAAATGCATTACAGTTTTCACAAAAACACAAGCAGGATAACTGCATTCAACCGAGATAATAATAAGAGATGTTTCTTTAAATCAGTATATTAGAATGATTTCTGAAGGAGCATGTGACATTGAAGACTGGAGTAATGACTGCTGACAAATCAGCTTTGTATCGCAAGAATACGTTACGTTAAACTATTTAGATAACACTTGTTTTAAAATGTATACGGTGGTGACCAAAATTGTTAAAACACCTGACAGATGTGAAAATATTGACTTTTTTTTTTTTTGCCTCCAAAACATTATGTTCATGATCCAACTCGCCTCAAATGTAGGGATTTGAGGTCTGGACTCTGAATGGGGCAGTCCATCATTTCCAGGCCCAATTTACACTAGTGTGTTTTACTTTTGCTATATGGTGAGACATGTGGTTTACACTGCTCCGGTGTTTTATACCCTCGAAAGCGGTTTATTTTTCAAACTTGCGTTTTTTTCAGTGTAAACAGACCAAAATGCAGACTTTTGTTGTATCCAAAGTTATGTAGATTCCCCATCCAAACACTCCAAGTATGTACCTGCATACATCACCTTGAAACGGTCAACTTTACATCATTTACCATACTGTAGGTTTGCATCATTGATCATTACAGTATGGCAGATGACTTGTGTAAAGCGCCCTATAAAAAGTCACTAATGAGGCATCTATGTGTACATATCTGGAGGAATCCGGCAAATAAATAAGGAATCTAGCTCTATAGTTATACCTGGATGGCTGCATTTTTGGTAGGTTGTGTAGCGTAGACAGAGATCGTTACTGAATGAAAGCAGTGTAGACAAGATCTGTTTTCATTCTAAAACACCATTTTAAACAAAAACGTAAAAGGGCCCTCAATGTTCCAGCAGATCCTTTCCATCACAGGTAGTTCTGGCAATAAAAAAGATTAATAAATAAAAAAGTTTGTTTTATGGGTACTGTAATATCCAATTCAACAACGCATAAACATACCTGGATGCACTTTTTAGCGATACACGATACATACAGTACCAATAAGTACATATTACTGCAGTTTTCAAAAGAAATGAACAGTAAAAAATTGATTCCTTTCACACAAATGTACAGAGTTTTGATTAATAAAGACATATTCAGCTTCATATCTCTGGGTTTTCATAGACGTAGGTTTGTTTGTTAGCTCACGTAATACAGGGATGTACTTGAAAGGTGAGGAGCTTTGGTTAGAATCCCGTGGAACTACAGCTAGTCTAAAAGCTAGTTGAAATAGCACGGTTACATCAACAAATATGATTTATGTCAGGTTTGCATTTGTTAACACTATCAGGGGTAGGTTCAGGGTTGGATTTGGTAGGCCATTATTTCCAACATGATAGAGCATTAACTTTTAGCAATAGTTCAGATATTCAATACATACCTATATCAACGTAATTAAATGCGCCAAGGTTCACGTATTGAGCCCCTTTTAGCACCACTCAGTGGACATTTCTCTTTTAAACTGCGGCAAAATTTGCAATAAGGCACATTAAATCGGTGTTGCACAAAAAGTGCACAGAGGTACATATATTTATGAGGCCGGGTTCATTAAAAGAACTGGAACCTCTTAAATTTAATTCATGTTTTGATAGGTGTTTTGAAGAACATTCCTGTCAAGTCTTCACAGATCGCATCGTATCCAGCTGCGGCCCCACCCAAGTGCCTAATTTGCATATTACAAGAAAAACGCATGGTGTTATTTAGAACGTTCAAAGATAGCAGTTACAAAAACTCATGGCATCTGTCCAAGACAGGATATTTGTTCCATGTGTGTTTATCTTATCTTTGTTATGTGCTCAGTACTTCAGTTAGTGATTACTGGAGGTGTTACAAATGAGGTCTCATCAATAAACAAATGTAAGGCTTATGTTTATTCTTATATACATATATATATAAAGCCTTATAATACTAAATCACAGCCAAACATGGTAATGACCTGTTCCAGTTCTAGGCTTTTTATTATTGTGACAAGAAATTCTACATTCCAGCTAACACAAAGAATAAAAACATTCCAGTTTCCTCCAAAAATATAACATCATGTCTTTTTTTCAGTTTGACTTCTATGGAGTTCTTTTTTTAGAGACATTTATGGATTCAGATTCTGTTTTGTTGTGAGTCACATCATAGTAACTTACCTTTAAGGTGTCCAACAGAGAGAGCAACAAACCAGCAGATTTTAATTGAGGGATTTATTAGATCTCTGTTAACCACATCATTAATTACATAAAATAAATCTAAATAAATACATAATGAAAAAAATAACTTATATTCATATTGTTTAATTCACCCAATTAATCCTATAACTTGTTTAACTTCAAAATATCTGTTATAACTTACCAAATCCTGCATTTTAAAAAATTAGATTTAGAGAATGGTCACTGGTCTGGTTTTGTGAGACATGGTTTAGAAATGTGTACCTTGATCAAAACCAAGAAATTTCTTTAGAATAGAAAGTAATCAAATGAAACTAGATTAACAGTCTCTATTATGACACCACACCTTGACATTTTTGCATAAACTAGGTGTGGTGTCTAATAACATAACATATAGAGCAACTCGTTAAGACAACAAACTGAAGCAATGTGCACTAACTAGTTCTTAATGCATTCCATACGACTCCTTAAGAAGACATTTGCCTCTGCTCGTTTTACATCATTTACTTGCACTTTCAGTTTTTGTGTCATAAGCCCTACACAAAAAAAAGCTGACTTATGAAAGAATGAGAATGATTTACGAGGCGTTTTGAACAATATGCATGTGTGTGTGTGTGTATAATATATATATTTATTATATATATATATATATATATATATACACACACACGCAGTGGTTATATATTTGCATTAGTATAAGATTAGGTCTTTCATCCCTCTTTTGCCAGGAACCTTTTGTCATTGTTGCAATAGAAACAACAGATGAACATGAGCATTTGGGGTTGGAGCCAATGAACTTTGAATTGCATCAGACACAGGAGAATATAAAAAAACAGAGAAAACAAGACAAAAAGAAGGAAATTAAAAGAAAAGGGAGGGATGGATCACCCAATGGGTCACTTGCCATATTTCGGATGTGACCTCAATGTCCTAATAGGCTGAAATAAAACCAGGGAGGTTTGGGTGTGTCTGTTAGAGCAAAGCTGGTGTGTGTGTGTGTTCCGATGCTGTACTGGGCTACATTTCCTGTTCACATAGAGTTTAGGCAGGGCAGATTGTTTCCTGAACATCCCATATGAGTGTGCATGTCTCTCTGCCCTCTGTGCTCCTAAAATAAATGTCTAGTGCATTTTTACTTATTATAATGCATTTATTTTAAGCAGTAAACAAATCAATACATGAAATTAAAACCAAATATAATGTGATATGACGACGGGGTCAAGAGGGATCCAGTTCCTAAAACGATTATACAAACTACCATTGAAATCTCATCATCAACTTCAATATTTGAATTTTTAAAAAATAATAAATAATAATAATAATAATCCTGGCTTTTGGTTTAGGCTGGGAGGAAGCACTAATAAAACCCTCCTATAGCCTACACAAAGTTTTTTTGTTTGTTATAGTTGTTTATGTGTCAAGTACATGATTGTTCATAATTTCTTGCTTGCCAATAAAATTATATATGTATAAAACTATATTTAAAATAAACAAACAAAATATGTCAGGTTTACTAAAAACAAGAACAGAATTTAAAAATATATATATATATATATTAATGTATTAAATTGTGTTACGTAAAGTCTTCACTGTGTAAATAAATATAGATTTATTACTATTAAAGTTAGAAAAGTGATTCAGTCAAGAGAAGCGAGAGATTTTCTTACCTTTGTTTGATTAACAATAATGACATATAGCACCAGGGGTGATCTGATCTAATAAACACATTCCCTTTCTCAACTGATTACAGTCTCTTAAAGGGGGGACAACAGGCAATTTCACTGCATTCAGACTTGTTTACAGACTGTTGGAGAACGTTTCGAAAAACAATTTGGACGTGTGACCAAGTATTTATGTGCCAATAATCTTACTTGTAAGTGTTTTTTTTTTCGATCAGGGCTCTTCATGACCTAGTCGAGGACAGTGTTGCCAACTTAGCAATTTTGTTGCTAGATTCTGCAACTTTTCATACTACCCTAGCAACCTTTTTTAAAAAGCACCTAGCAACAAATTTTTATCATTCATTTGGCTACTTTTAACAATTTTCAACACACACATAATCACATTCAAGTTTAAAGCTCAAATTGTTTTTCATAACTGTTAATTTACTGATATTTGTTAACATGTATAATTGTTGGTAATTTAGGTAACAATAAATTCCAATAGTGCTAAAATTGTCACTTTCACAGTTATGTTAATTTCACAAGATAAAAAGAGTAAGTACACAAGGTGTGATTGTTTAAAAGAATGTAACTGTTCATTATTAGTCTTATATTTAAAAATAAGAAATTCTTATTAAAAAGTTTCTATTACTTTTACAAATAGTCAACTATATTTTTCCTACAAATCTAAATGGACATATAATACAATGTTTTTGCTGAGATGGCCAGTAAATTTGAGAAAAGATAAATTATTTTGTATACTACATAAAGATGTAGTTTTGAGTTGTGATTACGCAATGACGTCATCACACAAAGTAATATATTAATAAAAACCTATTTATTGTGCATCTGGATGTAATATTAATGAATATTAATGTAATATAATACATGGGGCCTCAGAGGGTAGAGACATGACGGGCTTACGCTTGTCAGATAATATGTAATGACGTCACTGATACACAAATTAGCGCGTGACGTCATCTGGGAACATTTAGCTACTTTTCACTTTAACAAGTGCTTGTTACTCTTTAGCTCCTCCCACACAGCACACCTCCGGGAGCTCGGCTTTCTTCGTAGAGAATAGCAAAGCTGCATCTTTCTTTGATAAATATGATAAAACTAAAGACTTTTTGAAGATGAAGGATGCCGTACTACTCTATAGGTACTCACGATTAACATAAGATTGGGTGAAACCAAAAATTGTCGATTTGAGCATTTACACTCTTTAAGTGCGTGTTTCAGGTGTGTGTGCTCAAACCATACGCACATACAGCAACATTTTAAATACCATATCATATCAAATCATTTGTTTTTAAACCACAGCACTTAAAAACATATTCAAAAGACAACAGTCCAACTTTATCCAGTTTAAAACTGGACTACCCTTTCAACTACACACCAATGCCCTGCCAACAAGCGATTCTAACAACATGGTGACTTTTGCACAAGGAAACACATTTGATTACACTTTGATAAAACACATTTTTTTTTAAAGAAAAGGCGTGGCAAAACAAATCCCCAACTTGCCAAGTGGACAAATGTGTGAAAAGCAAGTAAACAAGGAAGCTGAACAACAGAATGATGGCTTTGCCAACAACTAGTCTGATGCCTCTTTTGTGAAAATACGTAATAGATTAAAAAAAAAAGTATTTGAGCCATTAGACAAAACAACAGAGCTAGACTGTGAAATTAAAGACGGGTGAGAACGTGAGAGTGGGAGGTTGTGTGTGTGTGTGTGTGCACGCGCTAACACAGTTCTAGATGGTTAGACTGAGCTTAACTGGCAATTACCTGGAAAACTTGGCCACTAGGCAAGCAAGACAGTTCATGACAGCTGAGGAACAAGCTCTACAGCACTTTGTTCTTAGTTAACATGATTGAGAAACAAAGGAAAAATGGATTATATTGCTACAATCATGTTACGCAGCGTTATTATAAATCAACGCATACAGTCCATCACTTGCTTTTAGAAGTAGTATCTATGCAACTGTAATGCATCAACTTGGCTTTGATCATAATTTGTGGATTGAAATCTTATGGGCTATTGCACATCACACAGATTCCTGGGCTGAAGTTAAAAGACTGCATTTGCAAATGTCTTAAAAATGTTTAATGAGCACTGATGAATGTTGCGTAACAGTTGATCTCATGATGACATCCAGTTCACGTCCAACACAAACACATCATGACAACACTTTTTAAAATAGGTTTAGGTTATTAATAGCCTATAACCGGATTCTTCGAAACTTATTTTGGTTCAGAGCCCAATATTTCTAAATCTCCCACTTTATCTTGTCTAAATAAATTTGAACTGATTTGTATAAAAATTCTGCTATGTTTACATTTGAATGAAATGCAATCAAACCTGAATTAGTTTTTTTTTTTCTGTTGTGCAAAAAAGATGCTATTTTGAAGAACGTTGCTAACCAAACAGTGGATGGTTAGCAATGCAGTCTACATTTACTTTACAAATTGGCCAAAAAAATGGGGTGTTCTAAAAAGCTTTGTTACTGTAATAGAAAGCAACTTATCTGTAGAAACCTGTTCTGTAGAGTGACAAATTGCACTTAGTCATTCTGATCAAGTCTAGGTTTGGCAGTTGCCAGGAGAACTTTACCTGCCTGACTGCATCGTGCCAGCTGTAAAGATTGGTTAAGAAGGGATAATGGTATGAGGTTGTTCTACAAGGGTTGGGTTATATCCCTTACTTCCAGTGAAGGGAAATCTTTATGCTTTAGCATACCAAGACATTTTGAAAGTGTTATGCTTCCAACTTTGTGGGGACTTTTTCCTTAATCCAGCATGACTATGCCCAAGCGCATCAAGCAGGGGTCATCAAACTTGATCCTGGAGGGCCGGTGTCCTGCAGAGTTTAGCCCAGACTTGCCTCAAAACACTTTCAAGTATACCTAGTAAGACCTTGATTAGCTGCTTTAGGTGAGTTTGAAGCTCTTTAAATCTGACACAGATGCTTTCAATACTGAGACGGAAAGAAATTTACTTAGTACTTACGCAACTTGTACTTACTTTAGTTTCAGTCAAAACCAGTTCAATGTTGTATAACATACCTTAAGTCTGGTTCAAGAGAACATCTGATTCAACAGACCAGAGCATTTCATGGAACTGCTCTTCATATGCCACACAAACAATCAAAGGGAAACTAACACTGTAAAGCAAAGAATGAACATAACTGGCATTAATTTAAACTGTTTTTAATGCATATAATAAGAATAATACCCTCCATAAAAACCAATAAAAAATAAAGCACTTCATCAAGAATGATGTTTTAACAGCGTCCCTATATTTCCAACACTGGGAAATACAAATGGAATTCTCCAGAAAAGTATTTGAGGTCAAAGTTGAGGACATATTGTCACGCAAATGATGCAAGATGATCTGTTTTCTTTCTCATTCGCACACACCTCTTTATATCCATCTGACAAAACATTTCACACTCAAATAAAGAGGTGAGGTGACTCCTGAACGTGCGATTAAAACAGACATCAGAGCAATGTGTTGAGACAAAGACACGTCTATGCACACGACACGTGCGGTTTGTCACACAAAAAGTCCTGAAATATAACCAGATCTTTGGTTCAGTACCAGATCAACAGCAGTTCAGCAAAGTAGCTAAATGCCATTAATGGAGACCTCAAAATCCAAATAAACAAACTGGTGGATACTGTGCTTTTATGTGAAGTTTTGCATTTGTGTGTACCAATGAAAGGAACTGACTATTGTTTGAATGGTTTTAATGTTATTTTGGGAAAGTGTGAATGAGTGATTTCTGAAAAAATCAGATGAAGAGTCTCAGATGAAAGTAAGTACAAAAAAAGATTTGAGCTCCTCTTTGATTTCTGTTAGAACAGAAGATTGTGCAGGTTTACAGTGTACTGGAGGGTTGTCTTTTTAGTTTATATTGCACTGGAATACAATGGTAGATTTACACATACATACATGCTCACACACAAACACTCGCACAAAGTAAGAACAGGGTGCAAACAATACACTGCACAGCAAGAGTGCATTTATCCGTAGCCTTTCAGCGGGCTGTTCAGTGCTTACTCTGGGGATCTGTCAATCTGATGCCTGAACGCCAATCAAGTTTACCTTAGAGGCTTTGTTGGGGTCAATGCCATGTTAACATTACCAAAACACCAGCAGGGAGTGTAAAAAGGAGTGTTGGTTAAAATTAAATTCTCTGTCCAGAAAGTAAACGTCAGTCACAAATGCCATAAGAACCAGAAAGGGTGGCAATCTCTGAGCTGTTTCATGTTTTGATCAGTTCTGGCGAGATACTCTAAATTATACTGCTTCGGCTGGTGAAGGATCTTCAGTGCTCTGAAAACCTACCTGTCCACCTCCGAAAAGATGGCATCACCTTACGATAGAGGTGATGTTTAAAGGAGGAGCTTGATAAAAGATCTTGTGAGGACTTTTGAGTGTCTTTGAAGACTAGACTCTGTATCCTAATTGGGAGAGTTATTGGTTGTAGTTTGTGTTGCTGCGGTTTTCCTGGTCAGGGCAGGGGCTGTTTATACCCAGACTACTGAGGAGATCTCTGAGTTTGGATACAGTCTGCTGCAGCTCTGTCCGTTCTTGCTGGAGAGTCTTTACCTCCGACTGTAGCTCAGCCTCTCGATTCACCTGGCCTTCCAAACGACTCTCCAGACATCTGATCCTAGCGTGGGCAACCTGACAGAAGACAATTATAGTTCAGTCCAAGCCATATGCAATGAAACAATTCACATTGTATCTGATGCTGAATTAAATAAATAATTCTGAAAAGAAAAGAAAAAAATAGCACCCAATTCAAACCAAAAAAACAGGTTTAAAAAAGCAAAGCAATATATTAACACACACACACATAGTATATATTTATATATATATATATATATATATGTGTGTGTGTGTGTGTGTGTGTGTGGAAAAACCTTGTATTTAAGATATAAAATATTTGCAAGGAAGCCATTTATACTCTGTCTAATGTTAACTTCTGAATAAATACTAAACAAGAAATAAAAAGCTCACAAACCAAATAGAAATAGAACAAAGCCTTTAATCTACATGAATGCAATCATATAAAGGTATTCTGCTTGTGTCAGTATGGGCCACCTGAAGCTCCTCTAGGAGGTCTAAGTTTTGCTGTCGGAGGCTTCCATTGGTCTTCTCCAACTGGGCCACACGCTGTGATTGGCTGAGAGTGGAGGGACCATCCAAGAGTTCGTCCTGAAGGACATGATATTCCACCTCATAGGCCTGCAGCTGCTTACTGATATCCATCTCAGACACCTACACAGAGACATGTTCAAATGTACAAGATGAGAACGTCAAAAATGGGCAAGTCAAAGCATGTTCCTTTGTGTGTGCAGACTAACTTCAGTTTGTAAGATGAGAGAGGGGGGGGGTGTCTAAAAACTCTACTGATGAATGATCAGATCATCCAGCATCCAAAAACAACAAAGTGAAAACATATGCCCTTTGTGTGTTCAAGCTCTTCACAGCTTGTGTCTTGTTTTATAGTGTAATAAATTCCCAAAAAGTGGAAGGTGCTCAGACATACTTCCTTGACATCCAAGTATATCAAAGATTTTTAAACAATATATAATTTTATTAAGGGGGAAAAAGAATTAGATTAGTTAATGTTTAAAAAAAAAAATATATATATATATATATATATATTCTCCTATAAGTTTTTATAATAAGAGATAGTGCTGAAAAAAATATTCAGTTTTTTTTTTCTTTTTTTCCCCCCAATCACACTTGTTCATGTTGTTACTCTTGCTGTATGTAAATTATTTTCAATCTGTTAAATCTATTAAATGAGCATGTATGGGCATAAATATTCAAAAGATGGGAGAACTTGTGGTAAATTTCTTTCATGAAACACTTTAATCATTTCAGACATAAAACAAACATGCATGCACAGACACACACTGAGCAACACCCATAGTTTACCAACTTCATCTATTATTTGCACCGAGTTCATGATGAAACTAGTACTTATGCAAAACCACATATGAAGATGAACACAGGACACACCCAAGCATGAGCATGTGTTGATTGTGTAGGGAAAGACACAAGTATATTGCTATCACCACAAAAGCCCAAATAGAATCCACACCCAAATGTGCCACCGCCTTGACACTTAGTGCAAGTGAAAGTACACATGTGTAAATGTGAATAGGATGTCCATTTGAGATGCACTCAAACACTGACAAAGATGTTACCTGATTGATTGTTTTTTCCATTTGCACAAGGCCGAGATTGGGTAAGGTTGTTTTGATGAACTCCACAATTGACTCAAGATTGTCGTGCTGCAGAATCAGAGGCTTATGGCTACCAAGAAGACTCATAGCCACCTTGAAGATGACCTCTGATCCCTGAAGGAACAGCATGTCTGGAAGACACAAAAATTATTAATACTTTTCAGTTCACTTCAAGGAATCCATTTGAAGATATTTCAGTAGCAGAAATAGTAATACAATAAAAATATTATTCATGCTCACAAATGAATTTCAATAGTCTATTAACAGCATGTCTGATAACAAAAATGTTATAGTAAAGTGGCATTTGAATTTTGGCAGAGAACAATAAAACTATAATTATTACAGCGATAACATATTTCATGTTGGCAGTATTAAAATACTTCAAAAGAGGGGTTGGGCACCCCTGCTTTGAAATGTTCTCTAAATTACAAAAAAACCCTCTTAAAAACTAAAATAAATTATTTCAACTACTTCAGAAATTATAGTAAATTATTCAATTAAATGTTTGTTTTTAATAAAATCAGTAGTTAAAAAAGTGTAAAAAAAATATGCTCAAATAAATAATAATAACAATAATGATAGATATCTAATCTGCAGAGGGTGATTTTTTTGCCTCAAAAGTATGCATTTAAATTATTTAATGACTACCTTTGGCTTTGGATTATAACTAGAAATAATACTGAATAATATTAAAGTTAAATAATATAATACATTATATTAGTAGTGAGTTTTATATTATTTAATATAGTTGTTTAATAAAGTGATTTATTTTCTTAATGTCATGCTGTAATATACAGTGGGTATGGAAAGTATTCAGACTCTTACATTTTTCACTCCTAATTATATTGCAGGCATTTGCTAAAATCATTTCAGTTCTTTTTTTCTCATTAATCTGCACATAGCACCCCATATTGACAGAAAAACACAGAACTGTTGACATTTTTGCAGATTTACTATAAAAGAAAAACAGAAATATCACATGGTCCCTTTGCTGTTATACTCATAGTTAACTCAGGTGCTGTCTATTTCTTCTGATCATGCTTGAGATGGTTCTACACCTTCATTTGAGTCCAGCTGTGTTTGATTATACTGGTTGGACTTGATTAGGAAAGCCACACACCTGTCTATATAAGACCTTACAGCTCACAATGCATTTCAGAGCAAATTTTTTTTCAGGTCAAAGGAACTGCCTGAAGAGCTCAGAGACAGAATTGTGTCAAGGCACAGATCTGGCCAAGGTTACTAAAACATTTCTGCTCCACTTAAGGTTCCTCAGAGGGGAGGCCCCAGTGGCCCTCACACCAGTTGTCATAAAGTGTTTAGAAAAACTGGTTCTCATCAACCACTATAGACCCCCTCCAGTTTGCATATCACATCAACCGTTCAGTGGATGATGCAATAGCCCTGCACCACACTCTGCAACACGTGGAAAGTGGCAGAACGTATGCCACGATGCTCTCACTGGACTACAGTTCTGCTTTTAACACCAAACGGCCGGGCAAGCTGATCGAGAAGCTGATAGATCTCAGCATCCTGACTTCCAACTGCAACTGGATTCTGGACTTTCTAACAGACAGACCACAGGTGGTAAGAATGGGAGGACTCATGTCTGATAAGCTCACTATCAGCACATGATCACCACAAGGCTGCTGCCTCAGCCCCAAACTCTTCACCCTGTACACCTATGATTGTGTCTCCACCAAGGACAACTCCAGAGCGGACAGCATATTGACACACAGAAAAAGGTTCTTCAACAGTTTCTTTCCCGCCACAGTCAGACTTATCGCCAAAAAAAAAAAACACTGAAAAAAAAGAACAGTTGTGTGTTTGCTGTATGAGTATTGTGACGAGGCAGCCGGCCTCGTAGGCCAATCATCGCCTCCCCCGTACTTCAGCGCCGCCCTTCTCCAGGTTCC
>JAUMHI010000033.1:9219488-9229820 GCA_032359435.1 Enteromius unitaeniatus | reverse complement strand
TATTTTCTTTGAATAAAATCAGCCTCTCCGAGGCGCGATGTCACTACCACTGTGTCTGTGTTGGCTCCACCGTGACAGTATGTAAAAATAAAGACTGTCAATAGTGTGTAAGTCAGTGTGTGTAAAATGAGATGCTTCAAGATGCTTCAAGCGTTAACCTACGGAAAATGGTATGCGAGTTTGTGTGTCACAAGGTCAATGACATTCACCCTTAAAATCACACCACACACACTGTCACGGAACTGTGATTAAGCAAAACACAGTTAGCGCCAGTCGTCAGGCATCAGTGATTGTGATTACCATGCATAATTAACTTCAGCATGTCCGCAGAAGATAAAATGTGATGCAAAGGATAAAATGAGTTGGAGAATTTACCATTCTGAAATGATAAATGGTGAAGGTTTGTCAATTAAAACCTCATCAAAAAAATTGTGTTCAGCAAAAAAAAAAAGAAAAAAAAAAGAATATACAGCATGTATAAAAACCCGTAGTAGCATTATCATCATGTATACATTAATTTTAACTCTTCTAAAACTATTTTTTCTGAACTTCTGCACTTTCTAAAACAGAGATTGTTTTTTAGACTGCAGCTGCCTTTTCAATTGTTATACTGTATATAAATAAGACGCATGATTTCAGCAATTATCCCTGTCTGCAGCATAAATGGTGCAGGGCGAATTATGCTCCTAAGTCAACTTTACGTTTTAAGAAAGTATGTGCAATAGCAGGAACCACTTAAGAAAGACAAATGAAGCCAGGTGCAAAAATTCTTCCTCAAACCTGAACAACCACCCCTCAAGTTGAAAATTGATTCCAACTTGCAACATTTAGTCAATTTGTCTCTGAAGAAAGGGTGTGTCTGTGTACGTGCAGATATGTGTGCATCTGACTATATGTGCTAACAGCAAAAGAGAGAGAATGCGCTGTAATTATGTATATGTTCCACAGTTTGCTCCTTCCAGACAAAAGAATGTCAAACACGTAAGCCATCTTCATAAACACTTCTAAGGAAGCCAAGAGAATGGCAATCAGTCATTATCTACCACACTAGCATCTGATCAGCCTGCTGATATCTCTAAACGTGGTTTCATGTTTTTTTTTAGTTCAGTAGAAGCTGCATTTAATCTGTAGCTGGTATGGCTAAATGTATTTTGATTGGAAGTGTGTTTTATTTGTGTATTTATTGTAGTGTCTGAGGGTGAGTGCATTCACCGAACACTCGAGCCACAAATCCAAGAGGGAAGTGTGATGCAAAGGCGGTGAGGAACCAGGGAGCGGCGTAGAGACTGGGGCCGATCTCGTACTGCTCCAGATGAGTGTACAGCTCCCTGTGATAGTCATGCAGCAGACGAGACAGCTGATACATCTGAATCTAAGAAAGAAAGAATAAAAAAACACTGACTGACAATATCAGTCAAAAGAATATAAAAATGCCTGATAAAATTTTGATGTAATTTCATTCAACTGTATGTACACACTAAAACAATCTCTCTCATCTAATAAAACTTAACCATGTTGCTCAGGTGTGATGTCATTATTGAGCACTGCCTACAGTTCTCGTAACGGATTCTTCTCGCATGCTTGGCTGTAGATATTTTCTTGATTTGCATCAGAGCTGTCAAAGCTTACATATTTGATGTTACTGATTATGTTTATTTGATTTATGGTTGCAGCATATGCAGTATAAAGGAATGCAATGCATTACTGAATAATAATATGAAGTGAACTTAACACTTCATTGTTTTTGAACTCTTTTAACACTATTTTTATTCATTTGCCAACTCCCTTACTGTTAAACAGTTTATTTTTACCGTTTTTTGCCAATCTATGGGTCTGGTGGTGGCACTTTTAGCTGCAGTTTAGCATAGATTATTGAATCTGATTAGACCATTAGCGACTCACTCAAAAAATGTTCCTAGGGGTAACACAAAGAACCTGTTTTATATAATGTTATATTATTTCAACTGAATTGCAGCAATATTTCAGGTAAAAAAAAACAACCATACTGTTTACTGCAATGTATTGTAAGTTTTTTTTTATGTGTTTTTTCTCAGAACAACAGATACTAACATAGTGCCTGACAGTATACCAGTTTCCACCGCTAGCTAATCACGTTCGTCTCATTCGTATCACTTTTCCTATGCCCAAACCAATTCCACACCACAGACGATGCACCTTTTTTCTTTACAGTCTCCTCGTTGTTTGTTTTGTTACATGTAAGCGAACTCACCGTTGCTGCCCCGAGGGCTGTGTGCGCGCTGGGAAAACAAGAGCTCGAGCTCGAGTGCGGTACTACCAGAGACTCGCTGAGGTTTGTCCAAAAAGTCTTGTAGTTTTTTTGGAAAAATATTGCCAAGGGGGTCTGAAAAGTCGCTAAATCTAGCGACAAAGTCGATAAGTTGGCAACACTGCGTGGTTATGTAACGTGCATGTAAAACTCAACGGTTTAACTCTAGGGTGGTAGGAAAATGGAAAAAAACTGTCGAGTTTTCCTTTAAACACTCATCACACTGAAGGCTTCATGTCATTCAAAATCTCCGCCATAAATTACATATTTACATACTTGGTCTATAGAACTATACTTAGACATATGGGTTTGTCTCAACTATATTCAGACTGAGATAAAACAGAGTGTGACAATCAAAAATCTCATTGTTTGTATTTAGCATTTTGGTTTTGTAGGGCAGAACATGTGGTCACACTGAAATCAGGATACCTCGCCTGGTGAAAAATAAATATATTTAATTGAAATACATTTATTTCATGCTAGGTATACTACAAATACATTTACGTATTTATGTTTAAGTTAATAAAAATACCCTCCAATTTTACTTTTAGTATGCTAAACCGGTATACTGGAAGTATGATTTTGTATTTGATGCACTTCAATTCTGTGGTAGTAGTACTGAAGTCCAACTAAAGATATACGTATATATGATTGTTCTAAAGTGGAATTTTTGCAAGTATACTTAAGGTACACTTAAAATATTTGCCATTTAATTAAAGATCATATAATCCTCATCAACAGTCATATTAAACAACATTTTAGGCTTAATTTTCAGAAATGTGCATTGCGTACAAGTACTGCTCTAAATAAAGTTGAACGATAATTTTTATCAGTAAAGCCCTGTTCACACCAAGGATGATAACTATAAAGATAACGATATTAGCATTCACACTAGCAAATTAAAAAATCGTCTGTTTATTCTAAATGCATGCTCATCTGCCACTTTAAATTCTTAAGCTCATTATAGCAGGGTGGATTCTGACTAGCTGTCAATGTTTCATCAGCTGGAAAAAGTCATTCTGAAAGTGATTCCAACGATTTAATTTTTCTGTGGCTTTATCAATATAGTTGTACTGTGGATTTTTTTGTAACTGTATTTTTTTGCAATCTTAATATTTATAGCCCTTGGTGTGAATGGGCTTTAAGTCTCAAGACATATACAGCAGTCATGTGAAAAAGCTAGGCCACCCTATCGAATTCCATAGTTTTCCATATCAGGACATTATCTGGTTCTTGGCAGGTGAATTTGGAAAATAAAACCCCCAGATGAATAACAACATGTGACAAATTGCACCATTTCATTATTTATTTAACAAAAATAAAAGCCAAAATGAAAAAAGCCATGTAAGGCAAAGTTAGAGCACGCTTAGTGATAACGTAGGACTTAAGATCAGCAGTCAGGCACCTTTGATAAACTAACCATCAGCAAGTGTTAGCACCTCTATAAAAGCAAACGTTTTAGCAGTTGGCTGGTCTGGACTATTCAGGTGTGTGTTAACACAATGACAAGAAGGTAAGACACCAGGAATGATCTTAGAGAAGCAATTGCTGCTGCTATCAATCTGGGAAGAGCAATACGGCCATTTCCAAACTATTTGAAGTCTATCATTCTACAGTGAGGTAGATTATCCACAAGTGGGAGACATTCAAAACAGACACCAACCCTACCAGGAGTGGGCACCTCAGCAAATTTACCCCAAGATCAGACTGTGTAATGCTCTGAGAAATGGCACACAACCCAAGAACTTCACCGCAGGCTTCAAAGGCCTCGGTTAACATTGATGAAGTAACAATGATAAAGTTCAAGGCAGTAAAATTAGGCAATGAGACAAGTATGGCATGTCTTGCCAAAAGAAAGCCTCTTCTATCAAAAAACAAGCAGAGTTTAGGTTTACAAAGTTGCAACATCTGAACAAACCACAGAGACCAAATTAGAAATGTTTGGCCATAAGTCACAGAGCCTAAAGTACATATCAGCGCAAACACCTCATACTGAAAGTCCCAAATGCTGGTGGGTGGCTGATGATTTTGGGCCTGTATTGTAGCCACAGGATCTGGGCACTTCACAGTAATTGAGCTTACCCTAAACTCCCTAAAAGTATTCTAAAGTCAAATGACAATGATCTTGAGCACACCAGCAAATCTACAACAGAATGGCTGAAAAGAAGAGAATCAAGGTGTTTCGGTACCCAAATCAAAGTCCAGGTCTCATCCTGATTGAAATGCTGTGGTGAGAGCTGTGCATAAAGAAATGCCCACAAACCTCAACAAACTCCATCTTTGCGCTATTTTTATTCAATAAAAAAATTACATGATGTGCTAGGAGATGTCATACAGTTCATCTGAGGTTCTATTTTCCAAATTTTAAGAACTGACAAGAACCAGACAAGTTTTTAATGTCCTGTTCAGTGATGGGAACAGCGGCATTATAAATAAATGGCACGATTTTTTCCAGTAACGAGTAATCTAAACATACTGTAGCACCTACCATGAAAGGAAAACCTCCCTAGCAATATGGTTACAGTTGTCTTTTCATTTGTTTACATCATTGTTAAAAGTGGGAAAAAATACTATTTAATGTCATATAACATACATTACAGTGTGAATGTTACAGTACCTGCAGTATGATCATATCAGGCCTGTACTGTTTTCGCAGCCCCATGTCATACATAAGGAATTTGAGCATGTGGAATGCGTCCTCCTCACTCATATGGAGCAGCAACACGCCAGCTACAAAACTCAAGCCCTGGCAGTAGCCAACCTCTGGGTCCAGCAGAGAATATGCCTTCAGTAGATTATAGAGAGACAGCTGGCCAGCACCCAGCTGAGCACTGAAATACGGATGAGTGGGAAATGTACGTCCTGGGAGAGGAAGAAGAACAATCATTCAAGTATAATTTTTTCAGAGCACTTTTGAGTAAAACAATGCTGCTGTTGTTATTGATGTTGGCACAGGCATATGACCCCCCTTCTTTCAGCTCAAACTCCTCCTCTTGTGTTAAGTCTCATTCAGAGGGTTACTCTCAAGGGTGTGCAGCAATTTAGCCGCATGTGGAAAAAAGAACCGACAAAAGGACAGAACAGACTAGGGCTCCAAAATCTCAAAATAATAACCCAGATGCTGGTTTTCAACTCAACAGTATATGCTTATATTCCCACAATGCTTCTCTCATGTAGGTTTAAACTGAGGCCAAGTTATTTGTACACTTAAATCACACTACACTGTGTGAATACCATTGCATTGCATACAGAAATATTAAACTGTGGAATCTGCAAATGATTAATATTAGACTTCTTGTTAACACTTTACTTAAAGCGTCTGTTTAATGCATTATAAAGGGTTATTATAAGGTTTAGTGCATTACAATTATTGATTATGTGCGTTGCAAGTGTTAGAACGTATTAACAATGGTTACAATTATTCATGAGACTATGTAATACATTGTAAGATGCATTACAAGGCATAATTAATGTGTTATACATGCGACTACTTGACTAAATTTACCTTAGAATTACCTTCGCTTTTTTACTTTTTCTTCCTCCCAAAAGAAAAATACTTGTTTTAAAGAGTTGTTTGGTTGATGCTTTAAAGGCACAATATGCAAGTTTATGCCACTAGAGGTCGCATTTTCAAAACAATAACAGCGGCGAAGTTTGATAATGTCGTTTTCACAAATCATGCTCACGGATGAAAAGCTCATTTATATCCGTTTTATCACCTAACCACCTGCACCTGACTATTACTTGCACAGTGAATAATATATATTTGCTTACATGTCTATTAAAACACACGCGAGAGCGATGGTCTCTCAGTCCAGTCTGAGGTTTTCACGATGCTCTCTCCATTTAGGAAACGCCACGCCGAAATTTGTTCTCGCTTTATTTCATTGACCGTTCCAATATCTTCTTGCCTCAGTTTGTATACATCTACTCTTTTGTACATCTTATGTTGCCATAGTATGCAGAGGCGGAAACCGGGGATAATGCGGATATTGCGTCATTGACAGGCAAAAAGGAACAGGGACGGTTCATTATTTAAATCTGGAATTTCTTGGAATTTAGAAATCCTACAGAAGTTTTGACAAGTGTATGACACAGTGCAAGCGGTTTTTGGATAATTTAAAAGCGCAGAAACAAATTAGCATAGTCACAAATAACGAATAAAGAAATAAACAAGCCACAGTATATTATAAAGGACTGGAAGGCAAAAAATGAAGGGGTTGCAATGTGTATCAATGTTTGATACACATTGATTGTTAACGGTGCCAGGATATCTTATTTAAATTTAGTAAATCAGGTTGCACAATCTATTTAAACACTTTCAATGTATAGGGAAATTCCTATAAATACATATTCAATAAGGTCAGGTGCAAAAACAACAGAATATGCCTTTTCAGTGCTAATTCATCACTGCTTGTCAAAAGATGGTTTGTGTTGGCGCAAGCTGTTGGCACTTTGTACGCACCTGAAGTGGCATATATTTAAACAGAATATACTGATAAGAAATACTGTGTAACTTTAAATTTAGTCACTCAGCTGACGCTTTTAACCAAAGTTTTATCCAAAGTTAAAAAAGTTCTACTATTTTGTTGAATATATACATGGCGCATGCAAGCATCTCACAATAAAGGAATTTGAAATATTGCATTGAATAAGAGTTTTCATGTTCATCTGAGGGCGTCTTCCTACAAACAATATACATTCCTATACGATTAGGTTTCTTCCTGTGCTGTAAAGCTATCCATCTCTCATTCTCCCTGCTGTCACTGTTCTGAGAGCCAACACCTCCCTTTCTTTGTCTGAGCCTTCCCATTAATCTCTCCATCTTCACATCTGTCCATCTCCGTTAGTGTCTCGACCATTCATTCAGCCTGAGGTTCTGCAGAAGTTTGTTCTCTATAATAACGGAGGTAATGATCATTTTGCAAAGAATGGAGACTTTTGTGTATACTCGGATGACAATTTTTAAAAGAATTTCAGAGCAAGCATGAGCATGTACAAGTTAGTGTGTATTTTAAAGACAGAAAGGCAGAATAGCTGTTTTCAGCAAGCTACAACAACATTAAGCAAACTCCCCAAATAGCTGTCTTGTTGAGATAATCATCTGGACCCGTTTCTGTTACTCAAGATATTTCTGAGATCCGAAAAATAAACCTAGTGAGCTGCCTACCAGGACAGCATTTTAAGGGCCGGCTCCAGTGTACAGCCTTTTAATACTTTTCATAACTTTTTTATGATAGACACATGAGAAAATTTTTTTTTAGATATTAATATTATATTACAAAACATTATATTTGCACTCTATGGTTCAACATTTGGTGGTTAATACATTGCTTGTGCTAAATATGGTTAAACAGTATTATTGTGAAATATTATGATGATTTAAAATTACTTTTTTTTATTTTAAATGTAATTTATTCTTTTGATGGCACAGCCGAAATTTCAGGAGCTATTAATTTAAACTTAAGCGTTACATGACCCTTCAGAAATATTTCTAATTTGCCAATTTGGTAATCAAACAATATAACAATCTAAAATGATCTAATAAACTCAAAAGAACAGCTTTTTTTTTTTTTTATATATATTAAAACGTTTTTCCAACATTATTGTCTTTACTGTCACTGTAGATCATGTTAATGCTTACGTGATTAAAAACAGTAGTTATTTATAGTAAATCAGAATCCAGAACCAGAATCTTGAACCATAGTAATATAATAAATATTATATGTATATTTCACTCAACACCAAAAAGTAAATTGAAAGCAATTTGTTGCATTACATTTATAAATGACAACATAATAAATTACTGTACCCAACAGTTTAAGATGCTTAAAATGTTCATATTTAATATTGTACATCTTTATTTTTTAAGATAAATGTCAATATAAATGCATTTAAATAATGTAATAATTGTAAGACTTAATTGGGGAAAGTTGTGGTTCAATGTTGCCTATGAAGAGTGTTCGAAATCGATCACATACAATGTTGCATTTTAGTTAGATGGCATCTATGTAAGATATAGACAGCAATAAAGTTCACTATATTGTAGCACAGACCACTGTGTTATAATACTAACCCAAGTCTATGAGGATGGCATGCTGTTGGGATGTGAGCTGCTTCAGGAGCTCTTTGTAAGGAGTGTCATTGTTAGGAGGTTTGGTGCTGGGCACTTCCTTCCTCAGCAAATACTGCTCTGAAAGAAACTTCCAAATCTCCCCTCGATGCTGACGAGGGACACCTGATAGAGAGAGAAAACAGAAAGAGTGCTTAATTAAGAGATCTTGAATGTTTACATGCCCTAAGCACAAGTGAGTGCTTTTTCAGTAGTGTGTGATCTCAGCTGACATGTAGATGGATGTCCAAAAAATCACTTCAAGTAGACAAAGTCAACATTGGCAACGACTGACGTAAAAAGGTAACGCATCCCTGCAAACCTCTCTCCATTCACACACATCTGAAAATGACATACACAAACATCGCAAATCCGAAAACCAACTACAGGTGCAAAAAACGGCTCTTTGTGTAATTCCTGTGGCACCAAACAGCATTGCAAACACTCAGCATTTTGTCTCCACTACAGTTTATGATAGATAAACCAGAAAGGCAAAGAATTACCCCAGATTGACTGTGATAACACGACGATCTCTGCGTAACATCTGTACGTGTATGTTTCACGTAAATTCCACAGTTGGACTGAACTTGAACAGGTGTGTGCTTGTGTGCGTAGGTGCCTGCAATCTCACTAATCGTTCTGCAGAACGACCTCCATAAAAATCTGACTATCAAAGAGACAGCTCTTCTATCTATGATTAATAAACATTGATACGTATTCTCCAAATAAATATCAAAGATTTTAAAAATTCACTTTTTTCAAGAAAAGCAAATTAAAGGCTTTAAAATAACAAAAACAAAAAGGTAACTCTTAAAGTTAACTAACCTTACATGCAAACTGTCTAAAGCAAACATCTTACGTGCTCAATGTACTGGTCTAGTTCAGTTTATCCAGGTGTCAAAACATTTAATGAATAGGCTGCTAAGAAAAAACTCTGTTACAATAGCTTCAACATTTTTATGTATCTACGTGTATGTGTGTGTTACCTTGTCCCACAGCTTTGTGGATGTCCTCGGTGTCAAATCTGACCTTTGACCTCCCATTGGTGCTGAGCATTCTCTCCCAGACCAGTGTGACATCTTTCAGACATGCAGTGATCTCTTCGTAGTCCAGCTTCAGGCGTCTGCACTGCAGATCACTCTCTGATGCTGTAAACACATTGAATGAAGAAATTGAAAATAATGTGCAGAATAAAGGTAATCAGTTGAGTTGGAAGAATGTTTCCAACATTACGCCATTTAATTTAATTTCTTTAAAAAAAACTTGTGTTGAAATCTAATTTTTTTCCCATTCCACTGGCTGCATCCTACATTTTTCGAAGCAAAAACACTTAGTGTGTCAATAGGAACTTAACATTTTCAGCAACATTTATTTGTTCTGGTGTGAAAACAAGCTTAGGTTACAAAGCTACGCATGTTATTTTTATTGCCATAGTCCGTAGATTAGATTAAAAAAAAGTTTTACATATTGTTTATCGGATGCATGGGATTGGTAAGATTTTTGTGTAGAAGTGTCTAATGCTCACCTAGGCCGTATTTAATTGATCATTAGGTGACATAATTGCATAATCTCCATCTGCCTGATCTGCCCACAAATACTTTCAGTTAGTGTATAATCATGTCATATTACCTGCTCTTTAACTGTAGTATACACAGAATATTTCAGAACATTTCACTTCATGTCGTACCGTGTATGTATGTGAATGTGACAAGTCAAGTCAAGTCACTTTTATTTATATAGCGCTTTTAACAATACAGATTGTTGCAAAGCACTGAACATTATCAAAAAGAACAACAGAGTGAAGGTAATGTAAGATGACGAAAACTAAACATTATTTATCAAATGCAGAGACGGTCTCTGTAGTCAAGACAACGATAATCACTGGAAATCAGATGTCCCCAACTAAGCAAGCCAGAGGCGACAGCGGCAAGGA
>JAUMHI010000033.1:9183153-9204104 GCA_032359435.1 Enteromius unitaeniatus | reverse complement strand
GCAACATGTCACAACAAAAATACAAGAGGGGTCATGGAGTCATACAGTATCAGCAACCATCTCAGGTATACATTTTAGAAAGGCGGTTTAAAAAAACACACCAAATATTAGGATTTTAAGGACATGTGACAAGGTCATAGGTTTCTACAGCGCCATAAGTAGGTACTCTTTATAGTATTGCCTTCTATAGTAAAAACTAGCATTGAAGACTAACTTTCACTTACCTTTACTCACTATGCACCGCCTCGAGGAAGTGTGTGAATAACGGTTCCATCAAATGTTGACGATACAGACTATAATGTCCCATCAGGAGTTGATTTTCAGGCTGCTCTTTCTACAAACAGTCGGTTAATCACAGTATCTGTCGCTCACCGTGATAACACAGCGATAACGCGACAGTAGTGTTACGGAGCAGTGCGCGTGAGATTGAGGAAGTCTTCTCCTCTGACGCTTGAATGAACTTCTGATGGTGAGCAGATCACGGGGAGAAAGAGAGAGAGAGAAAATACAGCGCTCGCCAGCACTAACAGGAAAACATTTAAAAACGAGTCCTTTCAGTCCGGCTGTGTTTGAAATCCACAATGCATATTAAAGCTGCGGAGTTTATAGCGTCTAGTTGTTGAAAGCTTTTAAACGGATAGTAAAAAAAAAAGAAGAAATTGTGCTTATTACTCATCATCGTGCTGTTTCCCGAATTTCTTTCTTTCTTTCTTCTGAGGAACTCGAAAGTAAATTTTAGAATTGATGACAGTCAATTCGCTTTTAGTTGCTATTAAAAGTACATACTCCCTAGAAGGGGCGGACTTAGCCATTAGGCAAAGGTAGGCAACTGCCTTGGGCCCCCAAAAGATAAGGGGCCCCCAAAATGTTTAAAAACTGTTTTAAAACTTAAACAGTTAAAGTTATCAGTTTTAGATGTGATATTCGTCTATGCTGCTTTAGGGAGCGTCTGCTAATTTACATCTCAGTACTAATTTCTGCTAATTGCGCCTAATTTCAAATGCAAGCAATGCGGTTGTCATTATCTTATGTGTAGCTTGTTTGATTTTAGATCACTGTTCTGTCACTATTTCATATTCATCCCGTTTTATGACAACAGAAACACAAATATATATCATTTACTGAGAATTTAGCTGCATCAGAACACAGTATGTGGACACATGTAAACTTCTGTATCTCAACTGTATATCAATTGCTATGTTGTCTACAATGTGAAATAATAAAGTTTCTGCTAAATGAATAAATAAAAATGTTAATGAAAGAATTATAATATGAACATGAAAACTGTAGAATCAATGGACATAAGGGGCATTATTGTGCAGCTTCACCAACAAAAAAAATGGAACCTCAAGTTTGACTGAAGTAAATGTGTGCAAATGTAGGGCCCCATTCCTATATTTGCCTGAGGCCCCAAATTTACTAAATCCGCCCCTGCTCCCTAGCATGCATGGGGTGAGCAAAAGTATTGAGCGAATTTCAATTTGTGAGTTAAGTTAGCTAAATTGTAATTCTTTAACTTCCAGTCAGTACGCGAAATTAAAAAAATCAATCGGGATTCAGCTAACTTAACGTAAACTTAAACACAGCGAAAAATAGTCTACTAAATAAAATGCAGTGTTCATTATTGTCTTT
Source organism: Enteromius unitaeniatus (assembly GCA_032359435.1). Lineage (NCBI taxonomy): Eukaryota > Metazoa > Chordata > Actinopteri > Cypriniformes > Cyprinidae > Enteromius > Enteromius unitaeniatus. Next base: position 9,202,472 of record JAUMHI010000033.1, on the reverse strand, counting down.
AATGGTATGTACATGCAATAGGTGTGTAATATTTGACACTGTAAAACAAAGTGTTAGACAAAATAACATACCTTCCGTCTTCACTGTTCAGTTGGATATAATCAAGCTGCACTGTAAACCCTAATGTTGTCTTTACTTAAACAATCAAGTAATGTTGACCAAACAATGCTAAAAATTGTACATTTTGGTCGCATTACTTAAATATATGAGTTAATTTAACTGAATTACCACCAAATTGCATAAACTTAAGATTTCAAGTGCTGTGAGCTCAAAATCATGATTTAAACCTTAAAAAATAGGCAATTTTCACAAAGAAAAAAATCCTCCATGTCTGTTATATTACTTAACTTAACTCACTTTAAATTTTAATTTGCAAATTAAAACAACAACAACTGTAAAACAAAACAATTGCATAATTTATTCTGCTGCAATGCACTCTGGGAGTCAGTGAGTATAAGCTGAAAATTTGGAAAAGTTTTGTCTATTAGCCCTTTTAAGCTATCTGTACTAAAACATTTAAGTTAATTCAGTGAAGAGACTATATTTGGTTAACTCAATAAATCAAGTTGTCAATTTTCCATTACTCAAACGAACTGAGGGAATCACTTTTCTCAAATCATTTGAGTACTCTCAACTTATTAGGGTTTACAGTGTGTGCGTGCCCACAGGCAGTTTATTTATGATTTATTACACAAACCACTGCGAGCAGACATACACATACGTTTGTTTCTGTGAATTGTTTAAGAATTGAATACTTACCAAACAATATTTTCTATCCCCCAACAACCCAAACCTAAACCTACCCCAGAAAACCTGTTCGCAATGTTGCACTTTCAGATAATCATCAATTCACTATTTTTCATAATTTTCTCCCTCATGGGACCGCAATGCAGGCCGGTTCCCACAATGTCAAACATTTTCAGGTTTTACTATAACCTATTTATGGGGACATTTGGTTCTCACAATGTTGCATAAACAGATGATACGTGACCCTGGACCATAAAAGCAGTCATAAGGGTCATATGTTTTAATAAAACGTATACATCAACTGAATTCTGAATAAATAAGTTTTCTATTGATGGATGGTTTGTCAATATTTAGTTGAGATACAACTATTTGAACATCTAGAATCTAAGGGGGCAAAAAAAATTAATATTGAGAAAATTGACTTTAAAGTTGCCCAAATGAAGTTCTTAGCGATTAAACTTAAGTTTTCATATATTTAAAGAAGGAAAATGACAAAATATCTTCATGGAACACAATATACTTAATATCCTAATGATGTTTGCCATAAAAGAAAAATCTATCAATTTGACCTATACAATGGGGACATCTTATTTAAGAAAAGTAACCATTAAATTGCAAAGTAAAAAATTAATTGTAGTATTTTACACCGCACAAAGAATAACTGTGAATTTTATTGAGGTTACTTTTCTTAAGACATCCTTTAATAATGGGTGCAATCTTCAAATGCCACACAGCTAATGTATTGTTGGCTATTGCTACCTATTGCTATCACACCACATGTGATATGACTCATGACTCCAGAGTTACATACATGCAATTTCCGCTTTCATAGTCAAACCTCAGGAACCATTGAATGATTTAAAAAAAAATGTACAGTAAATGTTGGGCGGACATGTTTAATCAAGGTGTAAAATGTATTTATGTTTCATTGGTTATATAAGGTCCATTTTATTTATTTTTTCAATATTTTTACCGCACACTTCCTCACAGACAAAAGACCATTTTGCTGTTACCACTTGCTGTTTATTGTTTCAAAGTAGAGGGAAAAACAGCATTGTGAGATTAAACTGAAGAGCACCTGAAACATATCAAATCATTTTACCTGAAAAAGAAGTCAGCCTTACATTAGATGCCGTAGTCCACTTTGGAGTTTGTAGTAAGGCATATGCTCTGTTAAATCTCAGTGTAACAACTATTTGCCAAAATGAGAGGTCTAAAAAACAAGCCGCTTTAACACAAGAAATGTGGTTGGTCACAAACTATTCAAGGAATACTTTTCTTTTCCGTCCAAATGTAAAATCTTCCAGATATGTTCCCAGTCTCTCAACTGAAAGTGCTGAGTGAATTATCAACTCTTTGTGTTTGATATTCAAAATGTAAATAAACATTTACAAACAAATTGCATGTAATCAAACAGTTACATGTCACTGAACAAAGATGATTGAATAAAGATCCAATGGAATCATGTAAATATTAAAAACTAAAATGTAGATTTTTTTTCTACTTTCTACAGTAAGGCTGTTAGGTCCCTCTATCTGGATTTGAGCATAGCTGGTATAAAATGACATGAGCCGGCCTTTCTGAGGTTATTTGGTTGGCTGAATTAAACCTTAACTAGATATTGTCCTGTGCTCCCGCAATATGGAATCATTTCTGTCAATCAACTCAACTAATATGTCTGCTTCATGTTAATTCAAACACTTTCTTTGCAACATTAGTACATTCATAGTTCACTACTGTAAGTCAAAAAAGGCAAAAAGAAAAAAAATTGTTCATATATTATTTCATCCGATAACATTGTAGATTACAAAACTGAAAATATTGAAAAGTGCAAAAATGAAAAAGGCAGTAGGTTTGTTCATGTGGCACCAATCTACATTTCCTGCATTAAAAGTTAGAAGGTTCAGAGAAAACCTCTTTAGATTAAGACCCAGAAGATGCAAGATTTATTAAGAGTGGTTATGTGTGGTATGTTAAGACTAGTAGCAGAATTAGATCAAATCTTGATAGTGTCTCTCACTCTGGTCGAGGAGTCAGGTTGTTTTTCTCTGGTTGGTAGAAATGTTCCACGATGGCATCAACCAAGTTATCCAATTCAGTTTTCAGCTGATTAAGATCACTAGAGAAAAGACAGAAAGAAAACTTGTTTTTACACGATTATGAGCAAGGCTCTATTAGCATACTAACATACTGCTTTTACTTTATTTCAGTGTAGAGTACGCATAGAATACCCTTACCTTAAATTAATTTGTTTTATTAACTTGATAATAATCTATAAATAAAGTTAATACAAATATGTTGTATGTGACATCAAAATACAAAGCTACTGTTGGAAATATTTATCATATAAAGGCAGGTCTTATAATATATTAAAAATAAAGTGGCATACTAAAGCATGTGATCAGCTAATAACAATAATAATAATACTACAAATATAATATAGAATATGCAATGACTATTTTTAAAATATTTAATTTATGAGAAATTAAACAAATCAAAGAAATATATCACTATTGCAACTGTACAGTTAAAGTATAATATAGAAAGATTTCTTCATTATAATGATCATTTTACACAGAGACAGAATTCTAACTAGAGTAAAATACAATTTAATGTAATATATTATTATTGTATTGTCACAATGAATATTATTATAGAATATTATCAAATACTAATAATTAAAGAAGTATATTATACATATATAATTAATTATTCTATATTACTATTACTATATAATTGTATTTTTATTATATGTAATATATTATTATTAATCATGTAAAAAATGCAATAGTAAAAATACATTGATTTGTCAATTTTTAGAAATTAAACAATAAAATAAGAATTACCTTTAATAATAATAGAATTAGTAATTTATAAAAAAGTAAACAAATCAAAGAAATATTACCTCTGCAGTCATATGTTTGCATTAAATTCTACATGTAATAATAAATCTCATTTCAAAATTGAGCCTATAGTGATAGTGTGGAATAATGAAGCGGTCTCAAACCTGTTTCCTGGTGCAGCACAGAGCTCTGTGTAATATTTGATTTTAGGCTCTGTTCCACTGGTCCTTATTGTAGCCACGCCCCCGTTAGCAAAGGTGAAGGTAATCATCTGACTGCTTTTACTGGTGGGCAGAATCTGTGAATAATATCAAAGGACACACCGATATAGGATAAGACATCCTTAAATAAGATCAACTATCACAATAATTCTAATCATTATGGGCTACGCACGGCCTTGTTGTCTGGCTGGTTGCTGTCGTATCCAGTCGTTAGGTCTCTGACTGCTGTGATGCCAAAGCCCCCGCACTCTTTAGGGTACGAATTCTCCCCGTCAAAGTTACGAAGATGCTCAAACATCTGTTTAATAGTGTCTTGGTTGTGACAGATGAAGTAGGAATTCTTGGAAATGTGATAACCATACCTAAAAAAAGACTATGATTAACAACAAGATTCAGAACAAATTATTCAAGATGTCAATGCCTGAAGGTTTTGTGACATACTCCTCATAAATGGATTTGAGTTGCTGTGACAGAGTTATATTTTTAGAAGCCAGGTAAGAGACGAACTCGCCAGCGATGGCAGCCGCACTCACACCATCTTTGTCCAAAACTGCAGGAGAACACATGTAACCTACAACAAAAGAGCAACCGAAAAAATATTAAAGCTTTCTGAGCCAGTGTCACTTTTTTTACATTTCAAAACGAATTGAATCATAATGATATCTTGCAGTGTGGGTACCACTGTACCAATAGCTTCTTCAAAAGCAAACAGAACAGTCTTTCCCTGGTCCATCAGCTCTTTGGCTCTATTTCCCATCCATTTAAAGCCTGTTAGTGTTTCCTGTAAAAGACAGATGCACAGAGTCAGACACAATGATTTTTAAAAATCATTTTATGTGAGCATGCAAAGAACAATTTCTAGCCAAAGAAATACTTAAAACTGAGAATTGTAAGATTATGTTAATGACCACTGGACCTCGACCACAAAAGCAGTCATGTGTAGAACTATTTCCTTGGGTTAAGAGCAGTGGACTTCAACAAAAAGGATTACAGATAGATAGGCCTTGAAATATATTTTTGGACGAAGGAAGTTGAAAGGTTGGAAACACCTGGGTAAGAGAATAGAGAACCGAGAACAACCACAACACTTTATGGCATTCGTCTCAAACTCAATTCCTGGAGGGCCACAGCTCTGCACAGTTTAGCTCCAGATCATACCTGCTTGGATGTTTCTAGTGAATGCTAAAGACCTTGATGAGCTGGATCAGGTGTTTGATTAGGGTTGGAGCAAACATGTGCAGAGCTGTGGCCCTCCAGGAGTTGCGTTAGAGACCAATGCTTCATAGCGTAAAAAAGTAAAAGGTACCTCAAAATGGAAGCCCTCTTTTACAGCAATGGCACGGAGGATTTTTGAGGAGACTGTGCTGGATAGCATGTAGACATCTTTAATGGAGGCTTTTCCGTCTCCATTCTGCAGCTTCCAGCACTGGAAAATCCACCAGCCGAGTAAAGCACCCAACTCATTCCCAGAGAACACCCTCCACTGCCCACTGCAGAAAAAAATATTGCTATTCAGAAAAATTAAACACTGAATGAAAATCAACACAAAATGACAAATAACACTGACCTCTCCTGCTTCTCTGCAATAGCTAGTCGGTCTGCATCGGGATCATTTGCCAGAATAACAGTTGCTCCCTCTTTATCTGCAAGCGCGAAGGACAATGTCTACATACACAAACATGGATTACTGTCCATCTGGCAATGCATAAAAACTAAACGTCTTCAAATGTCATTTGTGTGAGTGTATCACTTTACTGTACCAAGACTCCCTCTCCCTCCTCAGGGTTGGGGTATTTAACGGTGGGGAACTCTGGGTCAGGATCTTTCTGCTGCTCTACGGCATATGGAGGATGAAGGTCAAAGGCCTTAAAAGCAGCCTGTACAAAAATATGGCCCACCCCATGAACTGAGGTATGCACAATCTTCACATTTGAATTCTTATTCAGCTCCCTGTGAGAACACAAGATGTGTAAAAACCATTAGCACTGACTTCCAGATTTGATTCAGATTTATTATGGCCTTTAATTGATTCAGATTTTATTTTTTAAGGGACTGAGTTCCTTTCTTTACCATTAATTATTAAAAGGCATGTTCTAGAGTAAAGTATTGATCTTGTAAATGAATATCAGAGGCATATCTTTTTGAGTGTACCTGTGAAAGCAGTGCTGTTGTATGGTTTTGCAGTATTTTCGGTGTATGTCCTGGTATGGGTCATTGAGTAGGGAATTCTGAAGAGCTCCGTCTGTGTCCCATGATTTAGGCCACGGCTCAAGGTTGTGTTCAATAGCTGTAGCGATGCCTTTATCATGAGGAGGAATGATCTGAGCTCCATTTGCCCAGTACACCTTAAACACACACATTTTGAGAAATGGGTAATTTCAAACATGCTATATCCTTTCAAATAAAACATTTCATGTAGGAATAGATGATACCTTGTATCCATTATCTTGTTTGGGATTATGGGAGGCTGTTACCATGATACCTGCACACAGTCCTAGATGTGATACGGTAAAAGGCTAAAAGAAAAAAATGAAAGAGATGTTCATTTTTTTGCTCTGCTAAATTAAAGCAATCAATTAAAGCATTGGTTGACAATTAATTTTGGGGGGAACTATTCATTTTTATGGATACCATGATACATTCAATAAATACAAATTTTAAAAAGACAGCATTTACTTAAATCCAAAATGTTTAAGTATAAAAGTCTTTCCTGTCACTTTTGATTAATTTAATGCATTTAATTGGTGAAGTATTTATTACTTAGAAAAGTAACAATCATACTAACCCCAAACTCTTAAACGGTAGTTTATCTTTGTACGTACCAAACATAGTTAATTATTAGTCATATAGTATGCATCTTTTATTAAGAGTACCGACAATATATCATTTTAATAAATAAAAAAAAAGTGACACAACATAAAAAGTACATGGCCAAAACAATACAAAAAAAACAGGACTGAACAAACATGTGCTCTGATCATGCAAGACGCACATGATCATGCTGTGGCAGCTTTCTGACTGTGCCAAAACATTTTACCCAGAACCCATGCTAAATTGAGACATTTAGACCACCAGGGCCACCAAGTTACAGATTTGGAGAGATGAAGAATAGGCTACAGAATGTTATGTGGATGTCATAACATTTTCCTTCTCAAATCACGTTATTTTTTATTTTTAAATCTGTGTTTTTTTGACTAAATACATTTTAGATAACAGTGACCGAAGTATTTTTGGCCAAGAGGACAGAGTGAGAGAAAGCTGTTTGAAGGCTCAAAGGGAAAGGTTGAGAGAGTGATAAGAGAATGAGTGAGAGTGTGTCCATGTACTCATGGGAACAGAAAAGTTGATGATTGGTGAAGAATCTTCATGAACCTCTCTAGTCTCTTATGCAACAATCTCACAATGTGTTCACGTGCAGTTTTGTCTCTGTATTCTTTCTCTTGCGTTTGAATGTTGGTTTGTGAATAGTTCTTTGTAACAGCAAGTTGCAAATGTCAAAGATCTTAGAATACAACGCTTCTCAAAAAATATCTGGATAATGTTACTATATCTTTGAATATGTCGCATAGAAATTATTATGTTAATCATACCATGGTTATACTATTTCTGTGCCAAGGCATGAACAAGTAAAGTAAAGTAGTAGGTTTATGGTTACTGAACCTACACCCCTACATTGGTGCTAATGTGCCACGCTCTACCACAGGCTCTAATGCATTAGAACTGGTAATACATTTGAACTTTCTCTCTGTGTGTGAGTACAGAAGGTTCATAGGTACCACATATGGAGTGGGTGTGATGTCACTGAAGAGGTAGATTGGGACGCCTCTGCTGATAAAGACAGAAGCAGCAAGACAGGCGAATCTTTTGCTGCTGCCGCCACTAGGTGGGTGAGCACGAGCATCGAACCCGATCACCACTCCCCTCTGCTTCAGATCTGTAAAACACTGCTCCAAATACGCACAGAAACCCTACCAGAAGCAAAAAAGGGAAATTACCATCAATTCATAGCCTTAAATTACACAAAACATACTGTGATGATGTGAAAATGTTTTTTGGAATACACAATTTTGCCCATTAACTTGAAAAAAATGGTAAAACAAAATGGGTAGATAATCCTTTCAAGGCCAAGATGAAAGTTTGGCAATATGAATAAACAGTGCTCATAAACAGCTGACTAGATGGTATTCTAAATTGAAATGAGCAGAGGCTTGGACCTGGAAACAGCATTCCTTACACCACGACTTAAGAGGAAGCCTTAGTGGCATCCACAAAAAGACTATTTTGCGAAGCAACAGTGAATAACACAGCAAATAAAAATACAGCTTGAATTTTATGAAACAAAAAGGTTGTCAGACATGAAAAGTTGCACTCCACTGCCCTTGCGTATTCTGTATTTCCACTTTTCTATAAGCACCACCTACTGTCAAAGAAAGAAAGAGTTTAACTGTTCAGGATAAACAAGGGACTCGTGAACCACTATCACTAACCAAAAAAGAAAAACAGTATTAAGAATCAAGGGGATGTAAACTTTTGAACAAGATCATTTTTTTAAAATTCAAGTATTATTTTCTCTTGTGGACTATTATGTTTATATTCAGGTCAGTACTAAATAAACAATAACATGCATTTTGGTAAAATAATTAACATTTTGCTGATTCTGAAAGGGGGGTGTAAACTTTTAAACTCTACTGTATCCATCACTACAGAAAACTACTCATGATAACATACAACGGACCTTATTTGTCCACAAGATATGACTGCACCTAAAGTGACAGATACTAAAGTAGTGCCTTTTTTTCTGTATTTTGAAGTATAATGGCACATAGGCCTACTTGGTTCAATGAATGGGTTGTTGATGGGATTTTTGAAATTTGCATAGTAGAAGGTTACATAGTTCCCAGAACATACTTTACTATTACAACAAACATTATCAGCTGCTGTTTTGACTATCTTGGTCGCTTATATACAACCAAGATAGTGCCAAACCTCTAGCCAAGGGGCACCTGTGCGGCACCAACAGCATAATCTGATGTCATAGCTTAGGCCTCCTGTATATTATTCAGAGTGAAAAGATAACCTGTGTGGTCTGTATGATGGTGAGGTCATTCATGCAGGACACTCCAGGTCCCATGGCGGCTCTAAGTCCTGCTGTCCCAAACTCCATACGGGCCCCGAAACACTTCTGCAGCTCTGACATGGCTCTATCCTTAACCATAGACCGCACAGCAGCAGCCGTCTTTGGATTCTGTAAACATACAAAAAAATATATTCTAGGTTTTCAAATAATGTGCACTCACAAAAAAAAAAAAGAGTCGGTGTTATATAGCAGTGACAATAAAAGAAAGAGAATGGGGGATGAAAAGAGCCTCTATATCTCTAGGCACTGTGTCCTGATGATTCTGATTAGTGTTGTGTGTGTCTACAGGTCTACTGTCCACCATGTGAGGGACTATATGCGTTCATCAACTAATAAGTGAGACCATGTGAGGATGCAAGCTATAGGCTCTGATCCATTCTTGACTGCATAAACTCTTATTATGACCTGTCTGGGCAGCACCCAGGACAATACTATCATTTTGCTAAATACAGTTTTAAAAATCCTATAGTGAAACACATATTGTGTACATTGATTTTTGGCACTGTTAAAATGTCTGAAATCATCTCAATGCCTAATTTGACTTAATCAAAGACCTTCCACTTCTGCTTAAAGCCATTAACTGTTTCACATGACCCAGTTAAGCGCAAGACTCCAATTATTGTAATGACACTACACTAATATGCATTGTAAGCGCTTTTATAGAACCGTCCATTGACACCCATTTACATTTAATTGACGTCTATACTGTTTAAGTGTATCTCTGTAACAGGGGCAGTCTATAAAACTTTCTAGAAAGTTTTGTGCCATGCTTTATTGTTTTTTCAAGCACAATTCTCATTTACTTGAGTTCATGTGTTTGTTGCAAATAAATCATTTCCACTCCTGTTGAGAAATTTAAATGTTTCTCTTCATATTCTTATATCTCTTGCTTCTCAGATTTTCTTTTGACAAAAAAAAACAGTGATTTGCCAATACATGCGATCAAAAGTTTTTTTTAGGTTTTTAAAAAGATATTTTTATCCTGTGAAAATCCATATTACATTAGTTCTGAACATGTCAGTACATGCATTTAAATGTCTATGTCAAATTAATTATTTTCTTTTGAACTTTCTTTTCATCAAAGAATCAGGAAAAAAAAAAAATCAGGATCCTGATTTATGTAGGATCGCGTAACACATGACTTAGTAATAACTACTGAAAATTCAGCTTTGCATCACAGGAATAAATTATACTTTAAAACATATTTAAATCAACTGTTTGTATGGTATTTTTTGATCAAATAAATGTAGCTTTGGTTAACATAAGAGACAGTATATTAAAAACAGTAAAATCTTACTAAACCCAAATCATTTTGAACAGTGTATATTGATTTTACCAATGTGAGACAAATGAGAGTATAAAGCTAATTTTATGCAGGGTAGATCTATATTAAATAATGGCATATCAATTAGGATCTGACTGAATGGCAGTTCAGATCATGTTGAGTAATTCATTTAGTCAGTAAGAGCACTTCCTGAAAAGTATCTTGTACAAGCAGGTCTAGTTGTGAAAACCTCAGTGGATCATTACATTATAAAGCAATGTCGGGGTATTTCTCTTCACTGTTTCATAACTGAGCTGTTGGTTAATGAGCCACTTAAAATGAATTTTTAAGCCAGGTTTAGTAACAAGCTACTGAACTTCAGCTTCAACACGAAATATGTCCGAATTTACCGAATTCTGCACAGCAGCATTTGTTTGGTTTTACCTTGTCATACTGCAGCCACTGCGTGACAGCCTGATCCAGACGACTGTCTCCTGTGCTTTCCAGGCCGTTCTCCATGTTGATCCAACTCGGAACTAAACAGTCATTCAACGGATAAACAAATGAGTGATGGACTTAACGGGCATATGTATGCTGACGGTTGCTCTGAATGAATTTAGTAATAGTGAGACCCGTGACTTTTCCTGTTCGACTATAAATAACGTAGTAACTTACGTCCGTATTGCACAGTGAATGAAACGGAATGGGCGGGGTTTTGAGCAAGAGGCGGAACACGTGATTGGCTCGTACCATTACGTAGCTGCCTATTGGTGGAGCACTCGTGGGCTTTTTTTTTTTTTTACCTTTTAGCTTTTATAAAACTAATTTATAATATATATATTGTTTGGAAAAACAGCAGTAAATATAGCTTATTTTTAAAGTATTCTGTGTTTTCTCAGCGTGAGTGAAACATAAATAAAACAAATTTGAACATAAAAGCTCATGTTCATGTACATTTCCAGTAGTGGTCTTATTTGCTTTCATAAGGATTCTAAGCTGTACCTGTTGATATCATGTCGTAAAGTAAGCTCTATTAGTGGTTTTTATTTTAATTAAGCAAACTTTAAAAAGTATGTTTTTACATTCTATATAATTGTATTTTCTGATATTCAGGAAAACACACATTTTAAAATTAAGTAAATATGATAATGCATGTTTCAGTGGAGACTAAAGAAGTGTGGACTGCTCAGACGTCATAAGGAATGCAATGTTTAATACACAAATACACTGGCTTGTGGTCAATATTGGATATTATACTTTCCATTGAGTGTTCTCTGAGAGTCCAAGTTCATGTTAAGTTCAGCTTAGCAAGGGATGTTTATTCACCAGAAGGCTGCGGTTCCCTCTAAGTTTTGTTATCTAGTGATGGAATGCAATTTAATTTTATATCAGATATAGTAGACCATAAAAATGGAAAGAAAGTGGTGTGATAATCCAATCATGTAGAAAGGTTTGTGTGAAACAAAGTGAAAACAAATGTTTGTGAAAAAATGATAAAAAAAAAAAAAAAAAAAAATTGTATTCTAGAAGAAAAACTACTTGACAATTATTTTTCATGTCAGTTACAGTGTGCTGTTTCGTGACTTATATATCCTGCTTGTGGTGGATTTTCTGAGCAGAAATATGTTAAATATTTGCCATGACTTTTTCAACATTTCTGGGGTTGTGAAGTCTTTCTTCCGGTGTATGTGACACATGCTAAAGCTGTGAATGTCCGTCACATCCCTGCAGGCCAGGCACTGTACTGTGTGTCAGCACCACTTACACAGCTCAGTGAATAAATATATATGGCCATGTACTGTACAGGCAATATATATACACACACACACACGGTGTAACACATCTTGAAGTAACTGAAGAAAGCATTTACACAGCACTACTAATTTTTGCACTTAAGATTTGCTTGTGATGCAAGCATTTCACATATTACCAGACTTGAGTAATTAGGTCTCATGATCACCACACACACACACACACACACACAAGACTGGAGGCTGACAGTCTATAGGAGCTGAGAGATGGGAAACAATACCCGGACACAGCAACTCATCTGAAAAGGTTTATTTCACCAAAGAAGAGGGCAAATAAAACTCATCTTCATTCCAATGGATTTACAAAAGAACGGTGTTAGACAGCCTCACTACAAAGCTCTTCAGTGACATCATAATCATGAAATTAGCCATCTCAGGATGGTCTGATACAGGTTAAAACTATGAGGGCAAATATTCCACTCCAGCCTAGGGCTATGGTGACTGGTGGTTATGAGAAGCCATCTTCTGCTTAAAGGGACTTGCCATCTCACAGTTCTCCACATCTTGCCCTTGGTGAAGAGAGTTTATGCCTGACATTGTTTCTCCTGTTCAATGGCTGAAAGAAATGGCAAGTTTAAAAAAGAAAAACACATACACACACACCCCAACTTACTCCACAAATACTCCAGGTGATGAGCACTTCACAAAACTCAAACTTACTCTCTTTAGTTGGAAGTGTGTTCTTCTCTTGTGTGTCAGTCTTCTTGAGCTTGGTCTTGTCAAACTGAGAGATCTCACTGATATCTGGTTTGTCAGCCATGGTTTCACTTTAGTTTTTCTAGGGAAAGATGACTACAAATATGAAAACACAAGGCACAACAAATCAACACACAAATGAATACCCCAAACTACTTACTTCACTGTTGAAGAACAACACGCAAGACATAAGAGACACAGAGAAGGATTTCTGTTTATACACCTATATATTTAAACGACACAACCGCTAGCTAAATGAGGAACAATTGAATCACCATTGCAGGTGCAAGCTGTGGATCATTTTGTTCCTTCATTTTCATTGGTTAATTGATCAAATGCTTGATAGGTTTTTTTCTCTAATCAACAGTCTACCGCCTAACAACACCTCACGTGTTTCCCCCAAAAACAGGGATCGATGTCCTCAATCACATGCAAATACTTTGAATGTTTTAGATTACATTCAGAGTATTTTTATAAGACATAGGACAATGTGATTATGAAAATGCTGCCATGTTCAATGATCTAGATATCGTTCTGCTGTTACGTACACACGCTCTGTGAATCTGCTCTGCAGTTTGAAATAAAGCTCTCACAGAGAAAATGCCACAGCACCAAACAAATTTCATTAGAAAGCCATCGATTTATTTTTCAGACACAGCTGATCTCGGATCAGCAGATGCGCCGTAAAGCTCGAAGAAGATGACGCTCTCGGATCAAGTGATGTCATCATCAGGCCAATCAGATCGCGGGGCGCGTGCGCGCGTGTTGAGATACATGTGCGCGACGGAAGCGAGTGACATGAGGTGAGCTTCAATATTTATAAAATGTGCACCACTTAGGCATCAGATCCTGGGGGATATTTATCATGCATTCATTCAGAAACATTTCATAGCGGGCAAACAAACAATGATCAAATCTGAGCGTGATGTGGTGTTTTGGCATTATGTAGCTCGTTTTTGTGAATATGTAGACGCTTCATGTTTGTAGTGTGAAATAATGTAGTGATTCGGTTCATAAACATCATGGTTTTCTGAAGAGCGGGCGCGGCTGCTTTGATTTGTCTTTGTCGTAAACATTACAGGTCACGCCTTGGCAAGAATTACCATGGTAACCATAGTATTGGCCAACACCGCTGGCTTGAAGACAGATAATATACCCAAAATATTATGAAAGCGATTCGGATTAAACCCCGTATTTATTTAATTTGATTTGAGAGTAATAGTAAAGGCTGCTAAGTTATATTGCGGTGAAGGTCATACACTACTGGTATCTTTTACTCTGGATACCTACAGAGAGAATAGTTATAGAGATGCTCCTGCTGTCCTAGCGATGTACAATTCATTGGTATCCTTCACATTGAGGTCAACTAGGGTCTAGGGATACCTGGTTCATATATTAACTCAACATACCAGGCTAGTGGTTGGACTGGAGCCCACTAGGGGTCCTCAACAAACCTCCAAAAGGCATTCAACATAAAAATGATGTCATTTCCCCCCCATAAGCCAAATCATTTGATGATAAAGCTGTTCAAGGCCATTTTATCATTCTAATATGCTGTTTCTAATTAATTTTTATCACAGTTGATAATAGTTGTGCCGCTTAATATCAATTTAGATAGATCGCTTATGTCCTTTTATATACTTATGGTTGAATCGTCCTGAAGTCCATAGGTTGTTTGAAGGGAGATTTGGTTAAAGGTCTGTGATTAATACGAGATGTGATATTTTCAGATTTATTTTGCGACATAATATTGAATTTTATCAAGTCCAATTGTGGTTCTGCTTATCGATTGCGATTTGCTGTAGTTAAAAAAAGCAACATATTTATTCTCTGTCTCTTTTTGCAAAATATAATGCTGCTGAATATCATGAACAAAATTCAGCCAGCTTCATAAAACTGGACTCGATTAAGTTAAATAAAACTTTTAGGGAAATGGATTTTAAAGGATGAAAGAGTTGTCAGCAGCTTAGAGATGGTGACTCTGAAGTCTTGGGCCGCAGTTTCGTTTATAGCCTACTTCTATTGACTGTATTTAGACATCAAAACACCTAAAAGTTGTGTTTATGATTCTTTTATGATTCTTATGCATTTTGTTCGTTATGATGGTGTTTTTTTATCTGCAGTAATCCAAAAACCAGTGCATGAAATGCTTTTGGGTTTTTGTGGAGGGAACCAAGATAATGCAAAATTCCAGAATGACCTACAAAAATAAGTCAAATGGTTTAATTTTTAAAAATGTAATATGAAAAATGCAGAAGGAGTGGCTTGAATTAACCAGTTATGCAATTTATATTTTTTGATATGCATTACTTTATTTAAAGGGACAGTTCACCCCAAAATAATGAATCTCCTCTGCGCTGTCGTGGTGAATCAACTGAACATAAACAGTGTATACTGTTGTGTGTCAGCTGTGCCATGCAGGTACATTTTCTTAATTATTTGTGCTTTGATTTAAACGAAAGCAATGCATCAACATACAAGTCAGTGAATACACTCTAAAATGCTGGCAGGAGATGAATACAAGAGTAAATGTATTATATTTTTGTAAAATTATGGTTGAACCCCTGACGTCACATGGATTATTTTACTGATCTCCTTGCTACATTTCTGGACCCTAATTTGTGTAAGGACACATGCTGTCTATGGGAGGGGCAGAGAGCTCTCAGATTCCATTAAAAATATCCTAATTTGTGTTCTGAAGATAAATGGAGATCTTGGAACGACGTGAGGGTGAGTAATTATTGACCGAATTTTCATTTTTGGGTGAACTAACCCTTTAAGTTCATGGCAATGCTAAATTGTTACACTTGTTTTTAAATTTATGTTTTTGTTTTATTAGTTGTTAATGACTATTTCTTTCATCAGATTATATTTCATGCACCAGATGATGTCATATCCGATCCTCATTTTCAACATTTGACTGGCTATCAACGAGGACCATGGCCTCCGCTGACCAAGACCAAGAGTCACTGCAGACTCAGAAACACTACTTGTGCGGTTCTGTCGCAGCGTTCGCCAACATTGTGATCACGTTTCCCATTCACAAGGCACTGTTCCGCCAGCAGTTGTTCGGAGTGCAGGCATGGGAAGCGGTGCGCCAGCTCCAGAGGGACGGTTTGCACACACTGTACCGCGGCATCCTGCCACCTCTACTGCAGAAAAGCAGCACTATAGCAATTATGTTTGGCCTCTATGAGGACTTCTCCAGGTTGTTGCGGCTACACGGCCCTCAAACCCCCGTCTTGTTAACGGACAGCATCGCGGCAGTTTTAGCAGGAACAGCTGAAGCAATCTTGACACCTTTCGAGAGGGTTCAAACTCTACTGCAGGACCCACGTCATCATGGAAACTTTCAGAACACGGCGCATATTTTTCGTGTTTTGCTTCAACAACATGGCATCCGAGAGCTTTACCGTGGCCTTGTTCCAATCCTACTCAGAAATGGCCCTAGCAATGTTTTTTTCTTTGGCTTGCGTGGACCCATTAAGGAACTGCTCCCCGAAGCCGAGACAAAGGCAGGGCACTTGGTTAATGACTTTGTATGTGGAGGGATTCTGGGAGCGGGTCTCGGGGTGGTGTTTTACCCTCTTAATTTAGTTAAGTCTCATGCACAAGTACAGATTGGAGGGGAGTTTCGGTCCTGCAGGGTGATACTGGCAAATGTTTTGAGAGAGAGGGACAGGAAGGTGAGCCGTCTGTTTCGTGGCGTGCATTTGAACTTCCAGAGATCTGTATTCTCATGGGGAATCATAAATGCAACATATGAACTTTTGCTGAAAATGCTCTGATAGAGATAAGAAAAGAGTGGAAAAGAAGTCTTCCTCGTTCTGTTTCTTCTGCTTAAACACAGAATTTATGTTTACTTGAAGTAGATAAAAATTGGAATGAGAATTTTCAGTTTAGATTTTTTTTTTGTTATCATCAAGGCTAAACACAAAGGAAGGTAAATGCTTGATTTCAATATTTTTAAGCAATATAAAATTGTTTCTATTTGAACAATTTTACAAAGTTTGGAGCTGGTAAGATTATTTTAATGCAATTATGACAAGCATAACAACTGTATAGTTAAATATAATAAAAATAACTTTTATTCTAATATATTTTCAAATGTAATTTATTCCTGTGATTTCAAAGCTGAATTTTCAGCATCATTACTGCTGTCTTCAGTGTCCTACAGAGATCATGGTAATATGCTGATTTGCAGCTCAAGAAAGATTTCTGAATATTATCAACTTTGAAAACAGCGGTGTTGCTTAATATTTATGTTGAAATGGCGATAGAGGATTCTTTGATGGAAATAAAATAAAAAAGAATAGCATTTATTTGAAATAGGAAATGTTGTATCATTGTACAAGTATTTATTTATTGTGATTACGCGGCTCTCTGGAATGCTTGATTCTGATTGGTCAGTTCAGACATCTGCAGGTTCCTTCTTTTCAAATAATAACCGCTCCGAAGTAATAACGCATATCCGGGACTACTTGTATTTTTCAAATCCCTCCGCGCCAACAAAGATTACCGTTTGGTGCCATCTTGTGACAAACACTGGACAACCACGATTAACAATGAAAAATTTAAAATAATCCGTTGTTATATATTCATATGTATATGTTATAAATTGTCTTACTAACGTTTGAATGTTAGTCACGTGGTACTATATCGTTTCGTGGAAGGATGAAAATGTTAATTTAAAACAAATATGCCAATAAAATGTTTCAAATTCATATTTACGTCCAGTTTTTTTTTCCTTATGTGGCAAGTAGCCATATAATAATGGACAGGTAGCCGGTAGTTATCGCGGAATAACCACGACAGTGTGATCAGCACCGACGCGAATAACTACCGATAACTGCGAACTACCCCGATAACTACCGGCTGCCTGTCCATTATCCCTTACATGTTTGATTCATTTAAATGGATCCTTGCTGAATAACATGATACACTTCTGACTAACCCCAAACTTTTAAATGAGTGTCATGAGTACTCATAAAAGATTGGCCGAATACTTCACCTCTGAAGAAATAGAGCACTTTTATGACACTTTTATATTTGCTTGACAGCCCCAGTCTAAATTTACTTTAACTATATTGAAAACAGTGGCTGGGATATTACCTTTTAGAAAGTAAGTGATTTTCTTTTTTAGCTGAACTATCCCTTTTTTTAATTTTATGAATTTGATCAAAGATTTTTATTGGCTCACACATGAGAAGAAGCGATTTCAACTCACTCAGGGTCTCCTCTGATACGTTCCCAGTATTCTGTTTTCTATACTGACTTCTGTGACCTCTGAACCACAGAGTATTCAAATCACTAAAGTATGTCATTATAAGGGTGGGAATGGTCAGGAGCAGAGTTTACACTGCCGCCATTTATTGCCATCGACTTTATATATAGCTTTGCTGAGTTAGCTTTGGCGTCGCCAAAAGTTGTAGACTCCAGCAGTAACCATATGACGACTTCGGTTCCAGTCAAAGCATTGATTAGTCATCTGGAAACCAATAAACACGGGAGTCAGTTTGGTGTTTGTGGTCTCTCCAGCCTTCATGTGGTAACAGAATCATCCCATCTAAGGCAGAATTCCTCATGCTTTTAGCGCCCACTGAAGCTATAACAGATTATTTCAATGACATAAGCAATCATTTGGTCATGTTTGGTTCGTGTTTCTCATGCACTAAAAGCTTCTTTGAATCACTCCCAAATATTTAGGGATTTTAAGAAGGTGAGACCACAGACCTCAGTTGACAATGGCAATGTGCCAAGGTGCACTTTGGATGATATTGGTCCTCATTGCAAATGCAATTTGTGCTCTATTTTTTTCCATTTACACTACCATTTAAAAGTCTGGAGTTGGAAAGATTTTTCAAAATATTTTGTGCTCACCAAAACTGCATTTATATGATCGAAAATACAGCACAACCCATCATTTAAAAGAGCTGTTTTCTATTTTAATATATTTTTTAAATGTTGTTTATTCCTGTGAGTTTTCAGCAGCCATTAATCCAGTCTTGTGTCACACGATCACTGAGAAATCTTTCTAGGATGCTGATTCATATATTTCTATTTAAATAACATAACTGTTAAAGGCAGCGGTGCTACATAATTGTGCATATTTTGTGAAACCCCTATTAAATAGCACTTACTTGCTATAAAACATTTTTGTAATGTTATAAATGGCTTTACGGTCACTAATGAGCAAATGAATAACAATATTATGTCTTTAAAATAGTATTGCAAATGCATTTGAAAGAGAAAAACTGCACAGATGTTACTGGCTTTTCTAGTCATCAAGTTGAACTTAAAAAATTGTCGTTGAAAAGTCATTTGACCAACAGAGGATCTAAATATTACAGCTTAACATCAGCATGAGTGAATATTTCACAACATCTATGAGTATAACCTTGAGTAAACACTTTGAGCACATGCAAACTTGTGATATAAACTTTAAGATATAACTGATGTATTTAAAATAATACCAAATGAACATTTTAAGCTGCATGTGCACCAAAACATGAAACGATTAAATACAGTTGATAAGTCAAGTTGATATTTAAATATTCATGTTCTAGGTTTAAATGTTGCTCATGTGCCTGTTTACAATTG
>JAUMHI010000033.1:9144476-9162665 GCA_032359435.1 Enteromius unitaeniatus | reverse complement strand
GAATTTTGGGTTTTCATGAGCTGTATGCCAAAATTATCAATATTAAAACAATAAAAGGCTTGAAACTACTTCAGTTGAGTGTAATGAATCTAAAATATATGAAAGTCTAATGTTTATCAGTACATTACAGAAAATAACGAACTTTATCACAATACACAAATTTTTTGAAAAGGACCTGTATAAATGAAGAGTTCCCAACCCTCAAAAAAGTGCCATTTGAATGTTTTTTTCTAAGATAAGCATTTTTCTCATTAAAGAGAGATTACTAAAGGAGCCTGATGAAAATGCTTATATAAATAATACCTAAAGGGTTTTGGATCTTAACTATTCATATATATAACTATATAAAACAAAATTGCAAAAACATTGCAATGTAAAAAACATTTTATGCCACTAGACTAGACAAAGTATCTATTGCTGATGAATGTTTGTACTGTACTACATTGCATATATTTTTAAGTAAATGCTGGGTTGATATTTAGCTTTATAATGCAAATATATTATACCTTTTTTAATTGTGGTGTAAGAATTTAAATTTATACCTGTGATTTTTCAATTTCAGTACTTCTATACAAATATTTTATATACTATAAATATATACTTGTATATATATATATATATATATATATACTTGTTTATGCTACACTGTGAGGACCAAATGTTCCCACAAGAATAGTAAAACCTGAACTTTTTACATTGTGGATACTGGCTATTAAATCATTACAAATAGTAAATTATGTTTATCTGAAAGTGTAACAGTGCAAACAGGTTTCTGTAAGGGGCAGGTTTAGGGTTAGGGTTGGGTTAGTGAATAAAAAATATAATTTGGTCAGTATAAAAGTAATAAAAATCTATGGAAAGTATCCACAGTTCACAGAAACCGGCCTGCAGTCCACTCAAGGGAAAATATTCTAAAATAATAGTAAATTATGTTTATCTGAAAGTGTTACAATGTAAAAACATTTCTGTATTTTTCTGTTCTGTTGATTATTTGTGTTTTGGTATTTTTGGTTTAGTTTTGTTTTTATGTGTTGGTTTCAGTTTGAGTGTTCCTGTCTTAGTTCCTGTTTGCCCTTATATGGTTCTTCCTGTGTCTGCATGTAATTATTAGTTAATCGTTCCCACCTGTGTTTTCCCAGCTGTGTCTAGTCTAGTCATTTGTGTTTGTGTATAAATACAATGTCCTTTTCACTTCCAGTTTGTCTGTGATTAATGTTGTTTCAACGTGCTCTTGCTTGAATCCTGATTTATGGTGTTTAAAAGTGTGTTGATTATACTCCGCGTCTCCAGTGATCTCTGCGCCTGACCAGCATGTAAACCGTGTGTGTTCAGTAAACAAGAGAAACGATATAACCAGTTATATTTAAATGTCTGGGAAAGTTATTTGTGTTTTCTTTGGCTCAAAAATCACTCTAAATCCTTGCATGCAAGTGAGAGGAGAGCAAGGCTAGAAAAATCTGAGGTGAAGCTGAAGCAGAGTGATTACAGAAGTCTGTGAGCGCAGAGGGGAAATTGCTGTCACTTCACTCCTACACTTTGGCTTCTATTGGAACTATTTTCATGAGCAAAAAAAAAATGTACCAGCTAACTGGCCAAATTTTGTCTGAAAGTGAGTCACTCAATATTTCTTTCCTATTTGTTAAACTGATGTGTAAAAACAATATCACACTCACTCATCATGCTGTTTTACAGAGAAAGATACTCAACAGCGCTCAAGGAGTAATATAATATAATTTAATATATCAAAATAAAAATGTCCTATTTTAAATAAATACTGTTTGCTTGGACATTGCATTTATCAAAATGTCCTTAAAATGTATCATGGTTTATAATCTAATCTAATATAATATAATATGTTAAATATCTGCACCTAATCTCCATTTTTTGTCTTCCTTCTCCAGAATATTAGGGTGGCTTTAACGTAATTATTTGGCCATGGCTATTTTGGTCAAGTTAATCTTCAGAAACAAAATGGCAGTTGTAACTGTTACACTTTCTTCCATTAAATCAAGCAAAAAAAAATGGCTGATGTAGTCATGGTTGAATACATAATATATATATATATATACAGAACAACAAACTGAACCAGAAATGGATTAACTAGTGTTGGATTGGACTTGAGGTTATAAAATGCACTTCATAAAAGCACAAAGGTGTTCTTACCTTTTGATGTCCCACATGTTTCTGGTCAGAGTTACGGAAGCTGCTATGACACAAAAAGAAGAACATACAGTATTTTCATATCTTTCAGGCTTTAAAATGTTAAAATATCAGCCTCCAGAGGAGGGCAGCAGCAGTCTCACAGCATGAAATAATGCCTTAAAATCAACATCAAAAGTTGTGCCAAACAGAGGAGGATGGCACCTGCTGTGTCTGCTTTCTGCACTGGTTTATTTGCACCTTCTATTTATAGATCAGCTATGTGGAATATACTATCTTCATCTATCACTTTAATGCACTACCAGATTCATAAGTACCACCTCTAATAAAGAGATGGAGGGAAAAGAGAGTGAGAAAAAGAAAGGGATAGTTATTGAGCGACTGAGAGGAGAGGGGAAAAACGATCTAATGCATCTAATGCAGCTTCAGTTTAGCACATTAAAGCAGACAGACGCGAACACACACACACACAAGAAAGAGAGTGTGTGAAGAGTGAATCAAGAAGTGAAAGAAAATATATGGAGAGACAGCAAAGAAAAGCAAGAGACTGAAAGGAAGAAAAAAACAATAGAGAGGAAGAGAGAGAGACAGAAAGAGTGAGAGAAAACCAACAGAGGAAGAGGGAGAGACAGAGGGTGAGAGATGAGGTAAGTATGTATTTTTAGTCAATTACATCTTCAGTGTCAGAAAGAGTTGGATGCATCTGTGAGTAGCTCTCAATAATGCAGCAGTGTATGCACTATAAAACACACACGCACTCTAACGCGCTAAATCCGCCGAGGTTTTATGGTCATATACAGTATTCATGTGCACGTTATTTGCTGCGAGGCTTGACAGCAGTTGGTCAGAGAGAAGCTACTTCAGGACCAACTGTGTGAGAACACAGGAAGAGGGAAACAGGGGTTTGGGGAATACAGAGAGGCAATTGTATTGCACATGTAAAAAGGGAAGCGGTCTGAAGCGTCTAGAAGTGGCTCTGGTCCAAATCCTAGTGAGCTGCCTACTGAGGCCGCATTTTAAGACGTCTTCATACTTGCGATGGCTGTTCCACAAAGTAAGCAGCATGACTGGGTTACTTCTGATATTCCTAATTTAGGCCGAACTGTAGTGTAAGACTTCAAAACGCATTCCATGAAAGCTACATCCAAGTTGATAAAGTCAATGCAGTGAGAGAAATGCTGACTATAGGTTGCATTTATTTCTTGAAAATACAGTATTATTATATTTATTATATACCGCTACTACTATTATTTTATTATTTTACTGTACTTGATTTTTTTTTACTGATTGTTTCTTTTGTTGTTTTTGTTTTATGTCTCTCATGTATATTAAAATCAATAAACAAATAATTTAAAAAAAGGAAATGCAATAATACTGTAAAATGTATGACTACAATTTTAAAACTATTTTAAAATGCAATTTGTTTCTGTGATGGCAAAGCTGAATTTTCATCAGCTATTATTTCTGTCTATGATGTAACATGATCCTTTGTAATAATATGTTGATTTGACACTCAAGAAATGTGTCTTATTTGTTTGAATGTTGAAACAGTTGTGCTACTTGAGGTAAAACACTGCAGGCACAGTTTACTCATTCACCTGTCAATTTTGAGATGTTGGGCTTTATGGGTTTTTTTAGACTAGTGGAAAGAAAACATTCAAAAATATAATTTTAAGTGTTCCTTTTATAGCACTTTTATTTGTGTTTCTGGATTTTAATTACCATACATCTCTTTAAATCTCAAAATGAGATTTTTCTCCTGCACTGAGCCAAACATTTCAGTAACACTTACAAATACCAAATTTACCGTTTAATTACCATCTATATTCGGAAGGTTTTTAAAGAGAGGTTTGTTTATATATAATGTGCTTGGTTTTATACATTTTATTCCTAAAATGATTTTTTTTGTTATGGAGTGATAAAAAAGGGAAATCCAAAATCCCCTCTGGAAAAACATTTGAGTCTAAAGAATTTTGAACCTGTTCTAGACGTTTATGTAGATTAGTGCACATTTAATTAGATAACCCCTCATTTGCATATTTAAACATAACATTTCAGTAAACATATAATACAAAAAAAGATTGTAATTCCTAATGAAAGCAATCAACTGTGCATATATTAGTTAAATTGCCTATCCTATTCACCTGGGGTGTCTCGCCTTAATATTTTTGAGCAAACCATGATACTGTATATTGTTTTTACTATTCTTTGATGAAAGTTCAAATGAAAAGCATTTATTTGAAATAGAAATATTTTGTTAAATTAATTTAATGCGTACTTGCTAAAGAAAATCATTCCCATATGGAAATGTAATATATGTACATATATTAAATTATATATATTTGAAATATATTGTTATAATATCATGTACAGTACATGAATATATATCCTAAAACCCATCAGTACATAGGCATTCAAAACAACTATTACAAAAACATATATAAACAAATTTGTACATACATGTATAATGTTTTAATATTGTTGACATATGGTTTCTGCATATAACACCATATAAAATAATAAATTATTAGCATATGTACAAATTGTACTATGAGCATTTTATATATGAAGAGTTTATTGGCAAAAAACAACAGATTTTTTAAAAATGGAAAGAAAAAAAACTGCAACTGCAGTTTGATTGATATTGATTGGAATACGCAATGAGAAATGTTTTTTTGAAAAGTTATCTGTTTCTGCAAATAAACTCTTTATATGTCTGAGAGAATGTGCATATGTGAATTATATATAGCCTTTCACGTAAGATATATAGCAATACTGTATATCTATATACCAATACCTACAGTATATCTCAGTAAAGAAGAATATGTCAGGCTGGATATATTACACATCTGGTTTCTTATTACTGATAGCATACTGACTTCATATAATACTAATGACTTTCCCACGCTCTCACCTAATTATGCCATAAATTCAGATGCAAAAGCATTTGTAGATCGATTTGAGACAATGTTATCTCTGTCTGTCCACTGTTATTTGTTGTTAGTTTAGCAACATACTAACTTTATAAATATTTAAAACATTTATAAATGTATTACATTTTACATACATATTACTGTATGCAATGTAAAGTGTTCCAAATCAGTCACTTACAACTTATAACTAGTTAGCTATGCTCATTGGGTTTTGGACAGAATTGGTGTGTGAGAGAGAGTGTGTGTGTGTGTGTAGGAACGAAAACTTACATGAGTGAATGCTAATATGAGTTTAAACTGAGTCTAAACTCAGCAGTCTCTCGCTGGGTGAAAGAAGGACAGACTCCACAGGACTCTCCTGAAAGATGAAAAACTCATTAAGCACACACACACACCCTTTTTAAATCCTTCTCTCTCAAACATTCACACACTCACTGAACGCATCAGTTGGGATTTGACTGTTTTATGATTTTCTCGGTCTACTTTGGAAACAGCTGACTCAGGTACTCTCCCACTAAAACTCTGAGATCAACAGACATCTGTCTGAATATGAGGGTCTTACTGTAAGCTTGTCACTAGAGTAAAATGGAAATTTTGTCTATTATAAACTCTGCATGAAAGGAAATGGTCATATATTCTTCAGTGTATACAGTATATATACACTACCATTCTAAAGTCTGGGTCAATAAGCTTTTTGTGTGTTTATCCGTTAACAAGGACCCACTGAATTTAGCAAAATTAACAGTAATTTTATGTTACCCAAAAAAATCTAATAAAAAATGCTGTTCTTCTGAACAAATTTATCACAATTTCCACAAAAAATATTAAGCAGCAAAACTACTTTTAATATTGATAGTAATAATAAATATTTATTGATTGATAAATCATCATATTAGAATAACTGCTGAAGAATCATGTGACTCAGAAAAAAATTACATTTTAAAATTTATTGAAACAGAAAAGACTGTTCTGTTTTCCTTGTATTTTTATATATATATATATATAAAAATTTCTAAATCTTACAAAATCTTACTGACCCCAAACTTTTTAACAGTGTATATATCAGAGTATGTGCATATTGTTTTTATGATGAGGCATAAATGTCAGAATTTTCTAAATTAATAAAAAAAGGTTTGAAGAAAACGATCCATATTATCCAGCATTTGAGAATGTTCCACTGAACATATTACGTGCTGTGATAGAAAGAAACAACATCTGGCCTTTAGTACAAATTTGTTTACATTTTATCAGTGACCTAGAAATAATGCGAAAATATGTCATTTCACGCAAAAAAAAAGAGTTTTCAGGCCTACTGTATACTGTACCATTTGCAAACATCTGGATTAGATCTATTTTTAAATTAGGAATATAAATGCAAGACGTCATGCTCAAGTGTGAGATTGCTTTGACAGATGGGGTGTATTTTGGGTTTTAGGAGCAGAATGGTGTGAATGCAGTAAGAACATGTGGCCACTAGATTGTGCTGTTCACTTTCATTCACCGAAAATATTGATCACAAACTGGTTGTAAAATTACCTGAGAAATGTGTTGGGAACAAAAATGAACCACTGCCTATTTATTTAATCAATATTTTTACGCAATACATGTTGCATAGGGTCTAATATGCAAAGCTCATGTGTGTTTCTGAGTGAGACAACATATAGACTGAAAAGCCTAAAACAGTCAGTCCTTTGTGTGTGTGTGTGTGTGTTTGAGAGAGAGCACGAAAGGGTTTTGTGAGAAAGAGAGAAGACATTTCACCCCCTCACTGAATGGAGGTTTTATTGATCTCAGTGGACATCAGCGCCTTCCAGCATGGCATTGTACAGAAAGGCACATTAAAACATCTTAACTGTTTAAGAGCGTTGAATTTGAGATAAGACAAGCCTTGACTACTGGCTATGAAAGACAAAATAAAGATCCAAAAGTGGCTTTTGATGTTCATTGAATGTGCATTCTTCATATTTAGAGAAGACAAGTAGGCCTACTGTACAGTAGATCAAACAGATGAACTGAACACCACCGTTTTCATGCCAGGCCCAGAAGGAATCTGCTGACTTTTTTGCATCTCCTGTGCTGATATCATGGAATTTAAACATACTAAACTGTGGACTCCAGCTGATAGTATTACACTTACTACTGATAGCCAAAAGCATGATCAAATTACATGAAATATTTCATAAACTAAAACACAAGAGGCATTCCAATTACGTGGAGATCTGCACAGATTCGGTTTTCTACTAGTCATATATTTTAAGGGTTCAATAAATTTAAAGACTGGTCTCTGCCATGTGCCACGTTACAGCTATCAGCCTTCATTCTCACTCTTGTCACCTTGCTTGTTAGTTTTTCCAAGCTGTAAAACAACCAGTATGAAGAAGGTCTCACTTACCTCTGTGCTCTATTTGAGTCAATCTGGAAAACAGAGAGAGAAAAAAAGAGAGTGAGATGAATACAGTCATCCAAAATGACAGCAAAACAACAGCACTTCATTATTATGCAACTGTTTTCCATACAAAAGATCAAAAATGCAGTCTCCATGAACTGTGGCAATATCAGATGCTCTGTCATAGTTGATGTAACGCAGTGATTCCCAACCAGGGCCACGCATACCCAAGAGAATACTTGTTAAACCTCTAAAACAGAAACTATGGCTTAAAAATAAAATATAGCAAATTATTCAAATAACGCTGAACAATATTTGCAGATTATATTTTCAGTTATTTTAAAAGAAAGATATTGTGTGTCATTTTTTAAAATAATGAACATTTTTATTGAGTTAGAATGCATTCAATTGATCAAAACACCAGTTATAGATGATCGTAAACTTAATGTTCTTGATCAAGATCATCTGACATTGAATACATGATCAGATTAAATAATAAAAAAATATAATTAATGATAATAATAAGAACTAAATAGGAAACATATCCAGTTTGGGGTCAATGAAAGGGCATTCAAAATAAAAAGGTTGGGAAATAATTTAGGAATCTACTGCCTGACAGGTCAAAGGTCACGTCAAGTCGATGCATTAACCAGCAAACGTTGTAAAAAAGACGTGAATATGTTTGAGTGAAAGCGGAGCAGGTCACGACTGTGACCCAGGCCTGTCAATCTTGAACTCGGAAAGAGACAATTTAAGAGTTTTCTCCCTTCTTTTCACACTCATCTTCTCTCTCACATTCGTACACACACTTTCACACCCACATCTTGAGAGAGTTGTTTGACTGTGTGCCTAATGATAATAGATGAGGTGTCAGGATGAAGGTGAGAGACACTAAGTCATCCTCACAGCACGAGGGAGAAACGGCTCATCTCTAGCTCTCTCTCTCTCTCATTTTCACGTCGCCTAAATCTACAGGCGCTAAAATGGGAGAAAAAGCTCCTATGGAGCTTCTGTTCAAACACAACGTTGATGCTTTGCATTTTATTTTACTTTTACTTTTAAATAATGTGGCCATCTGTGTCTGAGTTATGGAAGGGAGAACTTGGATATTCAAACCGGGCTGTCTTTTCTGTACACATTAGAGCAGCGGGAAGAAGTCAGCACTTTACACAAGTCTTGTGAGAAAATGTCAAAATATGACAGGGCTGAACAGAACTAAAAAACTGCTTATGCAAGCCTCTTGTCTCTCAGAGAATCGCTAGAGTAAAGTGACCTCCGGTTCTCAAGAGCAATCATATACATTCACAGACATGTACCAAACTAACATAAAGCATAAACTAGCATTATTTAATGGCATTCAGTTCAATTTGTGCTACTGTACATTTATGCAATTGCCAGAACTTCATGATGCCTTTCGGAGACTGCATACGTAATATTGGTGTGCTAATAAATTTCAGCTATTGAAAAGTATTCATTAGTGTAAAACGTGCTTATATTTAGCTGCGCAATGACATAAATGTCACATGACTATGAGTTTAAATGCTCTCTCCAGTGACTGTTGTCACACAGAAACACTATACAGGGTAAAAAACATAATGAACATAAACTAAACAACATAAAATGTTATTTACATTACACCAATGTGCATACTGTAACTAAATAGAATAATATAAATCTACCTTGAATTACACTTCCCATCTAAATTATAGGCCTGGTTATAAGATCCATAAATATTTTTAAAGAAATATTACTTTAACAACAGGAATCCATAACGTACAGATTATTGCACAGCCATTTTTTGATCCATTCTGTACATCACATTTCTTTATTAATTCATTTGTTTTAGGCTAAAACATGTCAAATGTAAAATTGCATGTATTGTCTTTTACGATTTTTACGAGTTTTACTGTTTGACTGATCATATTTGGACATTTTTACAGTTGTGGTTTGCAATAGCCTGCAGTCACTGCGAGTTTGTAAGAAAACCAGCAAAACTTGAAGACTTTTAATGAGTTCACCCTGTCCTAAAATGTTCAACAGAGCTTACAACTCTAATAAATAATTCAATTAAACAGCGGTCTGCACATTTACGGCTGAATAACGGCGTGTTCTGTGAAAGCACTATATGAAATCTTGGACATTTCTGAACTGACTGCCTAACAATAGTTTGTCTTCGAATATCACAGCCCTCACACACACACACACACACACACACTTGACCAAAGAACCGGGCGACCTCGCTTTATCGTAAAGCTACGGGAGCTCTTACCGGATTCTCCAGGTACTGTCGCGGTGCGAGGAGATCCCGGTGGAGATCTGTCTCTCTATCCGCTCCAGTGAGAGTCCAAAATCTGGTAACTCCGACAAAAAAAGACGAGTGCAGTCTGTACGGTTCTCAAAAAGCCGACATGTCCACGCGCAGAACCCGATATAAGTGAGGAGCTTTAAAAGCCTTTGAAGTGGTGCGCTGCACGAGACGCACTCGCACCCTGCTTTTACAAAAAATACTCCCCAGACGCAGGTGGGCTTGGGGGTCGCACAAAGCCAAAGGAGTCAGAGCGCAAGTTGATCTCAACACAAATCTGATGAAGACACGAACAAAGATATGCAGGATGCTGCTCGTACAGACACATGCGCGCGCGCGCGTAAAGGGGGTGACGATTTTAGAATAGATGTTTTTTTTGTTTTTTTTTTTATATTTCGGCACCGCATAAACTGCATTTGACGGGAAATGCACTTGTTTTGTGGGTGAAATGTAACAAAAACAAAGAGGACACAACTTCATGATAACACAAGCCCAAAGGGGAGCTTAGCCCAGAGCAATATAAGTCTCATCATCATTCATTAACTCATCAAAAGACAACACACACACTCATGCACGCAAACACGAACACACACACACACACTGTGCATCTATTCTAGGACATCCCATGGCTTCATTAGATGGAGTGTGATCTCATTACAACACAACACAATGCTTTAACAGCATAAATATTCATGTATATTCCATGAGCATCATTGTGCTGATGTATGATATTCATATGTGTGTTTGTGTGGAAATTAAAACTAGGTCGTATAGCCCACCCAGAGCTTCCTGTGGTTATGGGGGTTGCGTACAGAAAACACACACAAACACATCAAAACTCAATTACACAACATCTACACACCACACTAACTGACCTAATACCAGCTTCATCTCCATCTCTTGTTCACACATTCTGGCTGCCTAAATGTATAAGAAACAGGTGATAAGAGAAGGTGAATAATGAGCAGGCCCAGACAGAATCAGGGTTTTTTTCACACTTTCTGTTGTTTTTTTGGGGGAGGAAATCTGTAGAATGGAAATATAATAATATTTCAAATATGATATATTACATAAAGGGAGCTGGAAGTACTGGACACTTTTATTGGAAGCTGAAAACATTATCAAATTTGCTGAAATATTGAATAAATGAAAGGGCAGGAGAATATGCAAAACTTGTGAATTATGGCGTGACTAAAAATATGTATAGTTGGAAATGTATTTCTGTTTAAAGTGATACTTCGCCTAAAAAAACTAAATAATTATTATTTGCTTATATATGTATATTTATCAATTTAAAGGTAAACTTGCCTAAAAAATATATGAATTCATAATATATAATAATAATAATTTTATATATATATATATATATATATATAATTTTTATTTTTATTTAATTTTTTTTGAGAATACATTAAGAAACTTTTTTCATCATACAATTTGGAACCGAAAAAATCTAAAGAAAAATGTAACTGTCCAAAAGTTTGACGTTGGTAAGACTTACTGGTAAAAAACCAAAGTGTCTTATGCACAACAAAAGGTTGCATTTATTTGATATATACACCAAAAATATGGTAAAATATTAATATAATTGAAAACTTTCTAAAATATTACTAAAATATTAAATAAAATAAAGGGTAATGTACGGAAAATTTATTTAAAGGCATAGTTTCTTGCCTACATGTAATTCTAAACCTGTATGTCTATTCTTATATTTTGCATGGATTTTTCTGTGCTCCACAGAAGATGGAAAATCATTAAATTACATGAGAAAGTGAGTAAATGAATTAGTATTAATTTTCTTTTTTTAGGTGTACGATCCCTTTAATTCCTTTGACCTGACCCTCAGAGGTTGAGTGGTCAGGAAACACACAAACTCAGCACCTTGCTCTAATAGGTGAGAGGTCATAGAAGCACAGATATAACTCTATATGAAACAACCCCCTGGGAGAGTTGTGTAAAAGTGTGTTGGCCATTACGTCAAGAAATGTATTAAAAACACTCAGGAGTAAAGAGCAGTCAAGAGAGAGAAAATATAAGATTGTGCATGCAAGCCTAATTAAGAAGAAACACCTTTCTTCTCACTTCTTGTCTCGCTTTGTCTGAGTGTGAGATACGGAGACAATGTGCGTGAAGAAGGAGAATGTGTGTTGATTGTGAGCATGTGTGAGAGAGCGCTTATGTGTGAGTATGTGTGGTTGTGTGTGTGTGTGTGTGTGTGTGTCTCATCACCATACAGCTGAGACTGCAGGTGGTGGATCTTTCAGTGAAAGACTGTCTCACTTCTCATAAGAATCACTGCCAGATAACACACACAGGAGCCACTGTTTATTGCACACACATACACACACACACCACTGAAAATGAAGAAATAATCTAGCCTGATCGCGAAACATCTTGGACACATTAAACACGATTACATCGTGGATCTCTGAAACAGATGTCTTATAATATATTAAGCATCTATCGCTTATGATTCTCTAAATAACAATAAAATATGTATCAATTAACGCTATAAAACTGAACTGGTTGCATAAGTGCGTCATTAAAAACAATGAAATATGAATTATGGGATCCAATATTGATCATTAAAAAAATTCAACCCATCTTGGGTGTTTAATGTGTTTGCCCTCCAGAGAGGCAGTGCAGAGATTAATTAGGGTCTGAACACACTCACACACACTGTGCACTGGGTACCTTCACTGTATTTTGTTCCTGTCTTATATCCGATCATTGCTTGCTCAACATTACTTCTTTATCGCTCTCTCTCTCATTTTTTCTTTCACACAGTCTCAGTTTCATGTTCCTCCGTCTTCTTTGTCTCATATTCTCCTCCTTCACGGGCTAAAACAGTAGAGGGACCATTAGACGTATAGCAGAGTCCCAGAAACAGCTTTGATCATCTGTTCATTAGATCACATGGGAATATCATGGAAAAGGAGACAGATACGGGATGGGCGTTGGAGAATTTTCAAGAGGATGCACCAAATTTGTAACGTCAGATTGTTTTGCACCCACAAAACTCCATATAAAAATCTATTTTACCACTAGCATTTACTCACAATATTTGCAATATTCAATTAAAAAGAAAAATGATACCATTTACAACATTTTTTTCACTATACACTGAAAGTATTATTGTAAATTGCACTACAATTCAAATTAAGTGTTTCTAATATTATATAATGTTATATAATATAGTTTAAAATGTATCTTATACTGTGATGGCAATCATAATGTTTTTGGAATACACTTCATTTTTGTAACCTTTTGCTGTCACTTTTGATCTATTAAATGAATAAAACTATCAGTTTGTTTCCTTTCATTTTTTCTGTAAACATATTTCTTTGATGAGTTCAAAAGAAGCATATTCATCTTCATTTCACGTCACTTTGATCATTTTAATGCATCCTTTCTGAAAACAGATTTTACAAATTATTAAGTATAATACAAATCTAATCTTTACAACCCTTATTGTTAATGTGGATATTCAAAACCTTTTTATCAAACTGAAAGATACTGTATTTGTTGTCCATTTTGCTCTGCAAGGTATCATTTATCAGCAGGTCCATACAACATGACTCTGCTTTTGGAATTTCACAATGTCTTGTATCTATTCCCACGCTGAGAGAAATGGCACTGGGGCCCAGGACACATGACCTGTGTTATTATACAGGACAAAGCCAGTGCCCACCACTTACAGTAGTGCAATGCTTCACCGTTCTGTTCTTTCAGATGATATTACGTCCACCATATCCCCATTTCCAGATCCGACTGAGGCTTTTTTTCATTCTGGCAATGGAAAATGAATGATTAAAACCCATATCATATTTTCTTGAAGCAATCCACATCGACTATAATGACATCAAGCCAGAGGCCTGTCATTCTAGGCACAACTTTCTAGGTTGCTTGGCCAAGGAACCAGATTCAGGTGTCATGTTGATGAAATTATGTGGCCACATCCAAATGGCAGTATGTAAACACCTTCTCTTGTGTTTTGTTCAATATATGACTTAACCAAACCACAGTACGGGCCTACACAGATTTATTTGTGTTAATATTGCATGGTGTACATCTAATGTTTTTATGTTTTTTAAAAAAGGTCTTGTATCAATTCTGCATTTAGTTACAGTAAATGTCATTTATCCTTGTGATGGCAAAGCTGAATTTTTGTTGAAAAGCTGAAAAGTCTTTAATGTCACAATCCTTCAGAAATCATTCTAATATGCTGATTTGGTGCTCTTTTTATTAATAATGTTAAAAACATTGATTATTATTAGTGGACCAAGTTATATTGATTATAATAAGAATACATTTCCAAATGATTATTTTTAAAGGCTCTCAGAAATAAAGGTACAAAAAGCTGTTACTGGGACGGTACATTTTCAAAACCTAAAGGGTCCATTTTGGTACCTTAATATTAATACTTAAATTGTACATATATTAACCTAACAGGTAGAAAAGTGTACCTTTTCAAAAGGTACCGTCCCCCTTTTTATTTCTGAGATTATGTAGGAGTAATGGCTGCTGAAAATTAATCAAATAATAATTAATAAGGAATAAATGACTTTTTAAAATATATTAAAATAGAAACCAGATATAAATTGTAAAGCTATTAATATCCTACAGTTTTATTTTGTAAATAATTGCAAATAAATGCAGACATGGTGTGCATGAGAGACCTTTTCAAAAACTCAAAGAATTCAAAGACTGTTTTCATTAAAAAACATTGATTTAGGCGTTTTTCTTCTGAGAACAGTTAGCTGGCCCTCACTATGTACTGCAGCAGATTTCAGCTTTAACTATCCTTGTGGGGACATTCGGACCCCCAACAACGTAGGCAAAATGTGACCTGCAGACAAAAAAAAAAACAGAGGACCTGCTGTTATGCTCAGGACAATCAATTTTTCTAACACTTTAACCTTCAGTCAGTCGTTTACTTTAACATTCATCCATCTCTCATACTCACGTACACACTCAAATCCATTAAGACTCAGGAAGCTGGGATAGCTGGCGTTAAAGTTATGAGTCATTAAAGTAAATCTGAGACAGATCAGACCTTA
The DNA here is from genome assembly GCA_032359435.1 of Enteromius unitaeniatus. Taxonomy (NCBI): domain Eukaryota; kingdom Metazoa; phylum Chordata; class Actinopteri; order Cypriniformes; family Cyprinidae; genus Enteromius; species Enteromius unitaeniatus. The sequence goes on along the minus strand of JAUMHI010000033.1, from coordinate 9,147,821 downwards.
AGACATCACTGGAAAATGCAATACCGTTATACACTCAAGTGCAGCTCTGGTGTAGAAATACACACACACAGGTTTTTTTGACTGGTAGGTAGATGCTCTTACACCCTGGAGGCAGCCTGACCCAATTCTGCCTCAGAGAAGATGTTGTAAGGAATCTTTTCCCCGCTCTTTGCTCTTCTTTCTCGCTCCTTCTGTTTCTCGCTTTCGCTGCAAATTATGCATGCGATAGTGACAGTTTAAAACAATAATATTACAAATAAAGAAACAGAGGTGTTGGTGTGAGAAAGTGTGTAAATTATGGAGAGCGAAGGGGGAGGTGTGAGTGGGGACATGCTGATGTAAGGTTTAAGGTTTCACGTCGATGAAATGAGGGGTTTCTCTATTAAGCCGCATGCGCCCTCTGCTGACAAGACGGCGGTGTTGCACCCTCGCTTCAGCACCCACCCAGTTTATCATCACCGTTCGTCTCTTTTTTAATCCCCTCAGATTCCTTCTTTGTTTAAAGAGGGAGTGCGTATAGGAAAGATGAAAACACTTTGTCTCTGCACTTTGTGTGTGTGTGTGTGTGTGTGTGTGTTAAATAATGATCGCGTAGACTCCCACGGTACATTCTCTCGTGCTCGTGGACCACCTTGAGTGTTCAAGGAAGGGACGCAGATAATTCAGGAGGAACATCAAACACAGACCACCACCACACATGTATGAAATATTAATAAAGGCATCCCTCTTACATAATATACAATGCTTATGTAAGCGCTCTATTTAAGTAGAGGATATTGTTTAATGATCTCTCGAAGAAGGGAGGAGCCCTCTGTGTCGGTTCCATTGATTACGTAGGCTCAGATAAACTAATATGATCCGTGTTGCCAAGTCCGCGGTTTCTTCGCGGAATTGGGATACTTAGGATACAGGTCGTTTTCCATGTCCGGGGATCCCAAAAATCTAATAGTTGGAAGCTGGCATGCAAAAACCGTCAACCGTCCATGGAAAAACCGTCAAAAACTTGCATCTTACCCCTCCGGAATTATACCGTTGAGTTGCAATTGAGCGGGTTTTGTTGGGAATACCTGGCAACCCTGAATATAATCCTTGGTAATGGAGGAAACTGGACAGGGAGCCATGAATCTTAGCAAGTTGTCTTACGTCGACTATTAAGCAAACTGAATATGAGAAACGAAACGAGTAAAGTTATTTGGACTTTGCTGCAGGTGGGTATTTACAAAAAAAAAGCTTTATATAGCCTAGAGCATAATCAATTAGTTGTATGCCAGACTAAACTTTTAGGTTGCTATAGTTTAGGCCTGTATGTAAAACATAATATTGTAGATTAAAAACATAAAGAGAAATGAGAAATAATGTCTTGACAAAGTAGCCTACAAAAGTACGGATTAAAACTGATTCTGTCAATGCAAAAAAAAAAGGTTTGCTAAGATAATAAGTGGATCTGTTTTCAGTCAGAAGGTATAACTACATTGTAAGTTAATGACATACCATTTGGATGACATACTAATCAATACATTTAAGACCTTACAGTCCATATTTACTTCCATAAATTTCCATAAAACTTTAGTATAAAGGTTACAGTAGCTAGAATATATATACATATTGGATAGTTGAAGAGGCACATCAGTCGAACTGATTTCTGTGCTCAAAGTGCACGCAAAATAACTGTTTCCAAGCAGGTTTCCCCATCTTCCGTTGGTCAGAAATGTTACTTTTTGTGCACCTACCAGCAGGGGCTCACAAGGCCATGCTAACCAGCAAAATCCAGAGCTATATATGAGAAAGTAACATCAAACAAACCTTTAAATACTACTGTTTTAGTTGTAGGCCTCTATTCTCCTAATTGTATTAGACCATTGAAGTGAACAGGAAATGAGAGAAAGCTTTCAACAAAACATCCCTGTTGTTTAGAACAATCTCTCTCTTAGCCTTGCGCAAACATGCTTAAACACACATAGCAAAATCAGCGTGTCTGTCGACTGGTAATGCTACGGTTACTGGCTCTCTCCTTTGATAAGTTTCCTAATGAAGGCTGCATAAATTAGAAGTTTCTCTCTGAATATTAATAACGCATATATCATTGGTGCTGTTGTTTCTGTTGCTTCCATGGAGCTGATTTACATATGAAAAATGGAAGCTTTCTGAAAACAGAATTTCTGAAGTTTTTGACCTAAAAAGATGTCCTAGATACCTCGAAATCCACATCAAACATGCTCCTCTCCCTCTCTTCCCCTCTCTCTGTTCCTCACGTACACGCTCACACGCAGGGACACAAGCACAGCCACCATTTTTAGGTACCATGACATCATCTCTGTCAGATTTTCAAAATAATTAGTTGCTTTCTTCATGCCTGGCATACGCTTATAGTGAATCATTTTTTAGCTGGAACTGTCATAACGATCCAAACGAGAGACTTTGATCACACCCTGTATTCACTAACGATTGTGGTGTTTAAACCAGTCATGAAGTCTTTAATGATGTGTTTTTGATAACATTTTTGCTGGTCTCTTTGAAAATTCCTGCAACTACATAATCGCACTGGAACATACGCAAACCTTATTGTTCGGGACTTTCACAGGGATTCTCCTGTAAGAAGACGAATGGGATGAATAAACTGTTTTGATCCCTGTCTGCAATTACGGTATTAGAAATGTGTGCAAGGTCTCTTGCGTACTGACATTAAGCTGTGAAGGCTAAACGAGAGCCTGCACTTTGATCCAAAGGAAAGTTTAAAAGTTAAATGCAGATGTCTTCCAAAAGTCCCATATGTTGTCATCAATAAGAGTAATGTTGTGTTCAATTACATATACTGCATAGAAGGAAAATTGTACGATTGAACGACATGAACTAATGTTAACAAACACAACTTGTAATTTTAATAATGCATAAATTAAGATTACTAAATGCTGTATAGTGTTGTATCATTCTTAGTTCATGTTAACTAAATGAACCTTATTGTACAGGGTTACCAAAGTTTTTAGCTGATTTTAATAAGCTGTGAAGCAGTTACACTGTGCGGTTTTATTCTAAGAAATAAAAACAAAGTATTATGCATTTACATTTTTATCCAAATCAAGGGGAACAAAAGCAATTCATCAAAGAATTAACCATATTTCTAATACACAATGTCAGGTTTATTAGACAGATTAATAAAGTTTGCTTTTCAATAATTTAATTTCTTTAATGAGGATTTTCTTTATTATTTCTTCAAGCTCTATCTAAAAACAACAAATAAATATTAAATCTTTAAACTGTACAGGGTGGACCATTTATATGGATGCACCTTAATAAAATGGGAATGGTTGGTGATATTAACTTCCTGTTTGTGGCACATTAGTATAT
>JAUMHI010000033.1:9077838-9144376 GCA_032359435.1 Enteromius unitaeniatus | reverse complement strand
CCGGAGCAGTGGGCAGCCATTGCTGCGGTGCCCGGGGAGCAGTTGGGGGAACGGTGCCTTGCTCAAGGGTCTCACCTATAAAACATTATAAGAGATCCAGTCCTTGATTCAGATTGGTTGAGCAGCGTTCGAAGCTGTTGTAAATTACCCTAAAATTCAGAGCTGTTGAGAATCAGAGTTGCGACTCTCAATAGCTCCTAACAACTAATTATCCTGTGAATAGGATAATAGAATTGAATAGAATACAGCAGTTTCAATATATATGCAAATTCTAGTGATTTTTAACACATCATATGCAATGATTGTGTAATGATAACTATGCTAACTATATTTTACAATCTTATTAGACTCTGGGGAGTGATAAATAAACAGCATTCACATTCACATTTGCATCACAGTATTATTTTATGACATTCATGTATAAGTGAATGTTAAAAAAATGTCAGCAAAAACAGAATTTAACCCAATAAAATTAAAATTACTTTAAAAAACACAAGGAAACCAACTGCATTCAGGGAAACTCTTTCTTGCATTGCTTTATATTTGCAGTCTCCATTGAAACTAATTCAACTTTCTACAAGGAGGGTGTAACGTTCAGACTGAAGACACCAGAAACAGTGGCGTAAGTGAAACAAGGAGTTTATTAATGTACAGAAATCATAAGACACAGTCTCTGTGTGAGATCTCCTGATCGCAGTCTGTTCTCTGTCTGCACAGGGATAACTCAAGTGTATAGTCGATCTCCGGATCGCTATCCTAGCTCACAGCTCCTTTAATACAGGTAAGTACATCAGGTTAATATGGGTACATATATCTCAAAGGTCTTACTGCCGTTGTCATAAAGAGGTCCGTGGTGCTCGGTGCAGTTGAGTGGTATGTTTGACGGCCAGACGATCTCCCGATTGCTGTCATGGATCACAGTTCCTTTAATTTAGGTAAGTACATCAGGTTAATATGGGTACATATATCTTAAAGGTCTTACAACCATGGTCATAAAGAGATCCTTGGTGGTCAGTGTTCGGCAGGTGAGTGATCTCCTGATCGCTATCTCAGCTCCTTTCGTTGCTCGGTGCAGGTGAGTGAGCATTTCGGCAGGTCGGTATTCCTCCAAGGATAAATCACTGTGATCCTAAAGCAAGTGGAGGTCCAGGAACAAGGAAACGGTAGGTAAACAGGTTAGTATATTATCTTGAGCTCAGCCGCCGCACTCACGAGGCTTCCAACTGCCTTCGTGTATTAAGAAAAGGCCAATGAATATTGGCGTGCATTTAATTACAGCCAAGTGCACTGCGTGAGTATAAGAGGGCACGAATGTAATGCACTTGCAGGTTTTCGTTGAGGACCTGGGCGTCAGCGCAACCCAGGATTGTGGCAAGGGGATGTAACAAAATTCAAGTAATACACTATATTGATAAGATATGGATTTAAGTGAAGGGAAACACAGCCTCTGGCTGACTGTAGAGCATAAGTTTTTTGTAGCCACGACCTACTGGGCAAAGGAGAACCAGTAGGAGCATAGTCGGAGCTACTCCGCATCTTGGACTCTGGTTCGCCTTGGCAAGAGGGTACCACTGAGAAGAGCGCACATATCCCGTGGGAATGGCGCAGCAAGCCGACACCAGCTGGCCTCCCGCTACCTGCTTGTCTGATTTAAGACACGGGAGGACACAGCCTCTAGGCGAAGGTCGTAGAACCTAGCGAAGGTGTTGGGTGTCGCCCAGCCTGCAGCCTTACAGATATTTGCTAGAGATGCTCCGTGAGCCAACGCATAGATGGAAGCAATGCTCCTTGTGGAGTGGGCTGTCAGACCTAAGGGGCATGACAGGGAGATGGCATCAACCACAAAATGGGCCAACCACTGTTTGGAGACAGCATTCCCTTTCTGCTGACCCCCATAGCAGATGAAGAGCTGCTGAGAGCATCTGAAATGGTCTACGTAGAGGCGCAATGCGCGTACTGGACACAGCAACTCCAAGGCCAGGTCTGCCTCCTCCTGGGGCAGAGCTTGCAAGTTCACTACATGATCTCGGAAAGGGTGTGGTAGGAACCTTGTGCACGTACTTCTATGGCAGTAACCTACACTTTGAGAGTCACATTTCAGTTCCCACAAAAATGGGAACCAATGGGAAACGCCCCCCAAAATATCCAATAAAATATTCAAAATAAAATTTACAAAAATCCCAAATCCATGTTTAAAAATAAAATGAAAAATAAAGACAAATACAATCCATTTAATATTTTTATAAAAGCTATTATGTCAGTGCTACTAAAAATAAATAAATAAAACTAGCAGTACTTAAATTTAAGTTGTTATTGTTAAGTGTGTAATGAAATGTTGAGAATGGCATTTCAATACACACTTGTGTTTTTAAATAAGTAAAGAGTTTGTTCATGTCTACGATATTCTATTCTGAAAGGCACACCAAAAAGCTGTCCCTTTCAGAAGTCACTATTATTTACTAATTTATACTTTCTTCAGGGGTAAATTATGTACAAAAGAGTCCCTGTAGAAAGAGTACTGCTCCGTTGACAGCTTTTGAACACCCTTTTTTCTTCTTCTTCTTCTTCTTTTTTTTGTGTGTAGCACATACCTTATTTGCTGAGTTCCAGCGGGCCAGTGCAGGGCAGGTGGCAGGTGGCGCTGGTTTTGATTGACCTGAACATTTTGCCAGGTTGATGTACATGGAAAGGGCTGTGGCCAGGGCGAGAGGTCTGGTGGGTTATGATTGAGCTGGGCATTTGACGGCCCTGGAGTGGGACAGGTCATCAGCAGATGATTGTGTCTGTGTTTGTGCAGTAGGCAGATGAAGCCGGTCTGTAACTGATGAGCTGTGAATGGATTCAGTGATGCCACTGTGAAATTGGATCAGTATTGGTGGAAAAGGTTCAATTAACCCATTTGCCACAGGGATAACATCTACAGCAGGGACTGTTTGATTTTAAGAGTGAAACGTAAATCATGTAGTTATTTTTTAAAAACAAACATACAAAGAAAAGGGATATTTCTAAAGATATACTTTTTTATACTTATATAATATCCAGGATGCATTGACATTTTAAATTATGGCCCATACTTACAAGCTTGATGTTTTGGTCAATAACTAGTAAACCAATATTGCAATACTTTATTTGTAAAATGTATAAAACATTGATGGAATAAAATAAATAAAATAAAATTGTTGGATTTTTAATTATGTAAAAAATATTTTAACATTTTTTCAAATTTTACAGCATCCGAAAAGATTAATTAATCTATAAATGTATCATATTATGATTATTTATTTATGTATTAATCTAACATTGAAACATATCAATATTTTATATTACATTTGAAATGCATTCTGTTATTTTTTAAAGCTAGTTTATTATTATTATATTTTATAAATAACTCAGCATAGTTTTAGTTGTAGCTTTTAGTGGCTTTAAATTATGTACATTTAAATATGAAAAAATATTATTAATATTATTTATTTTTGCTAAATATCTGATAAATATTATATTTCACTTTGTCAATAAATTGTTTTTAAAATTAAGTTTAACTGAACATTAAGGTAAATCTAAAATACCTGTAAATGAGTATTTATATTAAATAAACTATTAGTAAAAATAAATAAATAAAAAGCTGCTGATGAATGATAGAATGACACATCCCTATCTAAAACCAATTATACAACCTGCCAGGTGACATCTTTTTTTTTAACCACATGCTTCGCATAAAAACAGCAAGCAAGTGTCGAGAAAGTACAAAAGTAGAACAAAAGTGCCCAGTGAGTTCTCACCTCACCATCCCATTGTGCATTCAAGGGCCATCATTTCATTCGCTCTGTCGATCGACACGCTAATCATTAGCCTCGCTCTCAGCCTTTATACACTTTGTGAGGAGATAGATAGCTGACATGAACGTCTGCTGCACACGCTGTCCAAAGGGGTTCAGGCATCTTGGGTTTGTGAGCAGCTAATTCCGCTAATACAGATTAGCTCCTGTGGGAGCTGGATATTGATTGAACAACAAAGACAGGACAGAAAGAACGCTCCAACATTCAATTATCCACACCAGTAGACATGAAGCCATCTCTCCTCCTCCCGTGTCCGTCTTCCTGGAAGACACTTGATGGGGGAGGAAGAGGGACAATCTGCCAAAGAATAGCGTGTTTATGTGTGCATATTATTTGGTGGCTTGATCTGCATTCATTGTGGTTTAGGAATCCAGTGTGCTTGATTGATAACGCTAGCATTAACCTGGCAAGTAATGGCGTAAAGGCGTATTGATTGAGCCGCTTTTTCGCTCAGTTTCTACTTTCTATGTTCTTCTTTTTGCTCACTCTTTCTGACCAGAGGAAAGATTGGAGGCTTAAGGTCATTTAACTCATTCCCTGGTTGGCTACTTTTATTCATTAGCGTTTGTGCTAATGGCGCTGAGATATTAACTCGGCGGGTCTGGCAGTATAACTCCACTCGTTTTACCTGGCAAATGACACGTGAAAGCCACACAAGCAACAGATGTGATCTTGAGATCGCACATGACTTTACTGGCAGGGCTTTATCATTATTATCAACAAATAATTGCTCACGCGAGGGAATTAAGAGGGTAATGATGAGAGGTGTGATGAAACGTAGCTTCTCAAGAGGCTAAACGTCTATACTGATTTAGAGCTATATTGATTTAGGCTCATCTTTCAAACTCATTTCTCTTTTTTGCTCTTTTTTGAGCATCAACGTTTAATTAGTTAAAGCATTAGATATGAATGCACTGACAACTCTGTTTTTATATCATTATTAATACAGGAAAATATTAATTTCTGCATACACCATTTTGGATGTAGTAAATTTATTTTTTTATGTATTGTATGCTACACAATGGGTAGATTAGTATCATGTACACGAAAACTGCATATCATATGGATGTCAATTTTTGCAAGTTACAAGTAAATTTTTTTTGTTTTTGGTGTACTATTAAATACGCATTTTCATGAGACTGAGCTCATTAGCATTTATATGACCTAAAAGAAGTGTTAAAACTAGAACCTCATTATAAAGTGTTACTGTTCATTATGCAATATTGCTTGAAACATTAAAGGAACACTCTTTTTTTTTTTTTAATTATTATTCTCATTCTCCAACTCCAACTCCAAGTTAAAAAGTTGAGCTTTCCCATTTTTTTATTCATTCAGTAGATCTCCGGGTCTGACGATGCACTTTTAGCATAGCTTAGCATAGATTCATTGAATCGGATTAGACCAGAAGCATCTCAATATCATGCAGTGATAAAAAATAGTGCCCAGCTTGAAAGGCCCACTCCCCATACAAGAGGGTCTGGCTGTGTTTAGGCACTGCATGATATAACTGCGTCTGTGTCTGCGACAGCAAAGTTCCTAATTATGACGCTGCAACGAGAGTATAGTTCCTAGTCATATCAGCTTAGAAAAGGACAAATTTTCATTTTACGTCAGGCTTAAGACACAATGTGACTACAGAATAGGGTATTATTCGGGTATTAAATTGGAAAAATATAAAAAAAAAACAAGATGCTTCTGGTCTAATCAGATTCAATGATCTATGCTAAGCTATGCTAAAACTTCTGTCTCCAGACCCGCTGAATGGATTCAAAAACGGTAAAACTCAACTTTTTAACTCTGGGAGAGTTGGAGAATTAACCTATTTTTTTTTAAAAAAGTGGAGTGCTCCTTTAATATTTTAAAGTAATAGTTGACACACCCAAAAAAATAAATAAATACAATTAAAATGTATGTGTGCCATCAGAATGAGAGTCCAAAAAACAAAAAAAAACTTTTTAGTAATCCACACCATAAATTGACATCATTAAAAAATCCTTTATCCATAAATTATGGACCATGATATTGCTTTCTTTATTGAAAATGTTGACTCGTTTGAATCAGGAAAGCAATCTGCACAGATCAAGCAGTGTTTACAGTTTAAAGCAGATCTAAACCAACAAGTGATTGGATTTTGATGTAAGAGGACTTTATGGATTACTGACAAATTTTGGCCAGAGGCAAAAGTTTAAAGTTAAAACACCTTAATGATGATTTGCTTCTACATAAGCATGTAGCTTTTCAATTCACTGGATATCAATTGATGGACTGGACTGATGTAGAATACTTGTTATCAGCTGTTTGGACACTCATTCTGACGGCACCCATTCATTGCAGGGGATCCATAATGCAATGCTACATTTCTGCTGAAGAAATTTGCATTCTGTAGGCCTGAGGATGAGTAAATGTTAATTTTTGAATGTACTACTCCTTTACCAAATTACCTAGAACATTACTTGTGATCCTTATATAAAATGTCCAAAGCTTGACGTCTCAGTTTATCCATGCTCTGCTGTAGGAGAGGTCATTACAAGAAACCATTTTCACTTGATTTTCAAGACCTGTCATAATGCTTTTACCAAGCCAGTCTGTGTAGGTGCTTTGTCCCTCCTGGCCATGTGAACAGCTTTCACTAAATATCAACAATGTTGCTGCTGTCTAGGGACAGTGATGCTGAAAAAACAAGTTGCAAGTGGCTGTGAAAGGGCTTCCCTTCAAGGGGCCTGACCAGGCCCCCTATAAAACACAGTCTTAATTAAATCATAACAAGAGAATATAAAGAGGAGCTTACAGTTTACTCGGTTATCCCATCACATCAAGTTTTCTATGTGTAATGATGTAGTTTGGTTAGTAGAGCAGAAATGCACTTTGAAGAGGCCGCTCAATATTCCCAATCAAATGAAGAGATTAATGAGTAACTACTGGAATTATCATTTATTTAGATTTATTAAATGGTCTTGCTTGGGAAATAAGCCAGTGGCCTTAACTGAACTTCAGCTGTGACATACATATTTAATGTGTGCTGTGTTTGTTGTAGTGTAGCACAACCATATTCTGATTTACTCTGTTATAAATATTATATATACACTCTTCTCTGAGTTAATGTACAGTGTTGTCTTCCATGAGTCGCAGTTCTCAGAGGGAAGTTCGAGTGCTGTTGTATCTATAACGTGTTTTCTACTATGGCTAGGTGCCATTAAAGCTTTATGTTCATTATAGCAGCGGGGCAATATTTATTTTACGATACTTTTTACACAAGAGTATGCACAACCCACTTCTCCATAAATAATACAAGTCAAACCCTTGAAATCCAATGAAATATTTAAGCTCTGGCTGCTGTGTAGATAATATGAATGAATCACTATCACATGCATTTACGTCAACGAGAAAAATTGAGATTGGGGGTTACGTTTTAAATGCAAGGTTTACTTTTACACTGAAAGTGAGCTTATTTTGTGTGATGATACAATATAAGTACAATTGCTTTGAAAGCAATATTGCTATTTATTGGATTACGTTACTTGGAGTGTTGAGGGATGTAACAAGTTACATTATTGCTACCTGCTCTTGAATATATATATATGTGTGTGTGTGTGTGTGTGTGTGTACTTGCAGATAATACAATATTACTAAGAGGTTTTTTAACACTTTTACCATACACATGCAATAATGTCAAATCAAAGTACATTTTAAACAGCGTGTTTTAATCTTTTGTCATGCTATTAAGAAGTACAGTTCATTTTTGAGTTGACTAACACTAAAGCACATTTAATAATTTTTGTAGCGTAATAATAATCAAATAACAATTAAAATGAATATAAGGATTGATTTTAAATGCACTATATTGTAACTTGTAACTAATTACAACTGCTTATTAATATGTAATTATAAACATATTTAAATACATGTTTAGTTCAAACGCATGTTTATTATTTTTCTGTATAAGTCTTCTTAAAGTGTACTTATTTTTCAAAAAGTGAATTTTGACAATTCAACAAAAAATTATTATCTCTGCTATTTATGTGTAAATGCCAAAATGTAATGCATGACTTGTATGTGTTACTGCCAAAGAACAATCTGGTTAAAGTGCCCCTATTATGCCATTTTAAAGGTGGCTAATATTGTTTTATGAGTGTCTTAAAACAGGTTTATGTGTATGCAAGGTCAAAAAACAAAAAAATTTGTAATAATTTGTAAACGACTCGTGTGAAGCAGTTCGAAGACTCAGTTTGTCAATACCCCTCCCTCCCGTGAGCCCTTACTGTGGCTGGTCAGATGGCACAGTCCTTTATGATTGGTCTACCGCTACAGCAGCTCCACAGAGCTTGAACCAAAACTAATGTGGACAGTGCTTTTGTAAGCGAATCGGGCTCACGCTCTACGTAGTGAACTTCAGCATTGTATAATGCATAACACTGCATTAAGCCATCGTTTATCATTCCTTAGGCCACATTTACACATAGCCGGGTATTTAGAGAAATGAATATCTCCTCCCCTCCATTTTCAATAATAACATTGTGCACACAACATTGTTTTAAAAAAAACTTGTCATTTATATCAACCCGCATAAATACGCCGTCTAACGCCATAATAACTATGCCAAACCTATAATAGAGTGCTCACATGACGTTAAGCATTTTCTGGCGCATAACCAAACTGCAGCGAAATACCTTTATCTTCCCTGCATGTAAACAGAGGCTCAAACTAACAAGTGGATGAGACAGACAGACGGTCAAGCTGCATCAATCACAGTATTAGACTACATTAGGCCTACAGCTGAACAACAGAACTACAGAAACGCAAGTTAGCCGGTTACCAAGACATGTGCAGGGTTGTTACACAGCATAACTTACAGAAATATTTTGAATGATCCCTAGAAAATACAATCATCAATGATTAATATTACTTACAGGTAGAAGTTCAGAGAAGCAAACCGGTCCAAATAAACTAGGCACTGATCCATCTTTTAAGACGTTTGGTGAATATCTCGTTGTACTCCAAGATTGGAAAAAGCAGTCATCAGTAAAATGACGCGAACACAACATCAGATTGTACTGCTTAATGTGTTGTTGAAAAAATGAATGTTAATCACTCATTATTTGTACAGGGCCATTTATATGGATACACCTTAATAAAATGGGAATGGTTGGTGATATTAACTTCCTGTTTGTGGCACATTAGTATATGTGAGGGGGGGAACTTTTCATGATGGGTGGTGACCATGGTTGCCATTTTATTAAGGTGTATCCATATAAATGGCCCACCCTGTACACGCTAAAAAATGCTGGGTTGTTTCAATCAAACTTTGGGTCAAATATGGACAAAACTTTTTAATGAATCAATAGATTAGAAAACAAAAATGAGTATCATGCTACTGTCCCCAAAGCGTTCCCTATGGTGTTTTATTAATGGTGATCATTATTTCAAATCACACTGTCTATGCGTACATGACAATGTCCTCAAAAATTGAGCATCACAATAATGTTGCCTTTGAAACTGAAATAAAGGAATTGTTTATCCTTGTGAATTTCAGGGCCTAGAGCAAGTGTGTGTGAGTGAGTTCAGCTCCCTCCTGTTGTATGAGTGTGTTTGGGTCTTGCGTTGCATGGCTCAGTAATCCCAGTGCAGTCACAAGCTAACAGTGCCTCTCTCCTGCCGGGATTTAGCGCACACAATGTGAGCGGCATGTGACTGCATTAGCATAGCTCACTGTCAGACTACACTGGTCTAATCTCTGTACAGTCACGAACCACAGCACCAACAAAGCCTAAGATAATAATAAAGAAGGAGGAAACTCTTGAAAAAGAAGTATCTGTCCGCAGCGGTGGGTTACAAAGAGTTTTTGTTATTTTGGAAACAACAAAACACTATTTTAACGGCCATTAAAAATTCCCTTGTGTCCCTGATAACATCATTGATCTCACCAAGACCCATTGATTGGGGTCTGTCCTCTCTCACCTTATTCTTTTTCCCTTTAGGAATACATTAAGGTTTCATAAAGCTCTTTTATAAGAGCAGTTTTGTCATATGAGCAACTGAGCGAATGTTATCGAACACAAAGCAACTTTTATCCAAAACGCTGGGAGGAAAAAGTGCAGGAACAAAAAGTTTAGGTTCTCAGGGCTGCGGCAACGTGCCAGAAACTATGATGGTCATGTGAATTAGTTATGATGTGAGTTACAAACTAATGACTGAAATCATGCCTGCTTTTGGGTCCCATTCAGAACAGTGAACTTCAGGCAAGAGCATTCCAGAAATTCTTTGAATTGAAGGAGAAAAGCCCAGCAGACCAAACGCACGAGGCTTTCAAGCTGCTGTTCATTAGTGAACAGAAGTTTTAGGTGCTTCTGGCTGGACCCTTTTAACGAAACTATTTTAATTAAATATCTGTCATTTTAATAACATAACAGAGCCAAAATTAGAAACTTTATTTATTTTAAATGCGCCTGTAATCAGCTGTAAAAAAAGGCTTGTAGTGCATAGAGTATTCTTTGAAGAAAATGCATGTTTTTATATTGATTTTCAGCGTGATTAAATAGTTTTAGAATGAATGAATGAATAAACAAGCAACCAGGAAAAAAAATCTAATTTTCTGTTTATTTAAAATGATCAATTTATTTTTTTTTAGATATGATTCATAGCTGTGGCGCAATGCAACTTATGTAAAATGTTTTCACCAGAAATCCCTTTTCTGATAAATGACCAAAATCTATTTAACACAAAATATAAAACTGCATACTCATGACTCCTGAGTAGTGCATGAAAAAGTCAAGGAATGTTTTTAATTTAATTAAATTTTATTTTATTTTATTTTATTTTTATAACAAAATATAATGCCAAGAAAAAAGGTTGTCCACATTTATGGACACAAATGTTATTTTCTTCAACTTATGACCTTAAATGGATACATGGAATATCAAGGAATATATCAGAGCAACAATGTGTGGAATTGGACCACCTTTCTACGGTTAAAAATATGGAGTGGCACATTAGCAGATGCAATGTACTATACAGTATAGTTTAACCAAAGCACAATAAACTGAGTACTTTCATAAGTTATGTTTTAAGTTATTTTATGAAGTCATTGGTCACTTAACCCAATGTTTTACCTCAATCAAAGTAAAAAAAGTTCCAAAATAAAACTGTAGCGTGTAGATCTCTACGATGATGTTCTCTCACTCTTGAATTGCCCTAATGTTCTGCCCTGATGAACTCACAGGTAGGCCTTAATTACTAAACGAGTGAGATATGTCATCGTGGCTTGGTGCGATTCCACACAGCATTCTGCAAAGCCTTGCGACTTTTCCAGATGAGGGCAAATCCTTGTTGTTCTTGACGCCAACTCAAAGGGAGATCAAGGATCCCAGTCCAGAGACCTCCACTTTTGAGTTCAACACACCTGGAGCCAGCTAATTCCCTCATCCATCTCAAACACTCTAAAAAAAACACACACACCAACAAATAGAACCTGCAAAAAGAAGGCAGTTTCGGACATCTGTGGTTTTCCACCATGGGACTGTGTTCTCATAATGGATTGTTAGTGATGTTGCTGTTTCATCTTTGCCAGGCACAAGGTATGGTAACATTTTCTTCAATGACACTGTAAAATTGAGCTTGAAACCATATGTTAAGGAATCAGATTACTGTACAAAGTCTATATAAAGGATATTACCCTTGGGGTAAAACAGCTTAGTCTATGTTGAGTCAGCATTCGATTTCAGTAAGTTTCACAGATTTTGCATCTGAGGTTGAGATCAATTACTAAAATGTTATCTGCATAATCAATTTTCCTGGTCATTCCAAAGGCAGTTTGCTGATTATTTGTTTAAAAGCCAGTTTTCTACATGTCAACCAGATCTGAAACCAATAACAACTTCAAATCGGTTTGTCAAGGCAGAATGGTAACCACAGTCCTGGCAGCCTCAGCTTGAGTTTGGCTGTAGTACAAACAAACTAATATCTCTATAGACTTCAGACTGAGATCCCATTAGCTTCTTCATTTCAGGCCTATAAAAGTGATTCAATCGCTATTTCCCAGCACCGCAACACCTTCATGCAAATCAACTGTGAAATCTCACATTTCATGGGAATTCACACAAATCTATTGCACTTTCCTTTGAAAATTGCTGTGAAAACAAAGATGACTTTTACAAAATATATCATACAAAAAGTAAATACATAGTTTGGTACAGTATTTTCTTTTTCATTTATTTAACTAATATGCTTTTGTTTTTATTGAAAAGTCAACCATTTCTTTTTCCAAACATGCGTTGCAGAATTTCAGCTTCTGATGATTCTTTTCAGGGTATTTTCAGGCACAGAGCTAAAATGCATGTAGAGTCATGACATACAATCACTATTTTAAGAAACTGTGATTTTAAATGTAAAAACAACTGTTACCATAGAGAAAGTGTTAAGCTACTGTAAGTCTGTCATCACAAATATAATTGGATCTTACCTGTATGAAATTTTGTTAAAAAGCTTGATAATGGCTTCAGATTTTAACAGTGTTCTCTGTGACCACTGATGCTGTTCATCAGGGTTGTACTCCGTTCAGAATTCAGCTGAGAATGGATTGTAATCAAATCCCTGAATTTAAACTGAATATTTTTTGAGGTAGCAAAGACAGAATGTATTAATACAAAAACTGTTATTTTTACAAATGGTGGCTGAATGCTGAAAGGCAAAGTTATGAAAAACAATCAATTTTTTATAATGCATGTTATTTTACATGTTTATATTAGCCTTTAGTAAGCTAATCATCCATGAGCATGTAAATATATCACAACATTATCTTCTGGTGATAATGACTTCTCTCTGGTGATGTACGCAAAAGACATTTTCAATGCTTTAGTGAGCTTATTCATGTCAAAAACAAAACACAATCAAAAATCTATGTAAGTTCCAAGTTCCTTTAGTACATTTGCTTTCTTTTTGATGATCTGTTACACTAAGATGCCTGTCACAAAATGGAAGAAAAGATATATTGGTATTTTTGTTTCATTAGAAAAATTCACTTTAAAAAGTCAGTTAATTCAAATTCCAACTCATAAACTGAAATGTAGGCAATTTTGTCTAAACCTGGTGCTATTCAAACTCACAGAAAGAATGATGTAACCCTGCTGCAGTTTAGCAACTTGACAATGCTGACCTGGTCAAATTTGCTCTAGAGTCTGAAGTTCTCTTCACTGCTTTGCGCAGATGATGCTCTCCCCTCCCCTGACCCTGAACCAGCCCCACCAAGCCTGGGTGATGTGATTGATGCAGTTAAGGCAGTCTTTGAGCAGGCAGTACAGATCTCGACAACCGGCACTGTACACCAGGCCTTGGAGCAGGTCGTAGGTGAACTCTCGCCACAGAAGACTCCAGATGTGCAGTCACCAGTGGAGACCGTGGCCGATTATACAACCGAAGTAGCAGCTGAAAAGGAGGCAGTGGTGATCACTGAAGCAGAACCAGATGCTCATTTTTTTGAATCAAGCGAACAGACATTTGAGGAACCAGCTCAAGAAGGTCTGAGTCAAGATATTGAGCTTGCAGAGGAGAATCAAGGACTGATAACTAAGGATGAGTCATCAATTTCAGAGCCAGTCGAAAAATCACTTAAAAAACCAGGAGAGTTGTTCTTGGAGGCAGTAGATTCAGTTCAGGAACCACTAGAATCAGTTTTGCGAGACCCTGAGATTGTTGAAGAGCGCAAACCAATGACTGACAAAAGCCATGCAGATGAATCACCTGTTCAGATGTATCCTGATACACAAAAAGAAGAACAATCAGAAAGAGGAGCTGCAGAAATGCAAATGGTTGAAGATGAACATGTAGAAGAGCCAGAACAGGGATTCGCTAAGAATGAGGCTCAGTTGTCACAGACGGAAGAGAAAACTGCAAAGGGGGAAATAGAGAAAGTGGAGATGATAATAAGGGGGGGACAAGTTAAACTACAAGGACAAGAAGAATCGATGGAAAGGCAAGATACAGAATGGGATAAAGAATTAGAGCATAGTCAAGAGGAATGGCAGGCAGTAGCAACACAGATGGGTCCAGATGGTGGAGTGGTTGATATGGATGAAGCAGAAAAGGAAGAGGAAGAACAGGAAGTAGCGGAGACTAAAGAAGGTGTGATTGAAGTTGAAGCAAGGAGAGATGATGTAGAGGCACAGCTCCAGAAGGTATCAAGAAAGGAAGAGGTTTATCCAACCGACAAAACAGTACTGGAGAAAACTCGACAGGAACCAGGTAATGAACTTATAATTAAAGTGCATTTACCACCGAAGACAATTTTAAAACAATAAAAGTGATACAATTCAAACTCTAAATACCAAATTTCAATTTTTGCTTTCTGTTCGAAGCATAACATTTTCTAGACCAGTAGAACACCACAGCAGCAAATGATTTAGTTATGGTTTCCCAATTGTGATAGTGTTTCTCCCTCCAAAACTAATGCAATTAGACTTTCACTGTCTGATCTTTGCACTTACAATAATACAGCAAAGGAACAAAGCTGCCTAGGGGCATCCCTTCAGTTTATAACAGCGAAAATACTCATAACATGTATCTCTGGAGATGTCTGGCTCCTGGGTGCACTCTGAGTCATCTATCCACCATTAATTACACAGTCACACGCTGAAATATACTGAAATACACTGCTCACTCAGGCTGTGCACAATGGGGATTTAGATGCTATCACTTCATTTCAATTCTGGATTGAATAGTGTTGTGGAATCTTCCTAAATAGAATAGAATAAAATAGAAATTATGTGGTAAAATAGCAGTTGTTGGGTTTTTTTAATCAAAGGATAAGTATCTTTTGGGAGTATGGAGAATAATTAAGCCCATACAAACACCTGCAAACAATAATAATATCTTCATTTACAAGAGGAAATAGTAACTGAAACATATTGAAAGAAATAAAAAACGTGTTATTTTAAATTTTGATGTCAGTATTCATATATATGTACTTACATTTATACATACATTTTAGAATGCTTGGATATGGGCTGAAACATCCAATATGACCATGTTAACTTTTAAGTATAATTTAAAGCATAAAAGTATTTACAAATCAGTTTTTTTAAATCTTTATATTGCAAATGTAATGTCATCTATATGTATTTATAGTGATTCATGTGTGTTAGTGTCCATACTAAATTAAGTTCTAATGAGATCAAGTTGCATTTTAAGATCTGCCTAAATGAAGAGAGTGGTCTGTTTTGGTGTCTGTCCAAAGCTCCAGAGCCTAATTTCTAATGAACCACTGTCCTATATGTTCTTGCTCCTGCTGCTCCTGTGACCTACATACAGAAACACATTCATCCTGCTGAAGCTAAGATACCCCTAAACCTTAATTCTCACACAACATGGACTTTACCCTCCAATCCTCCTAAAAGCACTTCATGCTCCACTGAATCAAATGGCCTCTGTCACAGTTGGTTGTAGTCAGATAAAGCAGACTTTCTTCATTTCTGTGCACGGGATAAATTTGTGTAAGAAATGAGAATCTGTTATAAATGATCTGGTGATTCAACGATATTTTATGAGAGTAAGTATTTTATTAAAACTTGAAGATTTTAGTTGTTAGTTGCTTACCAATATCCTTAGCAACATTCATTCCAACATCATGAAAATGGCCTTACATACAATATATAGTAATTTTGTATACTGGCAATCAAACATCTCTTTGAAAAAGCTTCTTTGAACCTATATGGAACTCTTTTATACCTAGTTGTTGTGTCTCATACATGTCAGTATTTACTGTGAGAGCGTCATTTTAAATTCCATACGTGTCCTCCAGCTCTCATCTCATCTTTCTTCTGCAATTTTCACCACTCTGTTAAATGTCTCCCCTATTTCACAACAGAGGTCACCGTAGATACTCAGGGACCAATTAAGTTGCAGGAGCCTGTTATCGTGAAGTCAAAAGCAACAGGCGGTGAGGCTCTTGATGACACAAATTTCCTGTCAAACCTGTCGCCTCCTGTCTATTTGTAACACAATGAATGTGTGGAAACTTCTTCAGATTTTACAGGTAAAACACATGAGGCCAGTGATGTAAATGAGATTATCACCTCCAGAGACCTGAACAAGAACAATCAGGGTGTACCGGTGTTGATGAACACTGTTGATGAACTGTCACCAACACCAGTTCTCAAATTAAGGCTCGAAAATACTGATGCGCCGCTAGAGGAACATGTTGAATCTACACGTATGTCAACTACATAAATATAATTTAAACACGCCAAAGTTAAATGTTAACTAAACAAACTTACAAAAACTGTTTTTGAAAACACATACTGTACTAAAAACTCATCAATGTTGTTTGATAGTCTGAATATATTTTTTAATAACATCGGTATATATGCTGAGACATGCTGTATTTATATGTTATGTTATATTATTATATTATATTAGTTCTGTCAAACAGTTAATCGCTATAGATGGTAAAATGTTCCTCAAACACAAGCCATGGTCTTTTTGATACAATCAAGGCAAGTTGGAAATGTTCCTTTTGCACAATTATTTTTTTTCTTTTCAAATCGCACATCACATTGGAAAGGTTTTTTTTTTCAATTAAAATTAAGGAAATCATCAAAAGTTGAAAATAATATATCAGATAGGGTTAGGCCTAAGGAGGGCTTTATTGTCCTGATAAGGTGGCATCCCTTTCATATTTTGAATTAAAATCATATTTACACTCAACAAGTTATTTTTGCGTATTGTATTATTATGTAGCATAGTACTACTATTTTAATATAGTGTAAATAGGATCTATTGCTATTTGCACTTACTGTACATGTAAATAGAATTCATTATATTTTATTATATTACACTGTAAAAAGAAAATCGTAAAATGTACGATAATAAAGCAGGACGCTATGGTTAGCAGAATTAACACCATTTTAGGGTTACGTTTTAAGTTAAATTTACAGTTAAATACCGTAATTTTGTTAAATAGTATATTGTTAATAATCTATCCAGCTGTCTGTCTTTTTGGTCTATTAAAACTTAAAGTTATTTCGTTTAAAACTAAAGCAAAATCACCTAAATTAAGGTTTAACAAAATAACTGTAAGAGACATTCTGACAACACGGTTACAAAATTGCAAATGTAAAAAAATAACTAGAAAATAAAACAGCATATTATTTAGTTGTTGCCTATCAGTATTTTCTTATGGTCGAGCACCTGTCGCTGACTATATATTTAAAAAAATACATTTTTGAAGAGATTTATATTTTGTACTCTATTTGTGGAAAATGCCAGATGGTAGTCTCTTTAGAGAGACACAGCTGCTCTTTCTCTTTTTAGATTTATTTAACTTATATATTTGACAGTACTTTCTCTTTCACGCTTCAGAGACCAAAGCCATAGGGCAGGAAGCATGGAAGATAGGAGCCATAGCAGCAGCTTTCTTTCTCATTCTGCAAACTGCTGTCACCATTGTCTACATTCTGAAGTGCAGGAGAAAGCCGAATAGGTTTGTGTGTGCTTTGTAAGAATGTAATTAGTGTTACAGTTTTTCTCAGTCGCTTTGGTGCATTTGGTAACACTTTATTTTAAGGGCCTCAAATTATGCATTAGTTAAGCATAAATAAAATAATAATTTATGATTAACTTGTTCACAATTATGCATCAGTTAAGCATGAACATGCATATAACTAATGACTATCTGAACATACAGTAATATTAGCCATTATTTACAATTCATTAGTCATAAACTTAAATATTACTCAATAGGTGCAATAATTAACATCGATTTAAGTTTCACTTTAGAATAGGGGTCAAATTCCATTTATTAGCACTATATTATTGGTAGTTTAGCCTTAATTATTAGCTTATCATAATCAAAAACTTGAATATTACTCAGTAAGTGTCATAATGTAGATTTAGAACAGGGGGTCAAATAGTCTTTATTACTATATTTTAGCCATATATTATTGTAAACTAGCAGTAAATAAACATAATAACAATTAAAAAAAAATAAAAAAAAAACCTGAGAGATATATCGATATATATGTGTTTTTTAATAAATTGTGTGTTTTATGTGTGTTTTAATAAATTGTTAATAATGGATAAAACGTGGTTACTGTACATTCAGTTAATTATTAATTACTAGCTTATTTTTGTTTATAGCATAGATGTATTTATAGTATTTTTGTTTATAGTCTTTAAATGACTAATGGATTGTAAATAATGGATAATATTCCCTTACTATATGTACAGATAATCATTAGTTATATATGTGTTCATGCTCAACTGATGCATAATTGTTAATTTTAAATTACTAGTGCATAACTAATGCATAATTCAGGCCCTTAAAATGTTTGGTTAATCATTAATTACTAGTGTGTTTTTGCTCAACTAATGCTTAATTGTGAACAAATTAACCATTAATTAATGATTAACTAATGCATTATTCTGGCCCCCGATTCTGAAGTGTTACTGTGCATTTCTCACAACAGTTCTTACATTTGCACAACAGTTAATGCATTTCTCAAAACAATTAGTCATTTGTGCACATCATAGTAGCAGTTTCTCATTCCTTCCAACAAATGCAAATGCTTTTGGACATGCATCAATTCCTTTCATACAACTCTCTGCTGTTTTATAACATTATCATTTGCTTATGTCATGTCAGTCAAAATTAACTTGTGAATGCTGAAAAGTCATTCCATATAAAACTAATAGTCCTCATTTCATTGCTTAAAAATGTTGAACTAGTTGTCAAAATATGTCAGGTAAATTTGAAACAATTGTTTAAATCTTTTTATCCTGAAAATGTCTTCTAAATTGAATCATTTGCACAATCCTTTGAATATAGTAAATTATAATTGCAAAGAGCATATGCTGTAAAAATGTAAAACATACATATTCAGTGTCTTGTACTCAGATACCTCACTACAAACAGTAATGTCTAACTTTACTGTAGTTTTCAAATGGCATTTTCAGGAAGTGTCACCAAAATTTTTTGCATTGTAAAAAATGTACAGAGTAAACTGTCATAATGAAAATATGACAAAGCCATTTGACTATCTTGTTCATAAACAATGGTGTCAGGACTTTTCATCTTGATGACACTGACACTTTCATTGGCATGAATACTTACTTTTGAGGAATAAGCTATCCATTTTGAGCAAGTGACACGCTTTTGCAGGTTATCAACTATGTTTTGCAGTTTGTACTAATAGTTTTGAGAAATGCATTAACTGTTGTGCAAATTTAAATAGTGTTGTGAGAAATGCATCAAAGCAACTGAGAAAAACTGTAAAAGAAGAAGTGGTTATTGGAACATCTCTACAATAACTGATGAGTTATACAATATATGTGCAATAGACATACATCTATACAGAATGTTAAGAAGTACGCTTTACACATACCCACACACAGATGATTTTATTAAAAGTGACCTTCAGAACAAGATTCCTAACCCACGAGTGAACTATGAATATTGGTTTAATGAATTTTAGTCTGATTTGAAGCCACCTATAGCATTAAAATATTTTATTGTTTTTTAAAGACTCTCTTATGCTCACCAAGGTTACATTTTTAATCAAAATCTATTATTATAATAGATTATAATTTAAAATAACAATTGTTCTATTTCAGTATATATTTTATCATTATCTTTTCAAAAGAACAGTATTTATTAAAAACAGAGGTCTTTTCTAACATTATAAATGTTCGTACTGTAATCATATTAATTGAATGTATCTTTGCTAAATAAAAAAAGTTTAAAATACAAAATAAAAACAAAAAATAAATAAAACAAAATATATATAGTAATAAGAATTATAATTGCTATTATTATTATTATTATTGACCCCAAACCTTTAAACAGTAGTGTATATTTGTGATTACTTTTGTAACATACATTTAGACGATAAATGCAGTTAAAATCACCAGTTGTCTTCTGAAAAAAAAATACTGATGACAGTACATTGCACTCACATCCAAAGTTTTTTTCCCCCCAACAAAATGCTCCCTACAGCATTGAAGCAATGATATCAGAAAAGTGGGGGACACATAATAAGCCTTATTGTGACTCATGAATATTTCATGATGATATAAAGTTTGCACTGTGGGTGAGTGTGTGGGAGAATAGGTTGAATTTAGAGATTTCTAGAAATTATAATGATTGAATGAGAACAGTCCTCGCCCAATGTCTCACCTGTCTATAGCTCATGATAGATTTTGATACTGTAAGACATGGGTCATCAAACTCTGCAGGACTCCGGCCCTCCAGGACCGAACTTGGTGACCCCTGCTGTAAGATCTGAAGTTAATATTCATATATGTTTGTTTGCAGCAGAGTGGCCTCAAAGAACCTGAGTGCTGGAGGAAACAGAGGCATAGAAAGTGATGCAAACAACACAGACACCACTATTCCAATCGATGAACAGTGAGTATGACCACACATATACTGTCCCTGATTATAAAAAACATAAACACAAACAAGGAAATACACACATATGCATCGTGACTGATTGTTTGGGCTTACAGAACTGCTGTAGATGACCTTCCAGAGTACTCAGAGGTCCAGCAAGAGGACGTTGCTATGACAACTATCCCACTGGATTCCACAGAGAGGAATTCGTCCTATGACCCCAGAACCTCTGTTGTTTAGCATTGCTGACCTTAAGGAGTATGACTGTAGATGTGCAAGTGTGTGTAAATTACTTTTTCTGACTGACTGTGAGTGTGTGTGTGTTTCTATTGGTGTGTTGAATGGTCTGGTTATCCTTGACGGAAGATGTAACTCTAGTGTTATTCCTCATACACTATAATGACCAGTTATGTGTGGAAAAAGCAGAATATATATACATTTTAGGCTAGATTCTCATTTCAAATATCTAAGGATTTTGGGGAAAAGATACTCGACGAGCAAAACTGCATAAAATATTAAGGCTTGTTTTCAGAGAATTTTTTATTTAGAATTTTTCATTGAGTTTTTTTTTCTTGTTTAAAACATCTAACATTTATCTTGGTCTATGCTTAAACTGAATAAACAAACAAACTATTTGCCCATGGGGTAAGAAAATAAACTTGACTCAATATATATTTTGAGAAAAACAAGTTTTGTTATATTACGCAGTTTTTCTCAAGTATATCTATCTTGTTTTAAAGAATTGTTTTCTGAAAAACAAGCTAAATACTTTTGAACAAACATATTGTCCCACACTCTATTTAAGTTTTATGCATTTGATTTATGAATATTAAATTCCATCTATTAGATTACAGTTTTAACAACAACAACTTGCATATTTGTCATTCATACATAAATTAAACATTTTAAGAAAAAAGTAAGATTTAGTTCATTATTATTTGTAAAGTTTATTTTAAAATAATTCATGAAAAGCTTAAATTGCTTATGTTCTGCATAAATCCATTGTGAAAAACTTTTATTCAGTTACGGATATGAACATGGTTAAAATATGCTAGCTGTGGAACAATCAATATAGTTAAAATGTATGAGACTGAAACAAATTTGATTTATTGGTGATAAATATATAGAACTGGTTATTAAAACTGGTTATTATTTGTATTACAATAATTTTCTACTGTTTTGTACTGATAATGCAGAACTATAGTTACAATTCACATAAATCTATTGCATTTAACAATTTCTATTTACTTGTAAATGTCCAATTTTATAGAAATGTGTTTAAAAAATGTTTTTAATATTTTGGATATGTACTAATTGAAAACAATTCAAATGTCTTTCCTGCACAACCCTTTCATAACAGACTTGAGACATATGTCTTTTCATTAATAAATGGTTTGTTTCTGTCCACATTTTTATTCTGTCCACTATAGAAACCTGCCTGTTATGAAAACAAAGACCACTGATCTATAAGACCTTGAAAAGGTCAAACCAACAGACACAAATGAAGCGCCACATTCATTGAAAGGAAAGAAAGTTGTAGGCAGTGTTTTTACCCTTTCTCTCTCTCTCTCTCTCTACTGGCTGCTGATCACGGGATGAAGGGATCAGAGAGATGAGTGCAGTCAGGAGGGGTGTAAGTATAAAAGAGTTGGCCAGGGGGCAGCACAGGGGGGCACTACAGTGCAGGAGAAACAGTGTTTGAGAGAAAGAGTTGGGCAGAAAAGAGAGAACGGATGATATAAGGTACATACTTTCATTTGATCTTTCTTTAGTTGTATTAATTTTTGTACTCTTTATTTCAATGCGTTGGTTGGAGACTGACATGGTGGCCCACTAGGGCATGACATGGATGAATTGTTTTTGATAAATCAGTTCAGAATTTATGATGAGCATAGATATAGGATCTTTTTGCCATCATAAGAGTCAAGATGACAAATCGATAAAGGAAATCATTAACACAATCCTCATGTGTGGGTTTGCTCTGAGGACATAACTACTCAGTAGGTTAGACAGTTTGAGGTTGTGAAGTTAGAACAGTCTACATCCTTAGATGCTTCTCGAATGCCTAGAAGGCTGCTATACAACGGCAAGCCTATACTACTTCAAAAAACTAAAACAAAAAACAATATTAGAGAGAGAGATAAAAAAAAATCTGTAGCTTTCAATTGTTTCGCTCTGACAGGGTAATACATTTCTTACATTTTTCAGATTTTCTACAGAGTGGATCTTACTGGGCACATTTTGCACTCACCTCATATATCGTTTCCATAAGTTAGAACCAGAGTGGTTCTCATTTTCCTGCAGCAAACCATAACACTTAATGGTGACAGAATGTTCTTAATTCATGCTTGATTTTTCTTGTTAAACTGCAAATAAAAAAATGTGTAAAGAAAGTAATAATATAAAACATAAAAAGAAGTTTATAACACATAAAAAAGGTTTCCAACAAGATATGAAAATTAGTCATGTATTAATTTAAGGCACATTTTCTGAAAAGGATTCATATTATGTAGCTTCTGTATTTATTTTTGTTTTGCTTAGATACGATATATATTTGCTTCGAAAAATACTTTTTTCAAAAAACAATATCACATGCATAAAGTGAAATAACTGAGAAAAAAACCAAAAAGAGACTGGCCATTATAACTTTCACAGTTTATGCGATTTTTTAGAAACATATTTTACTGTTCCAAACTGGCTGGCATCTCCAGCTGTAATAAAGTTAGGTTTATAATGGCATTCTGTGGAATAAACAATTAACATTTGCATAATGTTTCATGTTGATGTCAACATGGCTTTGGACTTGTTGACTCTTTCTTTTGAGAAACAATCATTTTCTACACGGTGCACTTTTAGATTTAAAACTTAAATCTGCAGGGTGTTCTCATTCACTTAGAACTGTGTTACACACTGCATGAAAGGTCATTTTTAAAATACATAATAGGGGCACTTTTATGCATATGGGCCGATATATGTCTTTCCAGGATGTGGAAGAGTGTGTGTTTAGCGCTAATGTGCGTTGTGCTGACGCACGCTCAGTTCCCACGTCAGTGTGTGACACCAGAAGGTCTTCAGAGTGGCACCTGTTGCCCATCACCTACTGGACTGCCCAGTGATGAGTGTGGATCCAGTACTGGAAGAGGTCAATGTGTGTCAATTGCTGCTGACCGCCATCCACATGGGCCTCAGTATCCTCATGATGGGCGGGATGATAGAGAGCGATGGCCACTGAGATTCTTTAACAGAACCTGCCAGTGTAATGGAAACTTCAGTGGATTTGACTGTGGACGATGCCGACATGGCCTGACAGGGCCAAACTGCGATCAAAGAGCCACCGTGGGTGAGGACGGACATCCAAACACACGCAGATACGCACTGTAAATACATGTAATATGTGCTGTTGCTGTGCTTTGGTTTCTTTCTCATCTGGGTTTGTGTGTGTTCTCAGTGCGACGTAATGTCATGCAGATGTCTACAGATGAGAAAAGAGCCTTTGTGAATGCTCTGGACCAGGCTAAAAGAACTGTCCATCCTGACCTGGTCATCTGTACCCGTCGCTATCAGGAAATTTTGGGTCCTGATGGAGCAAGTGTTCAGTGTGAGAACATCACCATTTATAATTACTTTGTCTGGACCCACTACTATTCGGTCAGTAAGACTTACATGGGTCCAGGCCAGCAGAGCTTTGGAGGTGTGGATTTCTCTCACGAAGGACCAGGATTTGTCACCTGGCACCGGTACCACCTGTTACATCTGGAGAGAGACATGCAGGTGAGCCGAAACAGATCATGATAACTACACAGCAGAAAACAGAATTACAAAATCGTCATGTGACTCCAAAACTGTATGACTTACTTCTTTTGTCAAGAGGGAGATGGTTTAAAGAATGCATTGGTTGCACTTTTACAGGCAAATGTAATGAATATGGAACTGAAGCTTTCAAGCTTAAAAAAAACTAAAAGTATTACAAAAGTTGGTCATAAGACTCATACCTTGTAAGAACAAAATGGCAGATCTGGCATTATGATTGGTCAGATCACCTGTCAGTTAAACTCCTAGCAAAGTATCAATATGGCCAATATTATGATGGCGATTATTAGACGTTTATTTACTTTTTAATATTATCATGTCATGTTGAATATGGAAAAAAAATTACAGAAATAATTTTTGGGAAAAAATCATTATTGTAGTATGGAAGCCAATTTCTGCCACATAAGGAAAGTAAGTCATGCTTTGATGCACCAAAAGTCCTGAAAGTATGGTATAATTATATAACATAATTATAACTTCATACGACAAAAAGTTTGATAAATTAGATTAAATATTTTGTCATAAATGATTAATTTTTATTATTTTGACAATTAATATTTCATCATTTTGACTTTTATCTCATGAAGATTCTGATCATTTTTCCTTCTGACTGACCAGTTGATTAATTAATTTCTTATGTGGCAGTTTTTTTTTTCAGAGAATGTGTCTTGGCTTAAATTAAACAAAATTGTTTTACCATATTGTTCCTTTTTCATTGTTTTAAGCATAATCCTCTAAAGTTTTGTTAGACATATGCTTTATTCTGGAAAAATCAATTTATTATTATTATTATCTTGAGCAGTGAGCAGAAATACCAACTATTCCCCATTGATAGAAGAATCAGCTAATGGGACATGTTGGGATATGCATGTGTGTATGTGCACAGGACATGCTGGGGGACCCGTCGTTTGCCCTGCCGTACTGGAACTTTGCAATAGGAGGCAGCGAGTGTGATATCTGCACTGATGACCTGCTGGGAGCCAGAAGCAGCTTTGACACCAATGGCATCAGTTCCAACTCTGTGTTCTCTCAGTGGAGAGTCATCTGTGAGAGTGTGGAGGAGTATGAGACACTGGGGACCATCTGCAACAGTATGACAAACTCACACAACATACAAATAACACACATTGCCTCTACATCACACAAACACATACACTTAGAATACTGCAAAAACACACGTCTAATTTTGTGTCCTCTCCCTGGTGAGAGATCTGTGAGAGTGTGGGGGTGTGTGAGACATTGGAGACCATCTGCAACAGCAAAGCACACACACACACATGCATTCCAAGACCTAAGACTGCTCACATGCTGTTTGAACTAATCCTTTGAGGCATTTCGAGAGCTCAGAAGAAAGATCAAACCTTATATGGGCAAAACGATTAGGATCATGTGATTGTATTTGCGAGTGACTCACGATTGCAGACAAAGTGAATATTATTAATTTTCAATCTTATGATGCTTCTTTCTCACAGTCTACGGGACCTCATTAAGAGGTTTAGTTCCTGGGTCAAATTCACAAAAAACAAAATAACTCACATTAAAATGTAATGTGGTGCAACCATCAAGTAAAAAGTCTTAACAGTTGATGCCAATAGCCTATTGGTTAGTGCACCAACATATAACGCAGCTTCGATTGTGGCAACCCGAGTTCGACTCCCGTCTTGAGGTCCTTTGTCGATCCTGCCCCACTCTCTCTCTCCACCCAATGCTTTCCTTTGAGCTCTCTGATGTCCTTTCCAATTAAGGCTGAAAATGCCCATTAAATGTAATATTTATAAAAAGTTATAATTATTTTCTGTACACCATGAATTCATGCCAGTGTACACTAGTATTACTGTATTCTTATTAGTTAGAAAATGTAATAGTTTTTTTAACCAATTTAATATTTTCCATGGTTAATTTTTAGTTTTGTGTCTACGTTTTAAAATATTCTGTCTTTGTAGTTCTTCGTAGCTTTTTTAATATTTATCTAAACAGTTTTATTTTTAAGTACTATAAAATTGTACTTTATACGTATCTGTAACGTTTGCCGGCTCGCTGCAGTGTGTGTGCTCGCGCTCTCAGCGGAGCAAAGGAGCGAAGGACACGGAGCTTGGAGACTTGAATATTTAATTAAACAACACGGAAAACAAAAAGGCTGACGAGGCAGCAAACACATACAAACATAGCGGCGTGACATAGAACACGAAACTTCAACATCGGACAAACGGGACTGGAAAACAAGGGCTTTAAATACACAAAACTAAATGACGTGGGAGGGAACATTCGGGGAAACACAGGTGCAGTGAATGAAACAATCAGGACCGGAAAACCAAACATGGGCATAGACTAAACCAAAATACACAAGGACAGGGGGAAAATCGGAACATACCAACACGACTCAAACACAGACATAACAGACACGAAACATGACAGTATCTAATCTAATTTTATGTTTACTAATTTTAGTGCATCAAGTTCAAATGTGAAATCTTGCCTTGGCAACTAGCTGAGATAAATAGAAATAAATTTAAATACATATAATTATCTTATTTAGTTATTTTTTTTTTAGTTAACCATCTACACTTTTAAAATATTAATACTTTACAAATAAAAAAAGGTCATAAATATTATATATTTTTACAAAATTATAAACATTATAATGCTTTGGGGAGTTGCACCACATGATATGATTTTAAAACAAACAAATCCTAAATTACATAAAGGTTAGGCAATATTTTTTATCGCCCTTGACACACACATAATTGAATTTGATCAAAAGTTATTTACCTTCTCTCATTGGTTTGTATTCAGGTTCGGAGACAAGTCCAATTAGAAGAAACCCAGCTGGTAATGTGGCTCGACCCATGGTTCAAAGATTACCAGAACCACAGGACATCATAGACTGTCTGGAGCTGAACACTTTTGACACCCCACCATATTACTCAACTTCTTCTCAGAGTTTCAGGAACACTATTGAGGGTATGATACACTCACAACTGCGCATAACACTACTTTTAAAAAAAAGTTTTTTGAAAAATGTTAGGAGCATAGACAAGCACACTAAACAACCACCTGCATAAACTAAAAGCAAAGAGACTTTTAATTGGTGTTCTTGTGTGTCACTAGGTTACAGTGCTCCCCAGGGAAACTATGACCCAGTAGTGAGGAGTCTGCACAACCTGGCTCATTTGTTTCTCAATGGCACAGGTGGACAGACTCACCTGTCACCAAACGACCCCATCTTTGTCCTGCTTCACACATTCACTGATGCCATCTTTGATGAATGGCTTCAGAGACACACTGCTGGTAAATACACACACACACACACACACATAATGTACATACATACATAACCGAAAAGAGTTTCATTCATCAGCTGCATGTTCTTTGTACTTACGCAGCAGGCACAGTGATCTATCCTGAGGAAAACGCTCCAATTGGGCACAACAGAGAGTTCAATATGGTTCCTTTTTGGCCACCAGTCAGAAATGCTGAAATGTTTGTCACTGCCCCAGAAAACCTGGGCTACACCTATGAGGTTCAGTGGCCAAGTGAGTCACACAGCAAAAATACATACACACACACATCAATAATTCAATCAATAAAAAAACACGCTTCAGAAAAACAGTCAATTAATAGGTAACTATATGAAGTAATACAGGACTGATGAGTTGTTCTACAGTAACACATCAGCTACTACAGTACTATAAACTAATATGGAAGCAAGATAAAGTAATTTAGGACTGAGGTCATCAATATTGACTGTATGATGTTGTCCTCATTACAAACTAATAACTAACTAATAACTTTCTAATAAGTAATAACATTCTGTCAAATGATAAAGAATTACCAATTAATTATGAATCACCATCTGTCTGAGATATGAGCAATTGTCTTTTTCTTTTTTATCGTATTCATCAAATGCATTAGTAATTATGCAAGTGTTACCTAGAAACTCTTCAAGAACTTTTAGTGATCTGGACCATTAATTTTAAAAGAAAAAATGGTTCCCTGACGACACTTAGCAGACTCGTACTACGTCTGCTAAAAATGCTATATATTTTCCGATGGCCAGCCGATTGGTTTAAAAAATTACCACTGCACAACTAATGACTGAAGTTTCACTGCGTGTTAAATAGGCTTCAGTTAGGAGGAAAAATTAGTTTTTCCCATAGCGTCTTAGCAGACGCAGTATTTGTTCCCGTGTCTCAGGAAACCTGGGTTATGGGAGTAACCTATTCATTCTTTTCACTTTAAAATAATGCCTCAGATTATTAGCAGTTCATGCAGAGTGATTAGGTAAGAGTTGAGTAATTATGCATTCATATTCAGAATAAAAAAGACTTTATTTTGTCTCAAACACCTTGATGTTGTGTTTGTAGCAAATTAACTTGTATTTTTTTTATATACAGTATATAATTTTGCATAGTTAGAGGCTAGTCTTACTTAGTACCTAATAAAGAACTCTCAGATCTAAATTTACTGCTTATGTATTTCTGTTCCATTTTAGTTTATAGTAGTAGCTAAAGTGTTAATGTAGCACTATTCATTACTTCCTGCATTGTTATCTATGAATCATCAACGATTGATCAGCCTATTTGTAGGTTTTCTTTCTGTAATGCTTTATTATGATAACTTATCTGAACTAACCTAAAGTTGCTTAATGGAAAAAACAAAAATGAAAATTGTTGTCATTTCCTCTATTTTTTCTGCTGCACAACACAAAAATAGACCATTTAATTAATAGCTAGCTGTGTGAATTGAGTTTAATGGAAGTACATTATGACTCACTTCCAACACTTAATGAAGCACCCAAAAGCCCCCCCAAAAAAATCCATGTGGCTCACTGGTGATTTTTAAGTGCTCCGTTCATTTTAAATCATCTTTAACAGTGAAAGCCATTGATCTGCAGGGTGCAGTTCAGTAAGTGGAAGAAATGTTCACCTGCTTCTTCTCCCAGTG
This sequence comes from Enteromius unitaeniatus, assembly GCA_032359435.1. Lineage (NCBI taxonomy): Eukaryota > Metazoa > Chordata > Actinopteri > Cypriniformes > Cyprinidae > Enteromius > Enteromius unitaeniatus. Next base: position 9,115,411 of record JAUMHI010000033.1, on the reverse strand, counting down.
TCTGATCTTCCCACTCTTGATTACATTGGGCTTTTTATAAATTAATTCTCTGGATATTTAACACATAATTACATTATAGATGGTTGTGAATACATGTAGGGCAAATGCAAATGAGTGGTGTAGCCAAGCTATTAGGCTAATTAGGTATCTGTATGCTATGCTAGAACATAAGCTAACAAAGACACTGATGGCCATTATAACACAGTCCATTTCTATTTCCATTAACTAATACTTGTTTTGCCAAGCTGAAGGCTAATTTATATGAATTTGTATCTAATTAATAGGTTTTAGTACAGTCTGCTTATTCCCCACTGGCAATTCTGTTTAGGGATGGACCTTAATGTTGCTGTTTTCCTAAAAAACATGCATTTTCTTATGAATTACATCATGCGCTTTCATAATAAATCACAATCTTGTAAAATAGGCCTAGTTGCACTTTCTCGTGAGATTGGGTTGGATTTTGTAAGAAAAGAAGTACCCACACTTTGCTATAAAAACAGCAATGCTCGTTAAGTTTGTTTTGATGCTAGAATGCTGGTTTAAACTGGTTTATGCTGGTCCTTTGCTGGTTTATGCCTTTGCCAGCACATGACCACCATAAACCGGCAAATGACCAGCTTAAACCAGCATACCAGCTTCAAAACAAACCCAAGCAGCATATGCTGTTTTTTTCAGCAGGGCATTAAAAGTTTTTTGAGCCAATGGGATCTTATTTTTAGGGAGTACTCTATTGGTCATGACACCTGTTTAAAGAAAGTTATAGCAAACCGTTGAAGATGCATTTCTGCCACCTACTGGACTGGAGTGTGAAGTTCCCAAAAATACTGTTGATTTGTGGTTTGATTCTTGTAAACAGGAAATCTCTCTTCTTTTCTCTCACCAGCTCGGTCATACACTATTTCAGAGATCATCACCATAGCCATTGTTGCCGTGGTGCTTGTTGCGGTTGTGGTGGGAGGAGTCATCGGGTGTGCTGTTCGGGCACGTTCTTACCGCTCAGCTGAGGGCCTGGAGCCACTGCTGGGGGAACAGTTCAGGCGTTACTCAGAGGATGAGCGACATGCTTCTCAATCTGTGGTGTGATTGAGAAACTAAAAAGAACAACTTTAACGTTTTCATTTTGGTGCTCTGTGCATCCACACTGTAGGCCTACTGATGGAGTCTGAATTATGAATTATTAGCATTTGAAAGCATTGTAAAAGTTTGATTGACACATGGGCTTAATTTATGACTATTTATTATCAGATTTTCATGTCCAGCGAGACACTGAGAATACGGTCATATGTGCCTATAGAACATATTTAATGTGTCATTTTAAGTTGTTGCGCTGCTTATGAATGCCCTATGAACATATGACTTAAGTTTATTGTACAGTGTGACCTATTTTATATTACTCTGCTATAAAAAAAACTTTTAAAATTCATTAATGTTTGATTTTTGTGTACTTGCAATTTTAACAGAGCAGATGATTTAGCAGCAACTAAAATTATACATTTTGAAAGAGTTTCAGCATGCATGAATATAACAAAAGTAAATTGAATATATACTGTATTAAATTATTATACTGTATATACTACATTGCTTTCCAGGGAAAAAAATAATAAAAACTCATCCATTACCATAAATTGAAAATAATGTTCCTGATATTGTCCATACATGTGACATGGTTCATGTAATGCCATAACTGTATTATAATTAATAACCATAATCCATCCATCAGGACAAGTGTCCATAATAAAAAAAGTGTCTCATGGTGAAATAAAGTGGGACAATTATACAGACCTTCACAAATAATTAAGCTTTTTTTTTTTTTTTTAACAAAACATACTTTTCTGTAATTTTCATTTAATAATTAAAATAATAATTAAGAACTAGATTTTGTGTGTGTGTTTGCATTGACCCTGTAAGAGCATTTTCATTTGCCAGAGAACTATTGGATGTTAAAGCTTGATTGTATCCACTCTGATGGTAATTGTGATGCAAATGAAAATATTTGGAATGACAACTACCCTTGTGGCATCTATTAACATTTGATTTTTTGCTGATATTTAAAGGGCAATCAATCACAAAACATATCCGTCCCACTTCACCATAGGTCACCCTATTTACAAAGAAATAACACATAAAATAAAGCCTGTTTCTGACATTTTTCATCACTAGTATAATAATTCAGCAAGCCATATCATGTAATGCATGCCACCGTTACGTAGACAAATCCTAAGTCAAAAAAAAGGAAGTTCACTGTACTAAATGGGTACTTTGAGCAAAACCAGACAGGCACAGGTTGTTAATTCCATCACTTTATACCTTTATCAGGTCCCTCTGCACTGCTGCCCCCTAGTGGTCCCAAAATAAATACATGTTTAAATCTTTCATTTAGCTGAGGGGTGCCGAGTCCTATTTCAGCAAAACTCCTATATCAGTTCTAAATCATAAGTTCAGTTCCAAACCTCATCATACACACCTGAATAATCTACCTGAGATGTAGCGAGTCCAAAAATGTGTGCTGGATCTGAACTTTGCATGATGGTAGCTCTAAATCTGGATTGAGCACATCTTGAGCTTGAAACAATTTGGTTTCATTACCTGTGAAATTTAAACTCATGACTATCTAAGGATTACTAACACAGACAGTTTTAAAAACAAAAGTAAAACTATGTGTAAAAGGTAAGCAAAGAAGAAAGACAAGCACAGATCTTACTTTTCTTTTTGAAAATCCTTTATTAAACTACCTCTATAAATACAACAATGCCAAAAAAGCTTTAAACAAGCAATGCGAAATAGAAAACAGTTCTAAGTAGATCTAAAAAAAAAAAAAAGATAAGAATATTTTGGCAATAACATTCTACATTATCTAAATGTCCTCTGCCGAGGTCAACTTGTCTTGTTAATTTGTCTTTTAGTAACAAGAAACAAGTCTACAAAGCAGAGGGAAAAAACGCTACACATGTAGTGTTTGTGAAATGATTGCAAAAGAAAGAATGTTTAGCCAATGAATGCACGATTAATTTGGGCCAGCTTTTACTTTACACTGGCAACTCAGAGCCACATTTCTATATCCACACATACACACATTTGCATTAATTGAACACTTTGGCAAAAAAAAGACGTTTTTGTTGTTAAACTTCTCTAAAGCACATATAATGAGATGGAAATATCTTCTTAAAATATATTATAGCATTTCCTCTTACTTCATACACAAAAACATTGTACTGTATATATTAAATATATCCTGACTGCTTCTCGCATATTAAAAGATTAGATAACAGACGGAGGAAAAACTACTGGGGATGGTTCACGTCTCTCAAAAACACACAGATACGCCATATCCGAGAGAGAGAGTGTGTCCTCGATGATGGCGGCTGTGTGTAAAAATGTGTCTCTAGCTTACGTGATGTGAACTGCATGGATTGTCATTCTTTGTTTGGTACATCGTGAAGTTTTCCCCAAACTTTCACTCAGTCTCTTCTAAAAAAAAAACAGGCTATACTTAATAAAACATTAACTCTATTGGAACAAAGCATAATACAACAAAAAGCAGCACTCTAACACACAGCCCCCATAGAAACAACACAAAAAAAAAGAAGAAAAAAACTTGACTTTCTGAAAAAAATAAAATAGGACAGAAGAGGCACTGTGGTATCACAAGCAGTGTTTTAAGAGGTCACTTGACAGACAGCAGTCTGCATAAAGGCACATGTGACATATGCAGTCCTGCAAAAGGCATAGTGGTGGCATACAGCAATCTTCAGAAGGACATTAATATGATATACAGCAGTCATTTAAAAGACAATGAGGATATAAACAGGTTATCTGAGCTCCCTGGTTTCAGTTTGGTCCAGTTCGTTCCAGTTCTAGGAGTATCAACCCCTAAAGAGACAAAAGTGCCTGCTCACACACATATTGTAAAGCATATACACAGAACTTCTAACACCCTAAAATGTTTAAGTGCACCTCAGAACAGTCATCATTACTAAAGCATACTACAGTAGCTACACAAAAATGGAGTGTGTTCTACAAAAAATGCAGGGTTGGAACTACAAAAGAAAACACACGAAACTACAAAACTTGATGGACCATCTGCTGCGCATCTATAGGAAGAAATAGGAGGGGGTGAGAGTATCGCACCATTAACCTGATTTTATTTTGCAACTCAAGGTCTGCAACTCAAGACCGTTAATAAAAAACAGGAACATAATTGGTTCAGTGGTAAATGGGACAGTACTTCAGGTGTAATTTGTATTAATGGCACAAAAGCGGATATGAGGGAGCCTGTGCTCTCCTAATGATGCACATAAGACTTCACAGGACTGGAGGCTGGGAATCACAGTAGTGGTCTGAAAAACAAAGGCTGGTCATCAACTAACACAACCAGTACAAGTAAGCAGAACTAAGCCATCATAAATAATGCTGTATCTTCAACCCAGCTCCTTTCTCTGTCAGTCCAGTTTGTGCATTTAAAACATATTAAACAGATAGTTTACACAAAAATAAAAATTTCCGAAAATATAATTTGTTTGTGTCGTTTCAAACCTGTATGACTTGCTTTCTTTTGTAGAACACTAAATAGTTGTTGGTAACCTACAAGTTTCGGTTACCATTCACTTTAAAGAGAAAAAAGGATTTATCTCAAAATATATCTTCTCTAATGTTCCACCAAAAGAAAGTAAGTTATGCAGGTTTGGAAAGACATGTCATTTCATTTTTAGGTAAACTATCCCTTTAACGGGGAACAAATGTTATCCAGCCTAGGGCTATACCCTAACTTCTCTTTTTCCAGTTTACTATTTCTAGACCACACTGTCTCTGAGAAAGTGAATGAACACAGTGTTTGTCTGTCTTCCAGTTTAGAGAAGAAAACATCCTTTAGACAACAAAAACAACATCTTCAAACCAACTAAACAGTACAAATCTAAATATAAAAATGCATAAGCAAATAAACAGTTAAAGGCGGAAAACTGAATGCAGGTATTTGCATATAGACTTGCGTGCAGGAAAGCCAGTGGACGGAAGATTCCGACATCTTCAACACGTTTTGCAAGTATGCGTTATAAACTCAAAATACAGCATTCTCATGAAACACTTTCAATCTTCTACTTCTGTGGTTGTTGAAGTTCCTGCTCAGCAGTTGTTCATTTGTTCATTTTTCTTCATAAGACAAAAGTAAATGCTCTAAAGCATACAGAGGCATTAAATACGTTCTTTTTAAAGTCCACAAATACTACAACGTTCCTTCTGAATTCTTGTTGCCGTGAATGAATGGGTGTGATAATAAAATTGTGTGGCATCAGGAACGCTCTGGCTCACAATTCTCAGCTGGAGTGTGTGGGGTCATATGGGGTGATATGTCAGTAGGTGTGCTTCTTCTGTGAGTCTTATTTTGAATTACTTCATATGAACATATCACTCGGAGTCAGCCCACAGCTGTACTGGTGTTCGATTAATATACGAGACCTCTGCAGAATGATAAAGTATGCAAATGAGCGTGCGAGAACAGAAGTTGTCATTCATTCAGTCGTGTGATGGCTTTGGAAATCAGCAAGTGTTGTCGAACTGATAGACTGCTTCCTATTGATCTAAAGGGAAAATAGGTGAGGTTCTGATCACATTGCAGGGTTTGAGTCCATAACTTAGAACACAAAAGTCTACCTGTCTTGGTAAGTTAATCAGTAGCATATAAAAGTGGTTTTGGTCTGGGTCATACATCCAGATTAATAAATGTGGGCTGATGAAGTTGTGAATAAATTTAGCAGAAATCTACATCCTTGCTGCCAGTATCTAAAGGCTTCCAGGGAGCTTCACACGAGTCAGAATGTATTAGTTTTGTTGTATGTCAGTTTCACTCTGCGTGGTTCAATTAACCAGCAGACCTCATAGATGTGGCGTAAATGTCTGATGGCCTGTGGCGACGCGGTGTGTGTAATTGTAAGTCACTGTCATTGATGCTGTGGGTGTCTCAGTAGGTCTGATACACATCGTGAATGGGCATCTGGAAGGTGGCAGCAGGGAAGGCCTGAGGCATGTACCCAGCGTACCCTCCATAGGTTGCGGCGGCTGCCATAGCAGCGTTCTTCTGCAGCGCCGCAAGCGTGGTGGTGTTGGCGTGGGTGGCAATAGGCATGTAACCAGCTCCATACAGACTGGCAGCTGCAGCCGGAATCCTCTGCACATTATGAGCCATAGCGTAGACTGGAGTTATAGGACGACCCTGTGAGATAAAGAAATAGATTGTTACACTGTATTCTAACTACATATGAAAAATCAACGATAAATAAAGTGTTTTGACAACGGGTCGTTTGGTTTTTATTTCCATGCTGTCATGCTGGGTAGAGCTGGCTAGAACTGAAATCTCAATGATGGGCAAACTTGGCCCTTTTAGGCCATTTTCCTGCAAATAACGTAATGTTACATGGCGGTTTCGAAATAAAAGTTCAAACCTTCACTCTGAGATTACACGTTTTGATGTTTACATAATCATTGAATTACAGTTTCTATGGCATTTCTGTAGTAAAGAAATATTAAAGATTAGGCGGGCATTTGGATTAAATCACGCAGTAAATTCTAAAACTATGGTCAGACCGATAGCGCCCCCTGCATGCCGTTGTTGTAATGCATAATGCAGCCTACATTAGCTCTATTGTTTATAATACATTATGTACTTTAACAGTTGTGTTGAATAAAACCATATAATTTCTTGCTTTAATACTTTAATTGAACTAATTAGTATTGCCTCATATCTATTGTATATGTATTTTAAGTAATTTTAAAGTCTATTGTTCACTTACATCTATTTTTACTATCACAGTAAAAGATCTCCTTTTTTTTCAGAAATAATGCAAATTTACATTTTCTCCTAAATAAATTCTAGCAAACAATATTTCTGATAAATACTCTATTTTTTGGCTTCTAACAGTGTTTTATGTAATGAATTATTGTAATCATCAGTATTCATATTTTTAAAATTGGCCTCCTTCCGGAGTTGGAATTTTAATTGAATAGAAAGCTGAACTGGAATTTGAACTGGAATTAGAGGAAGTGGAATTTATCATTTAGAAGTTACAAACGTTTCTTTAAATTTCCGTTCCAGTTCTGCGTTTTAACTCAAATATTTGCGACTGAAATTCAGATATAATGGTAGCAGAATCAGTTGGAAAACACCAACGGCTTGATCAAGTTGCACATAGTTGTATATAATATGTTGTAATAATGTTTTCATTGGCTGTTAAAGTGCTAAACAGCAAAGCATTCATGCTTTCGGTGTGGACACATAATAGAGCTCATGGTGTAGAGTGCTATAATAAAGACGTGACATGTGGTCAGGTATGGTTTCCCATTCCTCTGCATTTAACCCATCCAAGTGCGTACACACACAGCAGTGAGAAGTGAACAACCACGCACACACACCGTGAACACACACCCGGAGCAGTAGGCAGCCATTGCTGCGGCGCCCGGAGAGCAGTTGGGGGAACAGTGCCTTGCTCAAGGGTCTCACCTCAGTCGTGGTATTGAAGGTGGAGAGAGCGCTGGTTATTCACTAACCCCACCCACAATCCCTGCCGGACCTGGGACTCGAACCCACAACCTTTGGGTTACAAGTCCAACCCCCCCACCCCGATAACTGTAAATTGTCCCAACTGCCCAGGTGCAAGTGAGTACCTGGAAAGGTGGTGGTGTGGAGACTGCAGGTATGACAGCTGCAGTGGCTGAGGCAGCTGTGGGGTCGTGCTGGAGGGCCAAAGGATTTATCAGGTGCTCCACTGGGTGCATCTTCCCTTCCTCCATTAATTTAGTTGCAGGGGCAGCAGAAAACACAGCAGGGTACTGGGCACCGAGGCCTGGAAGAGTCACTAAAACATATACATACAATCAGAACAATAGCAAAAATATGCAGACTATACAGCATACTTTACACAATAGCATATTTCGTATATGACTATGTAAAGTGTGCACCATATGTTAGGTAACATAATCTAAAAATGAGGCAGAATAGAAATTCAGGTACGTGAAGATAAGTCAGAAAGTTTGAGAAAGATAATGAAGGGAAAAGGGAAAGACTGAGACTTACACAACCTGTCCTCATTTACAACAAGTGTATGACTCAGCTTAAGATTAGCGACAAAAAACACACCCACACACAGCCACGTACACACTGTCTTTCACACACACACACACACACACACATTGTTTCCATGTACAAAAACTCTTTTCATTCCCCATGTTAATTCAGACTTAGGATCAGCAGGTTTAAGTGACGTCAGAATACTCCGGGCAGGATTTTCACAGATCTCAGATCACAACTGCAAGATCAGTCAGTTTCGACAAAGAGCAGCTGATTAGTAAGAAAATAAAGTTATTAAGAACTTTGAACTCAATGCCCAAACAAAGCCCAACACTCTCACAAGCATTTTTATTAGTGGTTTAGTTCCTGTCTTACGTTAATGTATTTAGTACATTTAGTAGAGTCTATTCAGATGGCTGTACATTGTAATATTCAATTACGAAGTATTTACAATTTTGAGAGCTTTTTGAGAATTGTTTGAACATTGTCAATATAATTGAAAGAAAGCATTTAAGCAATAAAATAAAAATCAAAAGCTTGTTTACTAGGGTAAGCAGTGACAACCATGACAGCTGTCATAAAGAAAGGAAGTTGGTGTTCCACTCCAGTCCAGTAGGGGCAGTAGTAATCATTTATCTCTCATTTATCTAGTTATTTTTAACTCCATAACTTAATAACTCCAGTTTGGTGCAAGAATTGAATTCGAAACAAACTGGTGGTTCAATTTATGTCATACAGATTATTAGTAAATTATCTAGAAATTTCTAGATTCTGCCTCCACTGAATGGAGTAGAGCACAACTGAGTTAAATTATATATGGGGTTTAATTTTACACTGACTTGTGCCAGGCTTGATGCCCACTGGGTTCACAGCTGCCAGCTCTAGATTGGGCACGATCTCGTAAGGTTTGTCCAGCAATTTGCCCTTTCCTTCATGGTAGCGGCTGTAAATGCCTCGGCCAGCTGAATAGCCACCAAGGTATGAGCCGCGGGGCCCTGGGGCCCTATTAACGGCCCCAGCACGGCCACGGCCTCTTACAGTACCTGCTTAAGATACAAATGAAAGGAGGTGCTGTTCAGGTACAGAACCACAAAGAGGCACATACATACATCTATACTGCCCCACAAAGCAAAAAGGCAGTAACTACGCCGAGTGCAGAACTGAGAAAAATTACTTTAAAGTTATCCTGTCATCCAGCTTTTTGCAGTTACTGTACAAACGACTACCATTTTTCTACAAAACGACACACATTTGAGATAAGATATTTTGTCACATAACAAAGGATGCCTTGAATGTCATGAAAATGATAATAACTCATTTTTGACCAAAAATGCAGTTACTGCCTTTTTGCTTTGTAGGGCAGTATAGTACGTTTGAGATAAAGTCCTAGTTAAATATATTTGCTAAAAAGGTTTGCTAGCACTGATTACTTCGTGATTGAGGGGTGTGGTACTTTCACTCTTCAGCATTCTATTTCAAATTGCTGTCAGTGTGAACGACTTTTGAGATCTTTGTAGTTTCTCTCCATTCTTTGAGATGGGAGTGGTGGTGTTTGAGCAAAGATGAAATTAAAAGTAAAGATAAAGTTCTGTTTTAATCAGACAGTAGATGACCAAATATGCCTCAGATTGAATGTGCAATCACCAATCTTTTCTTTAATTTGAAGGATAATATGATCTCAGTTGTTACAAACCCAACCCAAAACCACAAGCATTTGTAATTGATGATTATGGGTTAGGAAATGTAATAATACCAGATTCCCATCATTAGTTTCAGTATCACACATATTGGGGATCTCAGCTCTTTAGCCCAAAACAATCTTAAAGTGCATGCCATCTAGTGGCCATACTAGAAAGGTGATCAGCAACAAACAGGGCAGAGCTTCTTGTTTTGGGATGCATATTTTAAAACAGTTGTTCTCAAATGGATGAACAGGAAATTTTGGTTTCTAAATGTCTCTTGAAATTAATTTGCTTTCAACATTTGTGTCGAACCAAACCATTTTTATCTTTTTCAAATTTTAAAGTACTCTACTGAGACAAAACATACTGAGACATTACGTCCACTTTTAGCTGGACGTAAGCGTTAAAAAGAACATTTGGCTTGAATTTACAACCCCTGAATGTGTTTTACATTGTTTAGCTCATGGGTTTTGATGTTTAGGAAATTTACTGTAGCATTATTTTTTTTCACCAGTTGAGAACCACTGTTTTAAAGGTGATAGCAATAAGAAAGCTCTGGGTTAAAGAAGACATACTTTTAACATTTATTGTAATTCATCCCCTACATTTGTTTGTACAGATCATGTCTGATTACTTGTGTGAATATGCTTGACTGTATAAATCTCAAGGTCATCAAGAAAAATCAATAATTACCAATGTTTTTAGGTCATTCTGAATTTATCAAATGGTATTGCATTTCTAAGTACATCTTTTTTTTTAAATTAAGAATCACACTCTTCCCACTGTTAATTTTATTCTTAGAGAATAAAAAGAAAAGAAAAAAATTAGATGTCCAACCTTTGATGAAGTAGTCTCGGTTGGGTCCAATGAGTGTGCTGTAGGGATAGCCGTAATAGGCGAGTGTATATGGGTCACACTGATACACATAACTTTGTTGGCTGTTGTCAGTAGTTGTGGCAGGTGCCGTTCCCTTCGATGCTTTCTGATAGCGGGTGTACTGCTCCTTATCCACAGGCTTGGCCAGGGTCACTTCGATGCGGGAACCTTCGATCTCTGTGCCGTTCAGGTTGTCCATTGCAACCACCGCATCATCTCGACTGGCGAAGTGAACAAAGGCATAATCTCTGATTTTTTTGACACGTTCCACACAGCCAGGGTTGAACTGGCTGAAGGTTTGACGTAGAGTATCTTCGCTGGTCTCTATCATCAGGTTGCGGACATACAGAATCTTCACTGTTTCCATCACGTCCTCATCAACGTCAATCTCAGGTTCTGCCCAGTCAACTGCAATCTGGTGACCCCAGAGCTGTACACATAGAGAATGAAATATACACACAACAGGTTCAAGTTAAGCAGGTTTACTATTCACTAAATATCACACATAAAAGAATAGTTCAGCTAAAAAATTTTATTCTCATTATTTATTTACCCTCATGTCATTTTAAACCCCTATGCTGTTATATTTTTCAATAAAAATCTTCACACAACTGGTTTTTAATGCAACAATACTATATTTGTAAAGCAAAAGTAAATATGATAAGCCCAATACGAGTGATCCAGTCAAAATCTTCCAATTTAGCAAGTTGTTAACTGCTGTGATGGGATCATTAAAATAATCAATCAGTGAAGTATTGAGTCAGTTAACTCAGAACCAGATCAGTCCTATTTGTTATAAAGCAAGCTTAATTCACTAACAAATCAGTTTTGAATATAATCTTGAAAAACATTTTAGAATGATTTGTTCATGGATCTGACCGATCCAGTTCTGTAGTCAGTGAAGCAGTGACTCATTGAACTAGGAATCAAATCATTCCCATTTGATATTTAGTTCTTTGAAAATAATATTCTTGAAGGAACTCACTGATTCAGTCCTGCTCAATGGAATGTACTAGTAAAAAAAAAACGTTTTGGTCTATTCCTAATGTATCTTCTGACTACAGAAGATCTTGAATACAGTACATGAGTCTTATAGAATATTTTTTAAATGATTTTATAGTGTATTTTGTCCTTTTTATAGTATTTTTAAGCTTTGTAGATATGATCTATTTCTGTGGACTTCTGATGTATGGAAAAATAGCAGTGTGAAGAAACTTGAAGTATAAAATGAAGTGAAAAGTTTCAGTGGAAAATGGTGTCAACCTGAATTCTTCCTGGCATGAGTTTTCTTCTGGCCATAGCAGCAGCACGGTGAGACTCATACTCTACGAAGGCAAAGCCACGATTCTTCATCTTATCCGCAGCACTCGCGTACACAATCACATCCAGCACCCCCTCTGTCACCTTGGAAACTTCCTCCAGGATCTCTTCACGTTTCTTGGTTTTTGGAATTCCGCCAATGAAGAGACGGCAGTTATCTACACTAGAGCACACACCTAGCAATCTTCCTGGACGAATTTCGAAGTTATTGAGTTCACGAACTGCTCGCTTAGCCTCATGCTTCTGCGTGTACATGACGAATGCGTAACCGCGGTTCTTGCCATCAAAATCCATCATTAGGCGCATCTCGTAGATCCGTCCCACAGTTTCAAATACTGGCACCAGCTCGTCCTCGTAAACGTCACGTGGGATTTTACCCACAAAGATTTCGCAACCACGTGGAGGGGAGGTTCCTTGCCAGCCAGGAGGGGGGCCATATTTGCGTTGTCCATTTTCTTGCACCATACCATAGCCTGATCGCTCCATCAGGGACACAAGGGCAGCTTCATTGGGGGCCCCAGCCACTCCCTCTGGGATGGCGCTGTGGTGCTGCGGATGCCCGGAGGAGGCCTTAGAAGAGGAGGAAGGGCTAGGGTTACTCATAGCAACGGCAGAGGCGGAGTCTTCTGCTGTCATTCTGAGATAAGCATCCAATCAGGATTGGAGTCTAAAAAGAAACAACAAAAAAACACCTTCTTGTCAGTTTAATATAAATACATTATTTGTACTCAAAACCTATTTCTGAAAAGAATACAATTGCAATCATTTACATTCCAGTTCCTGACATTAGCAAAGGACATACCAATATAAAGATTTTGGCTAATAATTATTATTTTCATCTTATGGTTAAATGGCCAGTATTAAAATCTTCTAAACTAATTACAATAAATTACTAAATATAATAATAATAATTAATAATAATAATAATTATATTATTATTAATAATTAATTATTATTTTTTAAACAATTAGTGAATTTACATTTTTTAATAAATTGTAAGATTTGCTAAAGATAACAATTAACAGTGTTATTAAGTGGTTTAAAGTGTTTAAAATATTTCCTTTAAGTGAGCTTTAGATGATGGTAAAGGTAATTTAAATGGAAAAATGAAAGAAGCAAGCAACAATTTAATATAATTTAATTGTAGAATTTAATATTTAATATTATAATTTAATATCCAATTTCATTCAATAACATTACTGATCAAATCTATAAGGTTTTAGAATGACAGACAGATAGATAAGTAAAAAAATAAATTATAAGTCCTATTTGTTTTTTAAGACACACACTGACAAAAAATAAATCCTCTTTTACACCTACAGTAAAGCTGCCTATTAAAACCCCACTAAGCCGTGTCTGCATTCTCTAGCATGGAAAAAATCTCCAAAATGCTTAAATCCTACGGAATTTCCATAATCAGAACACAGATGCATGGAAGCAAAATCTTTGACAATCATGTTTGACATAAAGAAACCACGCTTTTACAAGAAATGTGTGTTTGTCAGTGCTGTTTTACTAATAAAACATGAAACAGTATACATATATTCACTGTTTTGCTGTTAGTTGGCTCAAGTCAGTAATTTAGCAGTTAGCCGGACATTGATGCCTGCTTAGAGGGTAAGGTAGTTAGGTTGCTTAGCAATGAAACCATGGTTGCACATGCAGAGCATGCTGACCCACACACAGCTTATCCTGGAGCACACAACTAAGTTCACATAACTCACACAGACACAAAAATAGAATGCAAACACAACTAAAAGAACAAAAGTAACAAGGTGTAACAGTTATTAATTATTTCAGGAATATAGTTCAAACAAATGAACAACTACAACACCCACCGTGCTTAAGTTGGTACCTGGTGTTTTCATGATGAGTCTAAGAAAAGCATGTGACTGTGACAGTGAGGTTGGAATAACAGGCAACTCAGCAGTACTAAACCAAAGCTCTCTCACACACATCCACAAACACTTCCTCATTCACACGCATACACACACATATACTGAAAATCAGTACATGTGTGGCTCAAAGCCAAGCTGAAACAGGAAGAAAAGCAGACTGACTAATCAAAAGCAATGGACCAGGCTGACCAACCAATAAGAGAAATTTTAATCATATGTGGTTGTTTCTATATTCACTTATGCAAAAGTAAAATAATAATAATAATAATAATAATATATTTTTAATTTAAAAGGCACATTTTATCACTTAAGTAATAGTAAAAAAAAGTTAAGAAATTAAACAATGCAAACTATACAAAAAAACAAAACTACTTCCTCTAAAATAAACTAATGGTTGTCATGTTAAATTGGGGGTATTCTCTTGGCAGGGGCGGACTTAGCCATTAGGCAAAGGTAGGCAACTGCCTTGGGCCCCCAAAAGATAAGGGGCCCCCAAAATGCTTTTCACGAGATGGACACGCGAATGGTAACGATGTTTATTACCACAACCGTCTGTGTCCGAGTTGAACGTGCTTCGTGTGTATCCTGCGTGTAGCAAACCAAAATATGATGTTGGATTCTGCGTGTAGCAAACCGATCTTTCCCGCTGCGCTCCTCACTTCTGACTACTTCTTGTATCTTAACTGTAAATCAATTGCTATTCCGTTGTCTACAACATGAAATAATAAAAGTGTCTGCTAAATGAATAAATGTTAATGAAAGAATCCCATTATACTATGTACATGAAAACTGTAGAATCACTGGACATAACTATGGGGCACCATTGTGTAGCAGAAACAAAAAAGTAACCTCAAGGTAGATTAAAGTAAATGTGTGCAAATGTAGGGCCCCATTGCTATATTTGCCTGAGGCCCCAAATTCACTAAATCCGCCCCGTCTCTTGGTGGAAGTGGGGTCAATGGAAGTGTACGAATGACAATGAGAGACGATTCAGCAGAATCCTCGAGGAAGAAGAGGTCGACAGAAAAGAAGTGATGGATCTCTGCCAGAAACTGAACAAATAAATTGAGAAAGATAGCATTAGAAAAGAAAAAATGTGACTCAGCAAGAGGTGCAAAGGTGTCATTTTCATGGTTTTAATTACGACAAAAACGCAAATAATCCCTCCTATAAAGCAGTAAGGGGAAGTACATAACGTGAGGGAAGCTGTAGAAAAAACGCATGATCTCATGACGTGTTTTTAAATGTTTTTAAACTTCATCGCGTTAAAAAGGTGCACCGTTCTTGCGCGAGACTCAACAAAACATTCAAACGCAACTGTTTAAAGAGTCAGTATAGCGTAGGCTGCATTAATACTCATCATAAAAAAGGAAAAGCAGCGATGCAGAGAACAAAACTCTGAAGTCTGCCTCTTCAAGCACCCTAATAGACAGCATCAATCATCTCGCGCGCGACGCGTTTCTGCGCTCAATCTGAAATTCACAGACCGATTTTCTTCTCACATCTACTTACCTTGACGCGCTTAAAAACGCGGAGCACACGCAACAGCTCGACCGCAAAAGGACTGATGTGGACTGCAGTGATAGGCTTCTGATAGCGGCTTCAGGCTTTTCAGTAAGATACTTTTTGGTTTGTTTTAGGGCAGTTTAAAATTATGATCTGTTATAACAACCTCCATTTGTGGTAATGAATTGTGTTTAATAAATTATCAATTAATTACAATAGGAGGTAATTTTTTGTTGTTTTGTAATTAATAAAAATACTTGTTATAGCTAAACATAATTCATATTGATTGACGGTTAATATTAAGGCAAAACACTGGGCATAGCAAGGACTTTAAAGCATTTTTAGGCCCTCATCGTGTGTTTCTGGAAGTGAGATCTTTTAGAAGTTTCCTTGTTCCTTTCAGATATACAGAAAACAGCAGGAAGTGAAAATTAGTGGCAAGACAGAGAAAATGCACGATCAAGAGAGTGGAAAAAGATTATTCATTTTCCAGCCAACATCAGGTTCCATATCTCATTGTACCTGCCTGGCAATGGTTGACCTTTATAAGACTATGTGTGTGTGTGTGTACTTGGTGCAAGGAAACCTGAGGCAGCAGCAGGTGGATGATTAACCAACACAAATCACTAGCTTCACACACACACACACACACACACACACACACACAAAGAGTGCAACTCATTTCAACAAAATAGATGAATTCTCACAAACTTAACAAATCTTAAAATATTCTAACATTTTTCAAACTAAATAACAATGCAAAATAATATTAATACTTAATAAATTTTGCATTTGTTTACATTAGTTTACTAAATTTTTTAAACCTATTACATGTTAATTTCAACATTTGAGAAATTCAAACTTATGTTAAGTGCCTCATACGAGTTACAATAAAATATGTTATAGAATAACATTTAAGATTTATTTAGTATTAAAGAACAATATAACACAGTTTTTTGCAATTGAATTAAGATTAATAAACATAATTTATCATTTAAAAAGATTAAAATGTTCTTATTTTTGTTAACGTCAGTTAACTAATTTGAGAATGAGCCAATGATACAAAATATAGTTGATTTATTTCATACTGTTAGTCAATTTGGACTAAAGCTATTAAATAAATCGCTTGTTACTAAATAACAAGTGATAAAAAATAAATGGGTTTATGGAATGAAGTGTGTTAATGAAGGAGGATCATTCTTGGAAGGTGTGAGGTTTTGTCTGTGCGATCATAATGGTTTTATATTATCTAAGAGACTTATTGACAGAAGTATCTGATCTTTGACTTCTGTGACACACAGGACAATATTTGACAATCAGCACATATAAACTCACACTCACAGGTACAAAGGAACACACACAAGGCTTTTGTACGCAAACAGATCAATTAGTATCTCTTGGGTGAAACTCCTTCGATCTCGGTGAAAGAAAAGAGTGAAATGTAGAAGGCTAGAACAATTCACACGCTGGCCTCATATAGTACTATACTGACAGCAAACACACGCACACACCTGCTGTACAGAGCTGGGTCACTGTGGCTTGGAAAATGGATCAGCGTTGACATTTTGCATGGGAGAAAGTGTGAAGAAAATAATAATAATTATATAAGATTTATTTATTATACATTTGTTTGTAGTCAAGTTTAAAAAGACTGTAGTATTGCAGATATTATGTAAATTAATTAGTTGCCATCCTTAAAAAGTGCAAATGTACACTCAAAACAGATAATGAAGAGGCATTCTAGTCAATGCCAAATAAGAGTGCCTATGATAAAGAAAAAGGTAAAAATATTGGACATCAAATTTTACAACTTGAACTAAACTTGCCTTTATAAAAATATATATTCTATAATAAAGAAATTATGTTATAATTTGTTGTTTATTTAATAAATTGTGTAATATATGTAATTTCCAGCTGTATGTACTCTGCATGTTGGTTGCAGCAGATACCTTTGATTTAACAGACATGATGTTTTGTTTTAAAATAACCAAAAAAAGGCAGAAGTCATTTTTGAATTTATGCCCCCAAAATATAAAATCATGTTTTAGTTAAGAAGATCCAAATAAATAAATTCCTGTTGTGCACATTCTCCATTTTGTTGCACATTTATATTATGAGCAGTGTAGCATTTATACGATTTTAACAAAAACAAAAAAAAATGTAATGCTATCATAACGTTTTTTTACTTTATGCTCACAAAAATATCAAAGTCATTTTTAATTAAGGGATTAAAAACACAGTTATCATAAAAGATGCAAGTTAAGCAGATGGGTCAGATGAGAGCATCACTGACGCATTTGTGTCTGTCTTTTTGTTTATATGTAGATACCTGGCATCTCTTTAGTTATGTCAAGGACTCTTCAAATGATATACACCCTATAGAGCAACCAAGAGAGCGAAGAAAAGCCCTCACATATGCACAAAAGCTCTGCTGGCCTGAGTGTCATTACAGACATGGGTGAGAGAGTGTTTGTGTGTGTGTTTTTACTGTGTCTGAATCCTGGTGTGTCAGCAAGGTTAAGATTAACTCCTTTTACACTCAGCATCCAAACAATGTGACCAGTGCGTTAAGAGTCAAAGTTTGTTGCCATGGCCAACAGATAATCTGGTGAGTTAATGTTTATTGCAGAAGAGACTCTTAAAACCGTTCATTTTAAAAAACCACTCACATGATGAACCGAAAAAGTGCAGAACTTTGTGTTCTTCTCAGTGACTAAGCAAAAAGTCTATAATTATTAAACCTCATCTCTGACAAACGTTGACCTTTGTGACACTTCATAATCACTGTGCAGATCATTAACATTGAGGCTCTCTTTTTAATTGAACTCTCTTTCTACTCTATATACAAGTTTTAGGTTGCCAATGGTCAGTATCTAGAATTCACACAGGTTTTACACAATAAGTTCACCAAATTCGGCTTTAATTATAAACCGATCATCCAGTCAAAAAAATCTGCTAGTTGATTTTGAAAGTAACACAAGAGGGAACTACAACTTCTGTGAATGAGACTAGAAGTTATAGGTATAGGCCAAAGTGGCCAAAACAAATATGTGAGTATAGAATTATTCAACATATAAATCATATTCTCACTGATGGTTCACTGGAACTTTGTGCACTAAGTGATGTGGTCCGAAAAGCTAATGCATCTGTTTGTCAACAACAATCGATATAAACGCTGAAAGTGACAAAAATGTGAAAATAAATGAGTGTCAGGAACAAAAATGAGATCTTACGTTTTCATGACTGGTGTAAAAAAAATCCTTGTATTCAGTGGTGAGAAGGATCTAACGAGAAACGGCACTGAGAACCGTCAGAGTTATAAGAAAACTCAGTATTGAAAGGTCTGTATATGGTCTTATGAATATGCTATCTGCATTGCAGATGACTTTACGATATTACATATAGTACGCATTACTGTTTCTTAAAACAGAACACTGGTGTAAAACACTGTCAGACACAGCGCAAGAGAGACGTGTGGAGATGATGACCATCATACCCACAACATCATTCTCAATTCCTGTATTCCTCAGTTTCAATTCTCTATGAAAACATGCTACAGTAAAACATTTATCCAGCCATTCACATAAAACACCAAACAACAAAAACTAGACAAAAACATTAAATAAATTAAATAACCAAAAGTGTTATAGTAGTCTTATAGTATTTATTCATATTTTTAATATCAATTTTTTTATCTCTTTTTCTCAGATTTAAGTTTAAAAAATGCCACTATTTCTACTTAAACTTTTTATATTTCAATTAGTTACAAAGGAAACATTTCTAATTTTTACTAATTTTTCCTTTTTGTTCTGTAATATGTATGTTTTATTTCCGCTTTATTTCAGTCAATGAAAACAATGTTTATCAGTATTTTTAGTTAACACCTAACCTACGTATTTTATTGCAATTGGGGGACATTTCTAGTTTTTATTAATTAATTAATTTATTTATTTGACCTAACATATCAAAAATATATTTCAATTTCAGTAGTCCCAGTTAAAAGGAAGTAAAAAAATTAAAGGTAAGTGTATACAGTACACACACAATCAAACACAACATCACAGATTATGCATTTCTGCACACACACACACACACACACACACACACGTACACAAGTGGACAAATCACAAATGCACACACATTTTCCCATAAATCTGA
This sequence comes from Enteromius unitaeniatus, assembly GCA_032359435.1. Lineage (NCBI taxonomy): Eukaryota > Metazoa > Chordata > Actinopteri > Cypriniformes > Cyprinidae > Enteromius > Enteromius unitaeniatus. The sequence continues at coordinate 9,095,912 of JAUMHI010000033.1, read as the reverse complement.
AGCACCTAAAGCAATTCTTTTTAGTAGTAACTACACTGCACACATTAGAGCACTGGGATGAACCACAGATGCTGATGACATCTTGAGGTTTCTTATCTTGCAGTCTGAACTCTTCACTCCTAAAGTTAATCTACTTACTGCAACACAATGTGACAAGGCCTGATCAAACACAATCCACTGATACAGACACAGCTGATGATCTGCTCAAAAATTCCTTGAGTAAGCACATAACTGATGTCTCATCACTTTCTCCTGATGGTTTTTGGTAAGAAATCTGTGCATGGAGAATCAAGATATCTGCCACTGACAGGAGAAATACAGGAACCTTTCTGATAACAGTAACACGCACAGGTCTGGGCCCACCCTAACAGCAAACACAAGGCTGAAGAAGTCGAGTCCAAAGACCAACAACCAACACAGCGAACTGTGACGCACAATTATTTTACTCTATTTTACGCTCACTTGCATAAACACACAATGCTGCAAGTCAAATTACCTAGGATGCTATTTATATTCAAGTGCTACATTTAACATCCTTACCATACAGCAAACAAATGTATTGTTTTCATTTTTTTTTTAAGTTCCCCTGAAGGTCATAAAAGGTCATTACAACATTGTCAATCAAAAAGAACACCCAAATAAACACCATTTAAATAAAGTCTAAATAAGCAGAAAAACATACATACTTCAGAATCACACCAGTCACACAACGAAGAAACACGTTACCTGTCTTTTCAGGTGAATGAATGTGTGTCCGAGTGGCAGTGTAGCTGGTGTGTGTATCGCTCACACAGTCACACACACACACTCGGGCCTTCTTTTTTCTGGCGTCAGCGGCTACCCTCCTCTCTCTCTCGATCTCACACACACAGTCTGTGGGGTAGAGAAGCGGAGTGTGTGATTGGAGGTGCAGTTGGTAAAAGAGTGTTTACTCAGTGCATGTGAGGGGTGGGGCAGAGCAAAGGTGCCCCCTCCTACACCTCTCTCCTATATTTCTTTCTTTCTTCCTTCTCCTTGTCACACCCAAGAAGCCTTCTCTCCCGTTTTTTTCTAAGAGCAAATGAGACGTCTGTGCGGGAGCGTGACTGTGTGCACTGAGCTATAAATGAGGTTGTCCATTGACTGAGCAAAAGTTCATTATAGGTGGCAACTGACTGAAAACTATTCGGTCTAACTTGAAATCAATTTCCTGAATTCCTGCATTCAAAAACTCTTTAAGATAAACAGTTTGAAGCTCAGGCCCTCATGTGCATTCAAATCTGGAAAGGACTGTGAAATCTTCTCATTCCTGTTCCTAAGAAACAGGTACTTACACGTTATAGTGTGTTTTATGTTGCTTTAGTTACTTTGATAAGGTGGGAATCAATGATTCGCAGAAGGGAGTGTGTGCCGGAGTGAAACAGCATACAGAAACTGAGACAAGCAAAACTGGTTTTATAAGTATTTATACTCATATTTATTGCTTAAAGAAATAAATATTACTTAAAAATGTTTCAAATTCCATTAGATAAATCTAGTAATATTAGTAGCGCAATAAGAGTAGCCTTTTTGAGATCACATGACTATTACAGTCTGGAAACACTGATTGACTGGTGACACTACGACGACTCATTCCATAGCGAGTTGTGACGTTTCAGACAGCATATTTATTTTCTAACGGACACTACTTATATCTACTTATTTCTTTTTTAAAAAAGTATATTTTTTTCTGTATTCAATTTCCTTTTTTGCTAAAAAAAACAAAACAAAAACACACAACAAAACAAAACAAAAATTGCTACTTGGTATTGCGTTAAAAATTTTTAGTCAGAATGTTTTTACACTTTTTTGTTGTGCTGACCACTTTTTGTCTTCCATAATGGTTGTTTATTTTTAAAAGAAATTGACACTTTTATTCAACACAGATCAATTAAACTGATGTAAAAAGGTTTTTTTTGTAACACTTTTAAGTGATGCTAAAAGGCAACACTTTCTTTTATAGCCCACATATTGGTTTGAAAACAAAGTTCACGGACATGTTATTTATCAACTACCTGATTATATTTTTCTGCAGAGTCAGTAAGATGTCATATGATGATGGTCACTTGTTACACATTTAGCTCTAACTGCTAAACATGGGGGTGGAGTGAGGGAGGGCAATGTGAGAAGAGCGATGGGGGACGTGCATAAACAGGAAATGATGGGGCACTAAAGAGGCAAAACAATTTTTGTTCGAGGCGGTTGGCTGATCATAAGAATCCTTAGTAGCCACACAAAATAAACACACACTCACACACAAAGGGGTGGTAAACCAGTTGGATGGATCCCTCGACTGTCTACATCAACCATGTGTTCTGAATGCTAGTGTACACACATTAATTCACAAGGAAACATTTCGGAAGTTTATCCCCACTCGCTTAAAATGCAACCTTGAGATGTAAAATAGCACCATCAGATATTATCTTTTAAGTCATTAGCAACATTATAAAACCTAGGCACATGATGCATTGTGGGTAGGCCATAAAGCAGGGTGAGGCTTTGTAGAGAGTCAACATGCTTTGCGAGGGTGCAAAGTCTGCATTTATAACCTTATCAATGTCCACTATACACATCGAAATCCTTGTTCTTTATCGAGTTCAAGTTCGTCTTCTGTACTTCCTCAAGATGGAGTGTGTTGGTAACAGAAAAACGGGGACAAAGTTAAATAAACATGACTGAAACTTACACTAAATAAATGATTACAAGGGACAGTTGGTAGAAGATGTGTTTGTGTGTGTGTGTGTGTGTGTTGGGGGGGGTAAAGACAGACTGTAAGAGTTTGTTTTAGTTTTGCACTTATTGCGTCACACATCGCTGGTAAACGTAACTGGAAATTCAGGTTTAACTTCAGCACTGTACAAATACATGAATAGAATAAAGACACACACAAACACGCAAACAAAGACACGCTCTGACTTTCTATACTAGTAATACATCTGACCTCCAGTAGATCTCTTAGTCAAGGTCATATGATGGTGACTGCTTAAGAGCTTTAAATAACTCCAGACGCGGAAGAGCCATATTGAAGTGTAATACATACAGAGTGACTTTAAAACAATGAGATTATAAGTATAATTGGTCCAATACCTTGCCATAGCACTAAGATATTGGACCAATAGAGGATCTAAAAATAAACACAAATAAAATATTTCCAAACTCCAGTTATGAAATATTGCAGCAAGTGTTAAAGGGTGACGCATTTGCAGGTTGTACAAGTTATATAATCAGATTAGTTTTTTCAGTTAACTAGTTAAGTAACGCTTTACTTTCAAATTTGGTACTTTTTCAAATCTGAGGTCTTTTTTGAACTCTTTATGTTGGAAGAAACTGGGAGTGAGGTGCAGAGGCTGAGGCACTTCAGGTTTATTCATTTCACTTTTGGTATGAAAGCGCCCTTACAGTTGCCAGAAAGATAACTTTTATATTTTTTTATTAAAAACAAATAAGCAAACTCAGCCCAGATGACCAAAAGTAACATAGTGCATTACTTTTTCTTTAAGTACAGTAACACAATTAGTTATTTTTTTATGGAGTAATACAATATTGTAATACATTGCTTTTAAAAGTAAATAATACTACTACTAATAAAAACTACTTATGGCATTAAGTGGAGAAGACTGTATAATTTCTCCATCTGAAATAACTACAGTAGTTACAAAGTCTGAGACGATTCACATTCTGTTCAGGTAAATGATACTCAGATTGTTTGACTTAAGGATCACACTGCATTCCCAAACTTTAACACTTTTTAAGTTTGAAACACAAAACCAAGATAATGAAACCTGTAAGACTTCTGTTCCTCCATTGAATGTCCATTCTGCCAAAGTTTGACTCTTCAAAAAATTCATAGATGCCCGTGCATATCAAGTGGTTTAATCCAAGTCTTCCAAAGAGACATGATCTCTTTATATGATAAACAGATATAATATAGCCATTATTTACACGCATATAAAGATTGATCAATGCATGACGAACACACCAAACACAAGAAACAGAAATTGAACTATACTTTCAATCTCAGGTTTCATTAAAATATCAAGCTTGGTGACCAATTTGGTAATTATTAGCATGCATATTGCTAGAATATTAGCCATTTATTAGAAGTAATTAAGCACATATTGATGCTTTAATCTACATGACCTTATTGTGCAAATGTAACAACTACCTTACTAAGTATTAATAAGGAGCAAATTAGGAATTAATTGAGGGAAAAGTGAGTTAAGAGAAAAGCGGTTGATTTTTTTTACTACTTTGTTTTTCTGGTTGAAAAACCAACGTTGAAGGTCTTACTGGAAGGACAGGGTGTACTTGGAAACAAGTGTCTGAGTCTTTAGTATCAGTGCAAGAAGGATGACATGTTTCAAATAGTTTCATTTAAAAGAACTGCAAGGGATCCTTGCTTACCCTTTCATTCCACACATACACACTCTATAGCAGATGAACATACAATTTAACAATATTAACACACCAGTCCAGATTTTGTCCTGTTTGTTGGGTTCAATGAACGAGGCCTATTATTACTCACTACAACAAAGCAAAGAATAAAGGGGAGCGAGAGAAGAGTGTAATGAAGCGGCATAAAAGCATTAGCAAGACAGAGAGAAATTGAGCGACTTGATTCAGACAAGCATAACTTGTGTCACTATAGAGACTAGTTTATGTGTGTGTGTGTGTGTGTGGCACACGGTGGGATATCCCAAATTAAGCCTTTGGTCTAAAAGAGCTCCGCCCCTCAGAAGTCACTATTAATCAAAGTACCTGGAGGAGAACCATGCTGAACACACACACACACATACGGCTCTACTAGTCTGTCTATAGAGACAGTGTAAGAATGCATTCATTGTGAAGTGCAGGTATTTGGTGTGTGTTAGGGAGAGAGATGGGAAGAAAAGCAGAAGGGAGAGAGAGGAGATCCTGTTTCACTCACACACACACACTTGTCCAGATGTCTGTCAGGGTTAAAGTCATGCTGAGGAGGTCACATGATCAGTCATATGACCTTAAGAACACAGAAAGAGAGGTGACCTGTCTTGCTCTCTCTCCATTTCCTTCTTTATATCTAATAGTATGCCTGCTAGAAGTCAAAGAAGGCTGACTGAAGTGCTGAAGGTGGATGAATAAGAAATGTGTGTTTCCCACAAAGAGGAAACAAAACTACTGAGTCAATAAAGGATGTAGAATTGAGAAATGTCGCTAAACCGTACAATTCTATTCAGTTTAGAGTTTGTGAGGATCAAGATTGTGAGTAATATATATATATATATATATATATATATATATTTATTTATATATTGTTTATATATAATACAGATTGTTTAAAATGATTAGCAGAAAATAAATATGGAACTTTAAATAGATTTTTGCTCTGGATTCAATTCATTATAAGGTTAAACTGATTTACAGAAACTAACTGAAACTAACAGCATTTAAGCCAAGCTAAGAATCTCTGTCTCAATGTTTACACTCACAACTCACAAGACAAAATGTATTGTTTTTAGGAAATTTAATGGCAAAAAATAAAATGAAAATTTAAATCCTTTCAATATTTAAAAACTGAAATACATATTAATCTTAAAAAAAAACACATGCACCTGAATATGGTGCTTTCTGAGAATCAGATAAGCAGCTGAATGGAGGCAGAGAGAACTGGTTTAAGTCAGAACCACAGCCAATCAGATTTCCAACACACACACACACACACACACACACACACAAGTGTAGGCACTACTGGGCCCCTAAAGGTCTGTCACCAAATAAACATGCCTACACATTTAACAGATGCAGTATTTAGAGTAACAACAGAGAGTCACATGACCACCAAGACACGCACACACAGAGACAGGTTGTCTTTTCATTGTACTCACCTGTGTCAATTCTTTTCAACTTCTTAATTTTATTTCTTTTAAACTACATCCCCCACAATGCAAAGTCACAGTGTGCTCAGTCGGCTCTCAAGACCCCTGACCTCTTTACCCCCTACGTGAAGTAAACCATTCATAGGCATTCACAAACACACACAGATTTATCTAGATGACCTAGACTTTTAATTTTTTTGGGGTATAAACATATTATAATTACTACTACGACTGACTAGTACAACTAATAGAAAATGTTTAGTAATATTAGAAGGGAAAAAATGGCTTATCTAAATGATCTGTTTCCAATTGAATAAGTCCATTGCTCTCCCTCAAAAGGAGGTTTTGTAGAATTTAGCTCACTTCTGCAGACAAAATTATACCTCAACAGCTAAGTAAACACACCCACCCACACACACGTTAACCTAGTTATCTAGCTATTCTTCTTGCATAAAGTTAATTATAATAGAAACAAACTAGCCCTAACCCTAAATGATAGATTTGTTTATGGCATACAATATGACGTATGAGTCACTTTTACCTTTTGGATATTCCTAAATTGAGGTTTTCCTCAGAAGTAGCTGCTTTTTTGGAGCAGAAACATCACAAAGTTGTAGCTGAAACACTTCCCTATTACAGGTTTTAAGATCAAACTTCTATACGTTGTTGGTAGAAAAACAAGATTCTACGGCTCTAGAAACAATTATTTGCTTATGACACTGTGATTAATCTGTAAAGTGAAGTGTGTGTCTTGTCCGTTCATGTTGTGCCATTCCCCTCTGACAAAAAGTACACGTCTACACTCATCAACGTTAAATGTCCAAACTCTAGAATGGGCCTTTAGATCTTTTTTATTCATATTTTTTTCTCTTAGATCGAGCCATCTCATTGTCAGAAACCTGACTCTCTCACACACACTAAATTATAGCACACCCCCAGAGTGCAGTTACACAACACACATATGAAAGACCCGCAGAGCAACTTTCAACACAGTTTTCGCAACACAAGGACATTCTAACCGTAAGATGGAAAAAAGAAAGAAAAAGGGAGGGAGGGAGGGAGGGAGGGAGGGAGAGTAAAGAGAGAGATGTCAATTTAACTCTATGAAAATAAATAAGGGCAGAGGGGAGAACGTGATCGCTGGACCATCTGTGAGAAGATGACACACAGAGAACAAGGAAGGAAAACTGACAAAACATGAGACGGTAAAGGAGAGGATCACAAAAAGACATGTATAGGAACTTACCTGCGCTTTTAGTAGCTGTCAAAGAGAGTCTATGTGTTGCATTAATCAAAGGCACAGCAGATCAGTCACATTCATCCCTGTTTCTCTGTATTTCACCCGATAGCGTGTCTGTTCTCACAGGTCTTGACAGTCCACAGTGATGAAAAAACTAAGTTTCTCTTCTTTTTCTCTTTTGGTTTCTGTCTCCAAACTGTTTCACTTCCCTCGTCCCTGCTGATCGTTCCCCTGCTTGTCTCCTTCACTGGCAAGGAGGAGGAGGAGGGAGGGAAAACGAGGGAGACCAGGCGGAGAAAGAGAGAGAGAGAGAGAGAGAGAGAGAAAGAGTAATTAGCGCTAGTCTCTGTACCTGCCTCTCACTGACATAATCTTCACATTCCTCTGCTGTGAGGAAGAAAAAATCTGTAGGAATACTGAACCAGTCTATAATGCCAAAGGTCAAAAACTAACTTTTACAAAACTTGTATATATATATATATATATATATATAAGGAATATGAAATCTTCAGAAACTGCTAAAAAGAAACAGAGTGTGTGTGTGTGTGTGTGTGTGTGTGCGTCAGTCTGTGTGTACAGCAGTTAGTACCAGGAAATGTTTCGTCTCACATCTTTCTCACTGGGCTGGTCCGAGCAACCTGTTCCTTTCTCTCTCTGTATGTGTGTGTGTGTGTGTGCACCTCAGAAACTCACCAAACCAGAATGCTTCCAGCCTCTCAGATTGGAAATGCTATCCTCCCTCAACCTGGAGACAGGCCAGAGCAACATTCCACACACACACTCACTCATACACACACACACCTTAAACATATCAGAGCTCACCATCCCATTAGATTTCTCTGATTTACGTAAAAAACGCCTGTGACACAAAAAAGTGACACAAAGATAAACACACACAGTTTCTCATAGACCTTTGGGAAAAATTTAATTCCATCTCCAAAATAACCATTTCACCCAGTTCACTGACCTCTAGATCGTGTGTGTGCGTATTTCAAATTAAATGAATGAATGAAATTTGGTGTATAATGTCATGCATGCAAAATAAACCATACATTTACCAATGTCATTAATTCATTAAATTCTCATATATCATCATAAACTTGCAGGTACAGTAACACTTTATTTTAATGTGACATACAGTATAGATACGTGAAATTACTACTGTTAATTATGCATAATTAAAACTGAATAACGTAAAATCAAACAATAAACTTAGCCCTATATTGTAATGAGTACACGCAGTTAACTGATATTACACAGCGCTTATGTGTGTAAAATACACTGTAACAACATAACAATAAAGTGTGACCAAAAAAAAAAAGACATTTTATTATTTTTTTCCCATACAATGAAATCCTCGGTTTTAAACTTCTTAAACATGGAAATATTCTTCAAAATATCTTCCACAGAGGAAAGTTAGTCGTACACTGTAAGTACTGTAAACATTCCGTATATTGTAAATATTGAAGTATATTTTAACAAGAAAATACAATTTCGAGCCCTCTACAAAATATCAGGTTCGCTATTCAGTGTATATGTGTTACTTGCTGTTTTTATGGATTAAAAATGACTAGCAATTCTTTTTTTTCAGGATTGTAACTACATAAGAATTTTCTTTTTTTGGTGTGAACTACCCCTTTAATAACATTCACTAATAAGCATCATTGTTTTCCCAAGCAAACACATAGTTCATCTTATAACTAGTCACTAATTAGAATGGTTGTCTAAACCATTGACAAAAAATAAATGAACCAACCCCCATGTGTGAAATACAAGTCTCTGAGAAGAGTTCTGTTTATTCTCACACACAGAAACGCCTTTCATACAATCAATGCATTCAACGCACCTTCTTCTCTCTCAAAAGACAGACAATGCAGAGAGAAAACAAGAGACAGAGAGAGAGATCGGAAACACTTCCTCAATGTTGGATATGACAAAGGCTTGCAGGTGAATTTCACACAGGCAAAAGCAGTAGGAGTGGACAAAATTACATTCCTCATCTCTGGTTGCAGAGTCACTGGGCACTACAGTGACACAGCAAAATTAACACGTAATAGACCAGGAACTTCTACGAGCTTCCATACATCCTAGTAAACAAATGGCATATTTAATCTAGTATTAGATAACATGAACGTAAAGATGAAGATGAATGAATAAATGCAATCAAATTGTTATCTGAAGGGGGATGTGCAGGCACGATGCAACTAAGCCAAACTGATAAATAAGGTATACTGGAAATTCATAGAACAATTTCTGTACAGAAACACAGAGAGAAAAAGAAATGAAATATTAAAAGACAAGAGAGAGAGAACATAGGGTCAGTGTGTTTTAATGAGCGTTTTTTTGTTCTGTTACTGGGTGGATTTAAGACTCTGACCATTAGAATGTTAATCTGTTTAAAGCCAATCACACTCCTGCCTGAAGAGGGGGAGTACAATCACACACTTTCTCCCACACACATTCATTTACATTCAGCCCAAAAACATACACACAATAGGTCATTTGCAGACCCAAAACATACATACTCCACCCCCTCAACCCACAACACATACACACACCCAAAAGAAATATTTATAGCTTCAAAGGAATTTTCATTTAAGTTTCATTTACTTAAATTTCATTATTACGTCTCATGTATGTTATGTCGGTTCATTTATTTTTTTATTCTGAACAGAAACCACTCCAATATGCTGATATGCAAATGTTGGTAAAGCATTTGTTTTTAGAAAAAGGCCATTTTTATTTAAGAATTACGGACACTGGTTTTTTTTTCAGGATTCTGTGATGAACATAACATTTTGAAACAAATTTATTTTAAATTATGATGATTTGTTACTGTCACTTTTGGATTACTGCACCGTTGATGTATAAAGACATTCATTTCTTTCAAATAAAAATTGTTGAAAGGTAGGAAGAAATCCTTAAGCTCGTTTGACTGAAACCTAAAAGAGACACTGAACTTTGTATTGCAGAAATTCTTGGCACAACTAAGCAAATGTAAATTATTAGGGTATCTTTCTCCATATGAAAAAAAAACAATTAAAACATTCTTCCTACTTAATATCATTGCTGTTTAGAAAAGAAAAGAAAAAAACAGAGATATACAGATACCTAGATTGTAGAAATATAGGATAAAATGTCTGTTAAATGTTACATGTTAATTATCTTTCAGTCCTCCCCATCATTGTGCAGTTCCCAAATCCACATTATTAAAACATTTTAACTTGATTCCAGAGATCGGGGATGTGGATATCAGCTCTTCATTTACCACAAACTTTCCCACTTTAAACAAAAAATGAACAAAATAGCAAAGAGTATATTTTGACTGTATGCGGGTGACCTTGTCCTCTGGCTGCACTTCTGAACTGTTATCAAAGCTGATCCCTCTTTGTCTCAGCCTTGCACAAATCTCATACATATAACTCTATACTCTCATAGAGACAGGCTTACTAAAAAGTAAACTTACAAGCAAACTTGTAGTAAAATAGATGGAACATCGTCTGCAGTAGACTGCATCTGAAAAGTAAACTTAGATAGGTATAAACGCATAGCATAATCGTCAACACTGCATCTCAACAGTACAATTACAGGCCTCCATTATACTAAGAATTTGTAGTATAATAGATGTAACAATAGGCAATACTGCACCTACAAAGCAAACATGTAGAAACAAATTTTAATGTAATCCGCAATACGGTCTAAAAGGTAATCTTATGAGTAAACTTGTGGTAAAACAGGCAAACTAAAAAGTAAAGTTACTTAAAATTCTATCATGAATAAGGCGACTGATGCTGTGTTGTTCTTTAGGTAAGGATGGTGTATGTGTGTAAAAGGGGATATTTGGGTTGTGTGTGTGTAGGGGGGATTGTGGGATGAAAGCAGGGCGCGCGTGCTTAAACCTCTGCGCTGTTAGAACAATCGTTCTCCTCTCCATCCCGACCCGCTTTTCAGATTAAGTTTATTGCACAAATTCCACATGAGCTTACAGCACAACGTCCGATCTAACGTCTTCAAAACACACTCCTGCTAAACCTAGTTTAAATTAGAAATCATACGGACCAAATCCAAATCGACGTTAGAAAAGAAATCCTTTTTACATTTATTTTGACGCCTTTACTTTTATCTTTGAAGATATGATAAGTTCATTTCTGTGAGATTTGGCAAACTTCTGGAGACGACTTTTAGCAACTGTGTCCCCAGAGGATAGTTAGAATGTTCCTAAAGCTAGAACGACACAAAGAGGCATGGTGTGAGAGGGTTTCATTCCAGTAAATTGTGTTTTGTGTGTAAATGAGTGCTCAGGCCCAGCTGACACAACACTGAACATTCTGAGATAACACAAGCCTTCTCTTCTTCCTCCAGTCACTTTCACAAAGCCATCTAGTGGTGTACAAAGGTACTCGCTTTTCAAGTTTCAGTTATTGAGTTCAAAAGTTTCTCCATAATGACCTAAATAACATGAATAGTCTTTGCATAAATCTTTTTATTTTCTCAAACACTACCTCTGCGTAGGACACATACAGTAAATCTTTAAACATGGCTGGAAAGCAGCATTTAAAAGGACAGATCAGCCCAAAATTTAAACTCTGTCAACATTTACCCACCCTCATGTCATTCTAAATGAGTGACTTTATAAAATATATATATATTTTTGTGTTTGTGTGTGTGTGTGTATATATATTTTTTATATAGTGCAAGTCAATAGTAACCAAAACTGTTATCTATTATAAACTAAAATCTTTTGATATTCTACAAAAGTCATGTAAGTCTTAAATTCTATTACTGTGAGCAAATCATGAAATAATTAAAGTAAGTTCATTTAAATATTAACATAGCAAAACAAGACGACACATTAATTTTAAGCATACATGTAGTGTTTAATGAAACAACAAATTGGTGAAAATAGATTTCATTTGTTTAGATAATAAAACTTTCGGAAAAAATCTACACACTAGTCTTTCAATGTGACATTTATCTCACTTCATTGCCACATGTATTTATTGACCTTGCATTTGGTATACATGGTATAATACTGGTACCACTTAATTTATTACACAAATATGAAGAATCTGAAATGTTTACTGACACTTTTTTTATACAATACCATTTAAAAAGGCATTCCAGTTTCATTCTCTAGTTTCAGTTGTTGCCGGTTACAAAGTAACCAGATTTTAGAAACAGTGTGGCAGGTTCTAGCAATGCTTGTCAGCAGTTTCCATTAGATACCTCTTTTCTGTTCTTGGAACTAAACGTTTTTTGAGCAACGACTTTCACTGTGTTGATCACTAAGTGTCTGCTAATTTCAGCGGTAAACGTATTTATAATCATTCTGAACACTGTTCATCATGGATATACTGTACTTCTGAGGCAGCCAAAGCCAGAGGTCAAAGTGGTCACATTAGGGTTCAGAGGCCAAACCAGCAGCAAACTCCACCAAAGTACGTGTAGGTCTTCCGGACATTCCTTTTCTCAGGTATGGAACTTCATCCTTATTGGTCATGACTCCGGCAATGTCGAGATGAGCCCAATGATCAGCTGTCACAAACTCTCTCAGGAAGGCCGCAGCAGTGCAGGCGCCACCCGAACTGTGAGGTCACACACCAGTTCAGTGTTATGGCAACCCAAAACAAGCACAGTAATTACTACGGATTACACAACAAATACAATGCCGCCCAAAAGTTTGGAGTTGGTAAGAATTTCAAATGTTTTTGAAAGAAGTCTCTTTTGTTTTGTTCAGCATAAAAAAAAAAGAAAAAAATTCTGAAATAAAGGTAAAAAAAAGGGTCTACTCTTCTACTATTTTCCCTTGCATACATCATTCTAATACTGTAAAATGGTGCTTAAGCAACAATTTTGTACTCTGCTTTAAATCTATTTAGTGCATCCTTGGAAAGACCCACACATTTAAGAATATATTTCTCTCCAGTATAGACATTTTCGTTTCTGCTAAAACAGGAAGCTGGGTTCAAAACAGTGCAGACAACACTGCATTTGATCAGACTATGTACTGCATTTGATATAATTATATATATATATTTATATTTGTGTGTGTATATATATATATATATGTGTGTGTGTGTGTGTGTTATTACAATATAAATCAATTGTTTCTATAATAATAATATACTTTAAAATATCATTTATTTCTGTGATGCAAAGCTGAAGAAAGAATGTTGGCAGTAGTTATTTTTTGGAAATGGCAAAGTAATCTTTGAGGAACAAAAAGTTAAAAAGAACAGCATTTATTCAAAATATAAATATTTTCTAACAAAATAAATCTTTGGTATCGCTTCTTATTAATTTAACACATCCTAGCTAAATAAAATTTGAATTTCTTTCAAAAAAGAAAGAATAAAAATCTACTGATCCTAAACTTTTGTGTATATTGTTAGAAAACATTTCTATTTTACAAAAATACTCTTCTTTTTAACTTTTTAATTCATCAAAGAATCCTGTAAAAAGAATCACAGGTTCCAACAAAATATTAAACAGCACAACAGTTTCCAGCACTGATAATACATAAGCATATTAGTATAAAATCTAAAGGATGACTAATATATATATATATATATATATATATATATAACAGATATAAATAAATAAAAGAGAGAGAGAGAGAGAATAAAACAATGTGTGAAAAATTGTGAGTGTTCATATGTACCGGCTATATTTTCCAATGTTGTTCAGATCTGCCAGTGCGCTCTCTGTTATTTGTTTGGTGTAATGGTGAAACAGTGGCATCCTCCACACCCTGTCACCAGTAACAATGCTTGCCTACGAGTATACAAAAAAAACAAACATATGAAGGCATTAGTTTCCATAAAGCCATACAATAAGAAACAACAATGCCAATGAAGAATGGTATTCCAGTCGTTTTGGCATTCAGATAACTGACGTTGTTTATTACCTTATGCAGCCGTTCCCACAGCCAATCAGAGTTAGTGAACACGCCTGCAGCAGCAGAACCTAAGGCTACATCCATGGCACCTGCCAGAGAAACAAATGCAGAGAGAATCCATTAATACAGTATAAGCATGTTAACTTGAAAGCGTCATTGCAGCTTGTGAGTTGGTACCTGTAAGCGTAGCTGCATTGATTATTGCTCTAGGCTTGAAACTGTGAGCATAACACAGAGCATCAGCCAAAATCAGTCTGCCCTCCGCATCAGTGTTGTCAATCTACCAATGAAAAAAAACTATGCTTATTTTTATTTCTTACAGAGAATATATATTAGTCAGAGACTATATGAATTTTAGCAGAAACATCAAACTCAAGACATTTTAGGCTTATTATTTATTGCTTAAATACTTTGCAGAACTGCTCTCTGATGGCACTTATTAAAACAATATATGGCCGACGCCCTTTTAAACAGGCCAGAAGAAACTCAGGATAACTTTTCTTTTTTTTTAAATATAGAATAATAACATTTGATGGAGATGTCAAACAGTAACATACAGTCTCTGTGCGCATACCAGTGTGCAAGAAGAAAATACCTGAATGGTTTTGCCATTTTTGGCACGGACAACATCGCCCGGTTTGATTGCTTTTCCACTAGGCATGTTTTCACAGAGTGGTGCCAAACCTGAAATAAGAAACATGTGGTTCATTTGTGTGCCATTGGTTGCAGCTGACAGCGTCTATGACAGTGGACAGACCGATAATATTGATGGGGAGTTTTAAAGCTACTGCCGTCACAACAGCAGAACACACAGTGGCTGCTCCACCCATATCTGCTCTCATGGCATCCATGCCTGAGGAAGGCTTCAGAGAGATCCCACCACTGGAATGAGACGGACAAACCAATTACTTGCTTCAAATTCACAACTACTGACGTTTTTAGGTACAGATGTAGATACCTGTCAAAGGTGATTCCTTTTCCCACCAGCACAAGAGGAGGCTGTGCAGAGTCTAAACTGCCTTTGTAATGCAGCTCCAGAAAGATAGGGGGCTCCTCTGAGCCTTTAGACACGCTTAGAAAAGCCCCCATTTGCTCACTCTCAATCCAAGACTGAGGCCTTCAAAATAAAAGAGAGAAACAAACACAGAAGAGTGCTATGCTTTATCATTAATAAAAAGGATGACAGACTTCAATGAACTTGGACACTACCTCTTGTGGACAGCCACTCTGTCAGCAAAGGGTGAGAGTTTCTGCTCTATAGTGTTTGCGAATACTGTGGGAGTGATGTGATTAGCTGGAGCTTCCATTAGTTGTCTAGCCAGGTTCTGCCCGTCTCCATACAGAAGACCTTTCTGCCATGCTGCTGAATCCACACTGGAAACAGGAAAGAAGAGCCAGAATTCTTAGGATGAGTGTAAGGGGCCCCATGCATGTGTCTTTATTACAAATCATTCAATACATTTCCTAATATTTACACATCTGTGTTTTTATATACCTCCCGTATGGCTGGGTTGTGACACGGACCTTCTTCTTGGTTTTGAGCTCATCATACTCGAAAAGCCCGAGCACAGCGCCCTCTGCTGCTGACTGGCCATCTCCACAAGGGTCCACCTCCACATGAGCTACTTCCAGATCCTGAAGCTGTCTACAGCCCGCTGTACAAATGCAGGAAAACATTTCAGAGCGATTTTAAATAGTGCATTAAAAACTGTTGTCAATTTTCAATACATGTATTTGGAAAACATGAGCTACTTAAATGAAACTTCCACAAGATTACAATTGCATTGTGTGTTACATTAAGATTTTATTTTTAAAACAGAAGGCAGAATGAACCACCTTCAATACTCATTCTTTCTTCATTTTATTTATGTGAAGTCTAATTTATTTTTTTGGAGTGAAATTCACTTCCAGTCAAAAGGACAATTTTTTATGTTTTTAAAGAATTCTCTTCTGCTCACCAAGCCTGCATCCATTTGATTAAAAAAAAAACCCATCAAAGGCAGTAATATTGAAATAGTGAAAAGTGAAATAATTGTAATATTTAAAATAACCGCTTTCTATGTGAACATATTTCAAAATATAATTTATTCCTTTAATTTAAAGGTGTATTACACCAGTCACATGATCCTGCAGAAATCAATCTTATATTCTGATTTGCTGCTCAAAAAACATTTATTATTATTATTGTTGTTGTAGTTGCAAACAGCAGAGCTTTTTTTAGGTTTCTTTGATAAATAAAAAGTTAAGAACAGGATAATCTGAAATATAAATCTTTTGGACTATTATAAATGTATAGTTTACTTTTACTGCTTTGACTATTTTCATGGCAAGTATAACAAATACAATAAAAAACAGCAAACAAATAAAAACAATTTCCAAAACTTTTTCTGGCACAATTATACTTAATTACTCTTAGTTCACTTCATAAACATTCTTCATTTCTACATACATTAAAATTGAGACAGTCCACCAAAACATGGTCAAATGTTTTTATCATCTCTTTTGGTTAATTTCATGCATCCTTGCTAAATAAATGTATTAATTTCTGTAACTTACAATTTAATTATAAATATATAATAATTTATTTTTACTGATGCCAAGCTTTTAAATGGTATAGGGGCAGTTTCCCGAACAGGGTTTAAGACTAGTCCTAGATTAAAATAAATGTTAAGAGCTGTCTAAACTGGAAAAGGCTTGCACTGAGATATCTTAAAATACATCATTGTCATTGTTTCGGTCTTAAAATGCTCCCAGGTTATGCATTTTTGTAAGATTTGTTTCTAAAAATTCTTAAATGTCCTAAATTAGCAAAGGTCTAGTCCTGGCTTAATCTAATTCCTATCCGGGAAACCGACCCATAGTGTATAATGTTACAAAAGCAAAAAAAAAAAAAGCTTTCAGTCTTTCTCTTCAACAAAGAATAATAAAAAAAAATGTAGTGAACGGTTTTAAATATTGATGTTGATAATAATAATAATAATATTACTATGGTTTCTTGAACAGCAAATCAGCATATTAGAATGATTTCTGAAGCATCATGTGAAACTGAAGAATGGAGTAATGATACTGATCACTACGTTTTAAAATATATTGAAATAGAAAGCATTATTTTATTATTTTTAATAGTAAAAAAATATTTTACAATATTTTATTTTTAATTAAAAAAATCTTTTAAGAATTCTTTAAAAACAAAACACTGAAGTACTTTGCCATGTTCTCACACAATTATCTCTTTTACCTGATACAGCTGCACGGATGTTTTCCTTACAGTTGTCCCAGTTTTCTTTTCCACACACACCTGTGCCGCCCTTACCTAGTCCAACCACAACTACACTAGGGAAATCCTTCACAAGAAAAGGACATTTGTAAGAATTTACTGATCATCAAGCATCTCAAGGAGAGTCAAGATCACGTAGGAGTGCGTTCACACCTGATATAAACCATAGAAGATCCTGCTCTTGCCTTTTTTCAGGGCAGGTCCAGATCTACAGAGCAGAGAGGAGGAATTAAAGAACGGATGGTGCAAAATCGAAAAAACGGATGCAAAGGTCAAATGAGTGACTTACATCGACAGCATTTCTGACAGTTTTCCTGAGATCGACCTGTCAAATGCCGCTGCAGCCTCCGTGAAAAGTATCCTGTCATTGTCTGACCGTTTCTCATACACTCCAAGAACTAAACCCTAAATAAACCCATTCAAACAGAGCAATAAAAGCAACACGGATGGCTTGTCAGTGGCCTGTATGTACAGACTAACGTTACAGAGACACATTTAACGAATTATCAAACTTACTTTTCTTGCGCTGGAAGCGGTTTTAGACTTCGAAAAAAATCTACAGTTTTGTTTTCGGATTACAGTAAGCACCACTCTTCTGAATGGTATCAACATTGTCTCTAAATGTATAAAACTGACTCAACCGCGATTAAGAAGAAAAATCTGAGAAAGCGACACGTGACATAAAAGGTTGAAAATCGCACACAGGCGCAGCTTCTGACGTAAACAATAGGCGACATTTTATTTCAAAATAAAAGTCATATATATATATATATATATATATATATA
>JAUMHI010000033.1:9046427-9072433 GCA_032359435.1 Enteromius unitaeniatus | reverse complement strand
TTTCACCAAACTCGCGGAGGGGTCTCTGTCTGCCTTATGGCAGATGGGCATCCGCATCCTCAACTACCTCGACGACTCTTATCTCGGTATGGAGTTGGACTCAGTCGAAATGACTGTCTGCCTCACGGGGGAGCGCACGCAGGCCATGCTGACATTTTCTGAGGTCATTCAGGCACAAGACAGCGGTCCCTCTCAAATCATTTCAGAGGCTCCTGGGCCATATGGCAGCCGAAGCCGCAGTTACGCCGCTGAGGCTCCTCCATATGAGACCGCTTCAGTGTTGGTTACACGATTGAGTCCCGAGATGGGCATGGCACCGAGGTACTCTCCAGATTGGCGTTTCCGCGGAATTCCGGCTCCACCCCCAGACAGTCCAGCTGATATGGAGCCACTTCGGCGAGGCCAAGATCGACCTCTTTGCGTCCCCCGAGTCTGCCCATTGTCGCCTATTCTATTCCCTGTCCGAGGCACCTCTCGGCACGGACGCTCTGGCGCACAGCTGGGAGGATGAGGAGCACGTTCTGTTGGTAGCGCCGTACTGGCCCTCCCGGACCTCCCGGACCTGGTTTTCAGACCTAATGCTCCTTGCGGCAGCCCCTCCCTGGAGAATCCCCTTGAGGAGAGACCGTCTCTCTCAGGGGATGGGCACGATCTGGCACCCGCGCTCCGACCTCTGGAACCTACACGATTGGCTCCTGGACGGGACATGGCAGACCTTTCCGGCCTGCCAGCGGCCGTGATCAACACCATCTCTCAGTCTAGAACCCCCTCTACGAGACTGTCTGTTAGTCGACTGTTGCTCCTCACGCCACGAGGATCCACAGAGATGTTCGATTGCAGTTGTGCTTGCCTTCCTGCAGGAAAAGTTGGAGCGCAGGCTGTCCCCTTCAACTATTAAGGTGTATGTTGCGGCCATCGCAGCATACCATGATGCAGTGGATGGTCAATCCGTAGGTAAGCACCAACTCATCATTCAGTTCCTGAGAGGGGCGCGTCGGGTTAATCCCCCGAGACCGCCCCCGGTACCCTCTTGGGACCTAGCCGTTGCCCTAACCGGCCTGCAGCTTGCTCCCTTTGAGCCCTTGGCTTCAGTTGAGCTAAAATACCTGTCATTAAAGATAGCGCTCCTGATAAAAATAAAAATTATTTTTTCATGTCTCTGGCCTCAGGGTCGTGGCCTTTTCCACGGGTCTGTTCTCATATGTAACGTCGAAGTGAACTCGACTGAAGGGGAACGTCTAAGGTTACATCGGTAACCCACGTTCCCTGAAGGAGGGAACAGAGACGTTACATCCCCTTGCCACGACCCTGGGTCGCGCTGATGCCGGCTCGGCTCATCAGCGAAAACCTGCATGTGCAATCCAGCCTTCCCCTCTTATACTCACGCTATGATAAGGTGCACCTGGCTGTGATTATTGCACGCCAATATTCATTCATGCGAGATCCCATATGTAACGTCTCCATTCCCTCCTTCAGGGAACGTGGGTTACCGATGTAACCTTAGACATTTTCTTCCCACTAAGCATATTACTATTAGTATTTTTATCATTTAAAAATAATTACAATTACTTTTTCGAATTTTTACTAATTTTACTTTGTTAATTTTCTCTCTCAAAGTTAATAAGTGTGAATATAATTTTGAGTATTTTTTACAACATTTTGCCAAAGGTAGGGGAAACGTACCTACTACAAACATTTCTCATTGGCCATGTATTATTTTTTTTATATATATATTTATTCATATTTATGGTATGTCTATTTTATAATAACAAATTTTTCATCACTTTCAGGAATTTCAGGAATATTCCACATGTGCTGCCACATGTTCTGAAGAAGAAAAAAAACACTTCTGTTGTGAGATAAACTCTGGTAAAAGTTGTTAAAAGTCCTGAGTTATGTTTTTTCTTTTGACAATCTGTATGAAATTGATTTAAGTCACAAATTATAAAAGCAAGAGTCAGTTCAAGCATGCCTGAACATGCTGAGTGTTAATTTTGAAATATTAATTAACAGGCGTGGCCTCATCCTCTGACAGGTGGTATTTCAGCACAGGTAATTGTTGTCTTGCACACATGCAAATTGTTAGAATGTACATGACACTTTAAGAGCAATCTAACACAGAGAGAATGTGTCAGATGCCTAACAAGATGTTTTTAATTGTAGGCCAGATTAATTCATCTTCTAGCTCTCATGCTGTGTTAATGGCTTTAGCCAGATTATCACAATTAATCTCATTCGGCCTCTGTACAGATTACACAGGCATCAACTGCTGGGAACATGAGTCCATCAACTCATTTCATCAGCTGATTCTCAAACACATGGGACCAGGAACAGCATGGATGACAGCCTCGCTCCTGTATCATATCTCTGGATGAGCCTGTGTCCATCTGTGTGTGTGAGTATGGTATCATTTGTGTATCCAAGTACAGACCAAATGTTTCCTCGATGGTAAAAGCTAAAAAAAACACCATCTCTGGACCTACAGTCAAAAATTATTCATACACCAGAAATGTTAATGCAAACGCAATAGGAGGACTGCAGGCTAATGGCTTAATATCTTCACCTAATTAAGATTACAACCCCAAAGGTATAGGTTATATATTATAAAGCTATAAGTTATTTTATTATTGAATTGTTGGACATTTTCATGTTTCATTTTTATATAGTTTAATGGAATTTTCAATTTTGCACACTACAGTTTAAAAGTTTATGATCTCTACTTTTTAAAAAAATTGTCAATGGTTGTATTTAGCAAGGCTGCATTATGAAGATACATTTTTTTTACATTTAAGAAAAAAAATACATTTTTAAGTACTTGCTATTATTTCAAATTTACTATTCTCTAAAGATTACCTAAGTACTGTATATAATTATATGTATTTTCCATAAAATATTAAGCAGAAAAAAAACAAAAAAAAAACCCCAACATAATATAATAATAATGTATGTTCCTTCAGAACAAAATCAGAATGATGACTGGAGAAATTACTTCGGAAAAAGAATAAAATACATAAAAACAAAAAAAATTAAAATAGACAATTATTTGATATTGTAATAACATTTCACAATTTGACAACTTTTGGTGTATTCTTGAAGAAATAAACAGCCATGGTGGGCACAAGAAACCTAATATTTTAATAACCAAGAACTTTTGAATGGTAGTCTACTCGTGTTTTGGGTCAATGATATTATAGAATAACTGCATTTATGCAAATTTCAGAGGTTCCAACTTGATATAAAATGTTCATATGTGTGTGACCCTTACGTGAGTGCTTGGGAGTAGTTGTAATAGGGAGTGACACCCAGAAATTTCTGAAGCTCATCCATCACTTTAGCTGGGTCATTCCTCAGCTGCTGTCCATCAATAATCATCAGCTACAGGAACAGATAAACAGAGACAGATAGGAAGTAAAAGATTCAGAATATGTACTGTAAAAACACTGAAATCAGCTAGGATTGGTCTGGGCCGGTTACCTGGTTTGCAGGGTAGTAAGTGAGCCATCTATCCAGGTGTGTAGCGTAGAGTCCAGGTACGAGACAGCGGTTCTGGAGCGAGCGCAGCTCAGGTGGACTGAGCTGGTCTGCTGAAATCACCTCATAGAAACTGAACTGCAATGCTGCTGGGTCTTCATGAGCCCTCTGGTGCTGCCAATTGAATTAAAACTACTTTACAAACCAAAACTAACTGCACAGTGATTCAAAGATTATTATAAATTATTATAAAACAATCTTAACTCTGCGTGTATTATTTGTTAAGCAGCCATGTAATAAGCAAAAAAAAAAAGTACAGGGTTTCAACTGTATCTAATCTGGAAGAATATTGTTTTAATACACTAATACACTTTCTTTTCATGTTCTTGTGGTGTGCGGTAGCAGCTTCATGCTGTGCCCTCCTGTGCATGCTGTTGATGAGTTTTCTGCCTCACACAAACTTGCGTTTACACCCAGTGATGTTCTCACTCACACTTACACATATTCAATCTCTCCACAGTATCACACATGAACATGTGCGCGCTTGCTTCCTACTGAAATGCACCAAGCAAACCGACACGCATACACAAAATACATGCTTTCATGTATTTAGGCTGTGTATAACTCCTTTGCACTAAAAGACTGAAAATGCATGGTGAAGGTGTGAGAAAATATCTAACATACTGCCCTCTAAAGATCAGAATAATGTGTATCTGTGTAGTTATTTGTTTGCTAAATTAAAGCCTTTTTCATTGATTGATAAATTTGCATCGCTTTTTTTTTACTCAAACTAGCTCGCTCTGCTAATGTAAACTCTTCTAAAGTAAACATGCACATTGTTTTCTGATTTAGCTTCATATTTAAATATGATTATGAAAATAATATATTTATAATAACACAAATATGACAAGATGAATGAACGATATGCATGTTTTTATTACTTTATAGAACAATAAATGCCTTTTCTGGCATTAATTAAGCTGCATTTAGTAATTCTGCACAGCATATTCATTCTCATGTATCACATTAACGTTTTATGTATTCTAATGTATTTGTTTGACACCTTGATTTTTCACAGCTGCCACTGCTGCAGCTTTGCAAAGAATCAGAATTATCTTTGTCTGGATATGCACAGATATGAATGACAACTATTTTAATGTCTTTTAAAATTCAATTTATACCTGTAAATCATACTACATTTAGAAAATATGTGCATTTATTTTATTTATTTATTGCTGTAAAGCAGTCTCTTTAACCTATCCACACAACTCTGATTGAACAATTCTACCTCTTCTAGTCTTAGCTTTGTGATTGGTGAGTGTCATACCTGGTACCAGCTGTATGCCCTGTCTGATGGGTTGATCAGCAGAGTAAGGATTTTGGCTTTAGGTAAGAGAGCGGCAGCTCGTTTGGGCGTCTCCTCAGAAGGAAAGTAATTTGCGCTCTTCTCAAACAGGAAATCGGTGCTGACATTAGAGGGTACAGGAAAGAACTCCATGTACCTTTGAGAAGAGAGGTGTATTGAGTTAGAGAAAACTCACACAAAGACAAATGCACACACAAGCATAGGTGTCATTTACAATGGGACATTTTTCCACGGAAGATTCTGTCCTCACCAGTTTATTAAAAGTGCTTGCGGCAGGAATATATCTAGGTCAATGACAAATAAGACTTTCCAAGACAAAAAAATGTAGTTTAACCATCAAGTAAAACATTTCCCTTACAGGGGCCCTGCACAACATATTGTGTCCATAAATTAAAAATTTGTTCCTACAACTTGTTAATTTAACCTTGTTCTACATACATCATGGCCATGATGTACTAATTTGTTTCTCAAGGGAACAAATTAGTACAGTGTGGTCACATTTTACCTAAAATAAATAAAAATGAATTAATTAAATGTGTCTGCTACTTAGTAAGGACTGGAAGTCAATTTGTAATTCATGGTATGCCATGTGTACGTGTCTGTACCTGTTAGTGTCCACATTTATTTATTTATTTCCAAAAAACAAAATTCAAATTTTTTTTTACACACACACACACACACACACACACACACACACACACACACAAACAAACAAACACACAAATTATATATATATATATATATATATATATACATATTGGCTTAAGAATAGCCAATCAAACAGAAATTTCAATTTGTCATAATATTGTTTATATTAAAGTTGCACTTGAAAAAAATAACTATACCCCAGATCTATCTTCCAGATCAATACATTATATAGAGTAATTACCAAAACAGTGGAAGACCATGTTTAATTATTTGGGCTTGACCTACTTAATATTAATGAGCTATGCCTTAACCACTTACGTGATGTCATAACCACTGTATATTCCTCCAAAAACATTTTAACAAGTAAAACCCACGCAGAAGCACACTTCACACCCACCAGTCGATGCCTTTGTGGTAGTTGTTGGTGTTGAAAAACTGAACTTCCTCGAATGTTTTCACACTGGGAAAGTTGCTGGAGATGAAGGGATGCATGATCAGGAAGAGGTAGAGCGCTGTCGTGCCTGGTGAGAGAGAGAGAGAGAGAGAGAGAGAGAGAGAAAGAGATAAAGAAAGAAGGAGAGCAGGAGAGAAAGGAAGGAGGAGGAGAAGTAAATCAACGAGGCCTTCCCCTGCTAATGATGAAATTATATGTGCAGCTGATAGTGCTGAAGAGAAACATTTTAGGCCTGGAGATTCAGCCCACAGACAGAGAAACTAAGAGACATGGGATCAATACACCATTTACCTTATGGATTTTTTTTTCTGTGTGTGTGTTGCGAGTTTGTGATACAGCAGGAAAGAAGATGAGTGCAGAGAGGAGAAGTGTTTAACAAGACAGTGTCTTGACACCAATCAAAATCTTACAGCCCCAAAACAGCGCTCTGTCTTTTCCCTTGTTCTACCCCCCCAGCCCTCTGGGGATGTGTCTGTATTGTTCTCCTCTAGAGCTGAACGCCCGTGGTTGCACTTTCATCATTTCCAGCGGCACAAGGTGAGATATGAAGCAGGATCAAGGGGAACAGCGAAGCGAGTAGATACGCACGTACACGCGCAACTTTGAAGCCCTGCAAAAGGAAAAACTGAAGAAACATGCTCTCGTAACGGAACAGAATTACCTGTTTTCTGAGGCCCGACCACCATGAACTTGGGCAGCCTGTCGCAGGTCTTCTCTTTCGACCAGATGTCCTTATGCCGTTTATCATCACATGGGTTCTGGAGAATTACACAGTAAACCAGATCAGGCATAAAGTTCTATTAAATGAATAAATTATCTGTTATTCATGGAGACAGTAGAAGAGACAAGGTCTGCAGCTTGAAGCCTACAGTGTTTGGAGTTCATCCTCGGATTTTGATTACAACAGATATTAATAGATATTTTAGAGCCCAATTCAGCTGGGATTTGTTTTCAGGACAAAGTACTGTAGTTTTTAATGCAGACGTCTGCATGTGTAATCAATTTGCTTAGATTAGAAAATTATGTTGAAATCAGAACTATACAAAATCATCTAAACTCTTTTTTAGTTCAGTAACTATTATGTAAACTGTACTAGCAAAGCTAGTTTTAAAAATTACCTTTTAATTACCTTTAATGCAGTGTGTAAAAATAAAAGTGAATGAAAACATCTAGTGCAGTTTTAAATCTGAAACAAGTGCAACATGTATAAAGTCTCTCAAAACAATAAGTTGACCCTGAATCAGTGAAACTAATCATTTTTAAAACAAATCCCAAGCATTTCATGTTGACGTCAACATGAAAAATGTGCATATTGATATGCAATTCATATAAAATTCGAATTCATTCTTTGCCACTTTTGGAGCGTTAAAATAGCCCTGGAATGCTGTACACAAAGTAGCACTGCGCTCATAAATGCTGTTTTATCAGAGATTACAGATTAGATGAAGATGAAACTAATCGACCAATTACGAAAGACTAACATCACTCCAAGGAGGACTCTGTGCAAATAAAGTATGCATGTCAACCTGTTGTTGGGGACTCCCAAAACATCAAAATATCAACCTTGCATTACCCACAATAGGGGCGTTTGAACCTGTATATGCTGCATAATTTAATATATAAAACATAATTATTGTAGCAATCAAACAAAAATAAGTTAAACTTGT
The DNA here is from genome assembly GCA_032359435.1 of Enteromius unitaeniatus. Lineage (NCBI taxonomy): Eukaryota > Metazoa > Chordata > Actinopteri > Cypriniformes > Cyprinidae > Enteromius > Enteromius unitaeniatus. Next base: position 9,064,827 of record JAUMHI010000033.1, on the reverse strand, counting down.
GCAAAACCCCCATAAATCCAAGCATTGTCCCTGTTATAAGGTGTGAAGTGCATCTTTTCGTTTTCTGGTTGCTTTTCATTGGTCAATATTCACTTGAGACTCATGGAGTGCTTCATGTACAACAGCTACAAGTCCTTCAAAGAGAGTGGGCTTTTTATGTCTGTTTGCACAGAATTGCTTTTACCTGTGATAATTTCTTGAGGACATTTTATGTAAGGTAAAAGAGACTGTAATCTTAAAAAGTAATCATTACACAAGACTTAAATTATTGACTGGTATCCACAGAAATGAAATGAAATAAAATAAAATAAGCATTTTGAAAAGAAGTGCCTTATGCTCACCATAACTGTATCTATTTAATATCGATTAAATGAAAAAAAGTTTGAAGATATGGTTCAAATGACTGACCTGCCAGAGTGGGTGTCTCTGTTCTGGGAACAGTGTGAAGTACTTGTGAGCGAGCTGCAGGGGAGGAAGTGTGTGCAGCTTTAGGTTGGTCCAGCATTTCAGGAAGTTAGCCAGATTAGTGAACGTATACAAGCCCAAGCGGTCATTCCCATAGTTGGAAAGGTGAGTCATAAATATACTGATCTAAAGAGAGGAAGAAAAAGAGAGATTTAATTTTCATTCATCATCAGTAAACAGCAGACTGCAATTATAACATTTCCACTAATATAGTGAAATATGTGAACGTAATGACCTTAGTTGTAGCACCCCAGTGTTTCCTGTAGGTAGCAGTGTTGTGCATATTAATGTTCAGGTTTTAAACCTTTGATCTTTCATTATGCTAACACCTTTTCTCATAAGAGCTTTAGACGAGAGAAAAATAACCCACATTTGTCCATAAACGCTTGTGCATAAATGCTTTAGTTGCAATTGTGCATGATTAAATTTGTCAAAAATGCATTGTAAATGGCTCGGCAGATGTTGAAGTGATGTTGATCATTTGGTCTTTGAAAAAGGCTAAATGTCGCTTAGCAACCCTATACACTGCATTGGGGTGTGCTGATTTCCTGCGTCTGGCCCTTTATGGGGTGGTTCAGACCACCCCTGGGGCACATTCAATTACAGCAGGCCGATCAGCGGTCTTTCATATGAGGTAAGCCCAGCGGATGCACCCACTTCATGTGGAGTGGAGCTGTAATTCTGATGTAATCCACTAGAGTAAGGTCACTCGCGGACAGTGTCTGTGGAGATTAGGATCAATACAATTAACAAGGGTCTGCTGAGAGAAGAGAAAAGATGAGAGGAGTGAGGAGGGAAAGACAGAAAAAAAAAAGAAGAGCGACAAAGTTTTATTGGGTCTCTATGCTTGACTGGTTTAGTAGGTTGCATTGCGAGAGGAGAGGAGAGGGAATATGTGGCCTAGTTTAAAACAGACACTCCCAGTAATGCCAGGCAGGGCTGGCGCTAAAATTCACCTGACCCAGGACAAAGTTTTTATGGTGGAGCCCACACTCATCCAGGTGCAATGAGTAGCGCTATGAGATAGGGGCCCTTAGGGGCCTCCCCTCTTCACAGGGTCAGGGACAGCACTCCCAGGTGTCCCTCCTCAACGATGGCCTTGAAACTAGGCATCCTTCATTTCTAATTTAAAATCTCATAGAAAAATTGAATTATATATTTATATTTTTATATCAGATTCTCCCATATTGGCCTATAAAGAATTGTATCCAATAATGCATAAAACATGAATTAAAGAAGAAACAATAGTGCTCACAAGCAAAACAATGCTGCATAATGGCATTAATTATAATGTATACACTACCGTTCAAAAGTCTGGGGTTAGTAAGATTTAAAAAAGTTTAATTTTAGTAATTTTTAAATTTTAATTAACTTAGTAATTTTACTAAGAAATTGTGCATTAAGTTGTTTAAAAGTGACAATAAAGATCTTTCTATTCAACAAGGAATACACTTATTAAAGTTTCTACAAAAATATTCAGCACAATTGCTTTCAACACTAAACAATAATTTAAGGTAAACATAATATTAATAAAGGATAACAATAAGAAATTATTAAATTATTCAGCACCGTATCATCTTTTTAGACTGATTTCTGAAGGATCATGTGGCACTGAAGACTGGATTAATGACTTCTCAAATTCAGCTTTGCCATCACAGCAATGTAAACATTTTAAAATAAACTGAAATAGACAATTATTGTAAACTTTAATAATATTTCACAATATTACTCTTTTACTGTATTTTACTGTGTCCCCAAATGTCAGAATGGTACTGAATACAGTACAGAATACAATAATAATATAGTGAAACAACTTCATTGTTTTTAAACAAATAAAGAATGTTTAATGAGCACACATGTACACGAACAAGCAAAAGGCAGCAGAAGTCAGTCAGAAGCTGCACAAGCTGTGCATCCACACATTTTAGCAGAATTTTACCACTGATATCAATTCATTTTCCATATAACTCTTACATTTATCTCGAAATGATATCTGCTTTATTATAACTGCTTATTAAATTGAAGGTAAAAGAGAAGACTACATGATCCATTAGAACACACTGTCTCCTGTAGACTAAAAGTGCTTTATAATCAGCCAGGATCTGGTTGGAGCGTGTAATGGACTCTGTATCAAGACCTAAGTGCGCTCCCTTAGAAAGCTGTTGTGGATGTGTTGGAGGCAGCAGGCTTTGATTGATGGATGGGATGCTAGGTGACTGTGAGCAGGGCGGGGAATATTTATGGGATAATGAGACAAGTTTAGCAGCTTCTGTCACACTGGCATGCTTTATGCCGGACTGGTGTAACACACACACACTCTAGCGTACACACTCGAAGCCACCGAATTCAATTTAACCCTCACGGGAAAATGAATGGGACCCGTGATATTAAAAAGATGTCAAGCATTATAAAGTATTTTGGTGGGATTGTGGTGAATGTTCGCCTTCGCTCCACACACATAAGAGCACAGGCTTTTCCCATATGTACAACATCAATCTGACCACTGAACAAGTTCTGCTGTGGCACAAACAGACTGATCAAGATATGATTTATGCTTCGCGTTCAGCAATCAATAACAAACACACACATAAGCTTTGTAAGATAGACACCTGGAACCAACAATCCCTGCACATACACACAGCCATAGGTCGTATGATTCATTTTACCCTCGCACTAGCAGTCAGGGCAAAGAAAGAGAGCAAGCAAAAAGAGGAACAGAGAGCGAGTGAGAAGAAGAAGAAGAAAAAAGCATCCTTAAAGGATCTCAGGTCCAAAGGCATCTATCCTGCTTGTCCAACACACACACTTGAGAATGCCAGCACAAGCCACCATTTTAACAGCTAAATTTGGACTACCTTTTGAACATGTACACAAACACACACACATACACAGCAAGAGGATCTAAAGGGTTCCAAACAGATGTTCCTTCTGGAAGAGGTTCAGGACCTGACAGAATTATAAATCACTAGCCTGGAAAAGACATGAAAATTTAACAAGCAAACACATATGCACTCACAAACACACACACAAAAAAACAAGGATGAGAGCCTCCAATTACCACTGCTCACCTTTCACTGTGACTATAAGCATTACAGGCTATTATTTCAGAAAGGTTACTTAAATTGGAATATAAGGTTCACACAAGGGGCATAATGACTACTAGTTACTGTGACTACAGTAAATGTGGACTTAATTTTGCTTGCGTCATTTATTATTAAAGCAAGACTTAAGCTTTCTGTAATGTGTACAGTAGTCAACTTTCGAAGTGGATCAAAACCTTTCATCAAAGTTGTCCTAATATAATAAACAATACCTATTCCTGTCTTAAGCCACTTCGAATGTTGACTACTGTAGTCACTTAACAGGAAACTTCATTATTTCATTAATCCAACAAACATCTTATTGTAGCTGATGTTTCAAACTTCTTTTGTCTCATGGTATCAGTCAGTGGCAGCAAAATTCAATTTCCATAGAGTTTAAACAGAAGAACAAAAAATTTGTTACATAATTTATTCATAAATTAATACATTGAAAATTGAAAACAAATATTAAACAACTTAATCTAAAATTTGTGGCAATAAGCAAAATAAATAAATAAAATATAAAAATGTATATATTTAGATATGTATATAACAAGTATTAAACACCACCATCTACAATTAAAAAGTGTCAATAAGTAAAAAAACAAACAAACAAACAATATTTAATCAATTCATTTAATATATTATTTTTGTCAAAATAATAATCATTATTAATAAGTATTTATTACTATCACACTATAATTATACAATTATATTATAATTTAAAAAATATAAATCTTATTATATTGATAATTTTATTCCAGCTATTACTTCTGGGAATATTAGGAGGATAATTACTTCATATTTGGGATTACATTTCAGTTAAAGCCAGATTCGTGCTATATTTTTCTGGCCACAGTTTTATCTGAGGCAAATTTTGATCCACCAACGGCTGGTTAATTGCCTGCAATAAATGTAAGTTTAATGATGCAACACACAAACACTCAGTAACCAGGCTAAGTAGTAACAAACAGCTTGTGGCCTTGGACAATCAAACTAACAAAGAAACACAAACCCAAATACAACGTAAGATATATAAGTTATACTTCTGTTCTAGTCTATTCTTTTTCTTTATACAGTACACCTGCAAAACCCAACTTGGTTTTCTGTTCTGTGTAGTATTAATCTTGACCTACTTGTTCAGATTGGTGCTACATGATTATCACATGTATTTATAATGACTTGGCCTGACCATGGCATTAACACCCACACATGCAACATTTCCTCTGCCAGCATATATAATATTAAAGGAAAACCTACCTTCTGCAGATCATTGACTGCATCATGAGAGATCAACCTGTTTCATTCTAAATTTATATGATAATTACTTAATGGGTTCTGACGACTTGGACTCGTGATTCGCCATATTAAGTATTTATTTATTTTTATGATAAAAAATTCCCAGTCCAGTACAATTCTTCTAAAAATGTGTGTTTGCATTTCATGCACAAACGTTGGACAATTCAGCAATGCAAGAGGGTCAGATTTTTCATGCTTGTATATTCCAATGCTATTCTATAGCTGTTCCTTTCATGGCTAAATATATTGCCATATTTTAATATGAATTCAAAAAATAGTGCAACAACCACAATAGAACAACCATTTTGTATCATTCTCTAACTTTCCCTAAGCTAGCTTAACTTAATAAGACTCTCACACACACACACACACACACCCCATCGGCTCATTTAACAGAAGAGTCCATCTGGAAAATTTTGTCCTCAAGCGTCATTCCTCTCTCTTTCTGTCCTTTATGCTTTCTCTCTTTCCTAGGCACAAGCAAACACATATTCCCTTCTTTTTTTCTCTGATTTGACACTGTTCCATTTCCTGTACAAACTGCTTAGTTCCGCTTATAGTCTCTTTCTCTCAGTACTGCTGTTCTATGACCATCCATTATCAGGATAATTGAAAGTTGACATCAACTAAAACTGTGAAACACTGGAAAAAGTGGCTTGTATCCAGTAGAATGGCACTGCAAGCCGACACCGCCCATCCTCCCTGAATTGCATGACGTTACCCAAAACAAGGGAGGATACGGCGACTACGCCAGATTGGAAAATCTAGTGAAGGTATTAGATGTTTCCCAACCCGCAGCACAGCAGAAGAGTGATAGAGAGGTGCCATACGCCGGCCCATGGAGGAGGCGACACTCCGGTGGAGTGGGCTCTCACACCTAGGGGGCACGGCTCACCTTGGGCCAGAAGCACCAAGGTGATGGCATAAACCACCCAATGGGCCAACTTCTGTTTGGAGACAGCATTCCCCTTCTGCTGACTTCTGCAAACAAAGAGGCACCAGGCGTTTATGGGACATCACAACTCATAATCAGGTCTGGGTTTCAGGAGCACGCAAGTGTAGCCAGACTAACCCAAGGCACGAATCACTGAATGCAAGCAGGTCTCCCATCCCTTTCCTGAAGGTCAGCCTGACCAGGACAAAGTCCTTTAGAGACAAAATTCAGCTCAACTGAATCTCGCACTCAAGGGGAGTTCTCCTTAGTCCATCCAAGACGACGGAGAGGTCCCCTAGTTGGGTTCAACCTTCTTGCCCCTTTAAGAAAGATTAGGTGGTGTCTTCCCAGGGAAAACTCATCGACTGCATCACGATACATCTGTCCAAAGGGGTCTACCGAGTCCCTAGTAGAAGAAAGATGTGCATGTTCCAGGATCGAGACACGAGTGTCAATCAGTGCCTATTCCCTAAGAAGAAGGTCCTTCCTCAGAGGAATTTTTCAGGAAGGGCTGTCAACAGGAGCATGGGGTCCGAAACCCAGAATGGGGCAACCAAAAGAACCAGCTCCTGGTGCTCCCTGATCTTGCACAGGTTTTGTGCAAGGAGGCTGACTGGGGAGGGGTGACTTGAGAGGGTCCTGGGGGCAACTGTGTGCCAGAGCAATTGTGCCGAGAATCTCGGTCAGGAAATGCAATTGGCAGTTGAGGATTTCAAAGAGGCAGATAGGTTCACCTGAGTCTAAGTGAACGGGCCTCAGAAGTGGACATTAATTGACGGAGAGACCGCACCAAGACCTCTGTCACCCATAGAGCGTAGCTAGTCATCATGCGCTCCTGAATCAACCTACGCTCAGACGTATTTACAAAGGCAAATGAAGGCTACAACGTCTTTAACGAGCTCCGCATGAACCTCCGGAAGAAAGGCAATGAGGCTGAGCACGACAGAGAGTCACACGAGAGCACCCGCAGCACAGCAGAAGTGTGTTAGAGAGGCGCCATACACCGGCCCGAGGAGGAGGCCACACACTGGTGGAGTACGCTCTCTCCCCTAGGGGGCACGGCTCACCTTGGGCCAGAAGCGCCAACGGGATGGCATCAACCACCCAATGGGCCAACTTCTAGACAGCATTCCCCTTCTGCTGACTTTCTTGAGGGATCAGGAGTCCGTGGGGATTATTCCTAATCGTAATCCTGCGGTCTGCCAAGTCGCTAATCAATGCACCCGAGGGAGCCATTAAGGCCCGCCGAACTGGAACCATCCGCGAATGCTGTCTTAGTATGTATTGAGGCCCAGACGAGTGAAACAGCGATTGTAACCATGAGTTGAGGTGAGGAAACCACCGCACCAAAAAGTACACGGCCAAAAAGACGCTGCGGAGGACATGGTTTTGTAGTCATGCAGCTGTTAGAAAATTGCTCTTTTAGACCCGGGGGAGATAATTGTGTGCGTACGCGCAACAAGGGCGATCTGTATCTGCAGGATGATCTCTGGCTGTAATCTTCTTACAGCAACAGGTAACTTCTTCCGTCTTAGTTCTCCTTCGATGCGATCAGCTCCGAAGCAGGAAGCTAATAGTGGTTTGCACGCCACTATCTTATGTAACTGTGTGTACGGGAGAGTGGCTAGGCATGCAAAAGCCACTGTCCAATTCTCATTGCCATTTTCTCCAAAAGAGTCTCCAAAGAGTCGATTGGCCTCCCAGGTGGGATCCCATGACGTCAGTCAATGACATAACGTCATAGTGACTGAATGTTCATTTTGTGTAAAATATTCCTGTAACAATGCACACTGTCCTGTTTTCTGGGAAGGGCATAAATGAGGGTAAAATAGAGTGTCAAAAACTCCTCTGTAACTGATCTTATGCTCTGTTAACCTCATGCTCTCAAACACATACTATACACTAACACACACACACCTCATTTCAGGGAGAGGACCTCAATAATGAATGGGCAGATAAATGAGTTTCCCATAAAGCCCTCTGGACAGAAAGACAAAGAGAGCACAAGGCATTGTGGAATTTTTTTCCTTTTTCCATCAATGTTGTACCAATGTTTTTTTCAATGTAATAACATTTTTATCACTGCCATAAAATGTTTAATCAGTGATACTGAAAGAGAAGAGAAGAGAAGAGAAGAGAAGAGAAGAGAAGAGAAGAGAAGAGAAGAGAAGAGAAGAGAAGAGAGTGATGTCATTAATAAGTAGTGCTCTGTCTTCATGTTAACAGTGATTCATTTTAACACAGAAGAATGTGGCTGTGATGAATAAATCAGAGAGCCTACGGTCAGATTAATGTATGTATGTGATGGGTTTGAGTTTAATGTAGAAAGACAGATGTGTGATCATGTTACTGGTAATGTGCTTATACACAGCTCCAACAGCACTTTTAAGCTCAATAACAGTTTGGTTTGGGTGCCTATTGTAAAGTTATTCAAACAAAATCCACAAAGCAATCAAATTGTCTGCTTTTAATTTGGTGCAATGTTCTTACTGAATTAGAACACTGGATTACTGTTGCTTAGTGATAGAAGACTCATGTATAATTCATTATGGGTGGAGGCAAGACTATAAAGCCACACCCACATAACTTCACCTATTCCAATCTCAAAACATTACCAAATAAACTCAACACACATTTGACAACGATCACACCATACATTTTGAGCAGAAAAGTAAATATTAAAAGTATTTAAAAGTACAATTTCATAGGAAAACTAAGTATAAAACCAATATCACACTCCCGCAGCTGAATAATAATTAGGCTAAATTATATATAAACTAATCTAATGTATAAATAAAATGAATAGAAAATATAAATCAACGATACAATTTAATACAGTATACTGTTCCATACTTTGAAGAAGAAAAAAGATCCTCAATGTCTTTTTCTCATCGATTCCTCTTTTATTCAGACAAACACTTAACACACTATTAACACACCACCACACACTGTTGGCTTTGGCAAGGTAAGTGTGAAGTGAACAATCTCATTCCACACACACTGACTACAATATACTACATCTTCACACCTCCATATCTCCTTATGTTCGTTTAACCCCCTCTCTCTGTGGGTTGTTTATTATTGCTGGTATAAGCAGATGATCGGGATCTGTGCGAACATGAGAACACACACACAACCTCTGATTACATTCAGCTTGTTTTTCAGGTCAGTGCTGTACCATGGGAATGAGTCAACCCTTACTAATGGCCTTTAGCCAAAGGAGAAGATTCACTCTGATGCTTTCTTCACACAGACAAACACTAGCTTTTGAAACATTAAATTTTCATGCCTTCTACACATACTGTAGACTGCACAGGATGTTAGTGCAAGTTCACAATACAGTACTCTTATCTTTTCGTCAACTCATTTGCAGTATCCATTAATGTAGGATTTTACATTAGACAATCAGTGTTATTTTCGTAGTATTTACAAAAAAACATTACAGTATTGTATCATTACAGTACTATGCACCTTTTTAATATATATCTATTTTGCTTTTCCAGCTTTTTCAATTGTATTATTTCAGTTTATTTCAGTTAGTTAACAATGCAAGTTTGCCTTTTCTATTTCACTTACCAATAATAATTTGTAACAGAACAGCAAAGCAACCAAACAAACATAAACAAAGCAGATTTGGGACAAAATTGAATGCACAACTTTTGACATGCACAACAGAATACGAGGAAAGTTTTCTTTCCCTTTAAAACATTATAACCTCTTTTTTTATCCAAACTATGTGTTATATGGTTAGATGCATTATCATTTTTTCCTACAGTCCATGACCCTATTAGGATAGACCTGTGACTCAATTTTGGGCCGTTGATAAGCACTGAATTAATGTAGTAACACACAGCACACATACACGACTGTACACACACACTCTTGTATTTCATTTCGCTGCTGATTCAAGCAGAGCAGAGTTTCAACATAAGAACAGTGATTCATGCTGGGAGAACAAATCTATAAGCAACACTAACATGGAAACCCAGAGAGGGAGAAAGAGGAGGGGGCATGAGGACAGAATAAGACAGAGAAAAACAATACAACAGGCTGATAGAATGAAATGAGCAGAGACGACAGGGAGTAGCGGTGTGTGTGTGTCTGCGTTTTACACTCACAGGGTTGAGAAGAACGGTCAGAAACAGCTCTCCTCCTCGTATACTTTTGTCCAGTTCTTTAGGGCCTCCCGGATACTCTTTATAGAAGATGGTGTGTGTAAATAAGCCGCATGTCTGACGGGGCAGCACCTGCTCTCACACAAACACACACACACACAGAGTTTAAGGCTACATAGATTTGCAGCCAATACAGTGCAAACCAAATTAAAAATATTTTAATGGTGTATTAATAAACCTTTCTGTCGTTTATCACCTAATACTGCCAGTCTCTACACATGACATTTTATTAGGTCTCGTGTCAATGTATTTGTATTCAGGTGTTGAATTTTGTATTCAATTTGTATTCAAGGAAAAAACTTCATATATTCATCCATTCACTTCCTGTCGAGATCAGTCAAAGAAAACAGAATCATTTCTCAGTGGGAAAAAGCTGAATGCTTCAATAAAATATGTGGCAAACAGGCAAAGACTGACAAGAAGAAAATATACTGTGACTCAGTGTGACAAAATTACTGCTTGACAATAACAAAAACTTCTGTCTCCTTTTGTAGCTCACGTCCTGGTACAGTAAAGCACATTACATACTTGTATTTGGACAAAACAACTGCTCTTTCAATGTAATTATGAAAAGAATCTGACTGAGGCGTTCAGGTTTCAGTACACGGATACAAAAAAAGCAGTCTGTGAGATTAATTGAGCAGTATATCCTAAAAGTTTTAAAGTTGTGAAATAGCTTTGTGTGAGGAAAAGATTAAAATTAAATATGTAACTTTTGTCCTTTTAGAGGCTTGAAATTTGCTAGTTGTTATATATCGGCTACTGTAATTTAAAGCAGGACGACATTTTTAACACTGAAAATAATAAGCCATTTTTCTTGAGAACATTAGACTGAGTTCTTAATGATCTTGTGACACAGAAGACTGGAGTAATTGCTACTGAAAATTTTACTTTGCCACATTTGAATAATTCACATTTTAAAATGTATTACAATAATAATAAAAAAAAAACTTACTTTAATCTGAAATTACATTAGATAAGAGACTTTCAAAAACATTTTTTATTTTTTTAAATCAACAGTAGTGTATGTCTGACATATTTTACAGGTACTTCCTCTGACAGGCAGGTTGAGAGACGCTGGTACATTTATAAGAGCCAACAGAGTCAATTTCTCAACACTGTAACAGTGTGTAAATATCAGAGAGGCAGCTAAACTCTTCCAACTAACTGCTAGAACAGCAAAATCTATTACATTACCACACCCACAAACACACTGGGCCCTAATGCACTGTTAAGAGCTTTCATCACTCATATGCTTGTTTTCAGACTGCTTGATTGAGCTGGAACAGATCTTTGGGACTCTCTCCAATCTTTCCATCTAACTTACATTTAATTGCTTTTCCCACTTTAACATCTCTCTCTGTGTGTTATTGTGTGGCACACATAAACTATGCACACACAATTGGAAAAATCAAATGTATTGCACACATGTAGTCTTGACTTAATATTTTAATCTACTCTATCTTCTAAAATTAAATTCCAGTGCAAACACACTAAACGGTCTGTCCCACCAGCATGCTTGGAAAATGCATTTAACTCTATTCATGTGCTCTGTCCTTCCAGTTGGCATTTCTGCCACCCACCTTCCCTGCCATTCTCATTGAATGTAACTTACCCTGTCAGTATATTATTTTGGTGGTTTGTGAAAGAAACAGTTCTATGGTGTGCTGTCGACTTGCTATATTGCAGAGCCAGATCCGACTGTAACACTCCGACATGCTTCATAGCTCCACAGATCTACACTCATCAGGATTCAGCGCTCTGGATTTCTTCTCTGAGAACTGTTATGCTTGCAGGAGGAGGCCAGTAGTTAGGCCACAGGTGTCCGAACAACTGACCTAAAACCTGTTTTAATGCATCTGCTTAATATAAAAAGCCAGAGATGTGTTCTAACAAACACCTGATGCTGTCTTAGACTGAATGCAGAACGTGCATAAAAAAGCTAGAGATGATTATGACAGCTAAATTGCATGTAAAAAAAGAAAAATCTGATCTGCCTGGCAACGTTTGTTCTTTTGTATCGCGAATGAGGAAAAAGTGACACATCTCTAATTCACTAGAAAAAACAAAGAAAGATGTGTTGTAGTGGGCTGGTGCTCTAATAAAAGAGAGTACTCTAATTTGTTTGTCTGAACTTCAAAAACAAGGCACAAGTATTCATAAGAACCAAATAAAAGGTGCATTAATTCCCGCTGTTTCATAAGAGCTATGAAATTGATTGCACTGTGTTTCAAAAACTCATTTTCTTAATCGGCATCAGTTTTTTTTTTGTTTCAGTAAAATATCTAAACAGCTTAAAATAATCTAATTTGCTAAAATTGCATTAAGGATTAAAAGCTGTTTTGTTTTTTTTGTTGGCAAATTGCTTTTTCTGTTTCATGCATAAATCTAACAAAATCTAGTTAGCTTTATGCTTTGTCCTCAATGAAAACAATTTGGCAATTGGGTGAGAGAAATAAAATTACTTCAAGTTGTTATATATTATTTAGTATTATTTAAAAAATGAAGGCTTACTTCTACATTTATCTTGACTATAGGAACGGGAAAAATATTGCATCAAAGAAAATAAATATCCATATCCATATACCTCATGTTGTTCCAAACCTTAATGGACAAAAAAAAAGGCAAAACATTCTGCTGAACATTTCAGTTTGTGTTTCACAGAAAAAATAATGTCATCTGAGTTTGAACGTTACATGCAGGTGAGTAAATTATGTCAGAAGTTTTATTTCAGGGTGAGCTTTAAATTAAAATCTACAGATAATCATAGTCTTTAACCAGAAATGAGGGACAGAAGACAGTGAAAACTATTTAAAAAATTTATTCAAGGCTGTGGTTGGGGACATCTAGTCAAAATCTGTGTGTGTGTACCACTAATAGATTTGGCTGTGGTGAATGCACTATGGGGTATTTTATCTGAGTCCCAGTGTGTCATCATTAATTCTTTTGGGTTGTATGTGTGTTTCATTGATTTGCTATGCTAGCTGCTGCTTGTATTTTGGCAGTCCACTGCAGGCAAGTCTCACTGCTTTTCACAACGCTACCTATAGCAGCCAGTGGCAGATTGCAAATCACAGCCTCCTGCAAAGCATGAGATGGGTTTTGTCCATAATCACTGATGTTATGTATGTAAAGTAAGTTGGTTATTGACAGCTTAGCTTGCTAGCATAGCACTAATGCTTTAAGAACAGTTATTTTAGTTGGCTAAATCTAAATATTACACCCGCTAAATTTTTAACAAGGATTTGATGAAGGATCTTGTATAACACTGCCTGTGGATGAAATCTATTATTAAACTATTACACTTTTCAATATTAGTATTCTGTGATATTAACCTTTTGAAAAATTGAAGGACCCATTTTTGATCATACGCAAGATTTCTGTGTGGTGCAATGATGTGAGTCGTACCATGATGTCATTATGAATGAATCCCTTGCGGTGACGTGCAGGTTTGAGATGTGGGTATTCCTCAGTACTAGTCACTCGTATCCCCCATGCTTTCTTCCAAGCCTCGTACAGCTGAATATGGACTGGATATACACCAGAATGATGAGGGGCAACAGCATATCCCAGATCTACTGGAATACCATGCTCCTGTAACAAGAAATACACAAAATAAATATAATTTATAGCTCAATGTCATGCACATACACAGGCAAAAAACTTTCTTTTATAAACAATTATACACAAGTAATCAAGGATTGAAATGGATGACTTACAACCAATATATCTAACACCAATCGAAATTCAGAAAAGCTCTCACTCTTTTTCAGTGATCATTTTCCAGGACCTTTTTCCAGGTTTTAAGCAGTGTAAAGTATGCCCTTTTTATGTTTCTTAAAGAAGGCTGCATTCATTTATTTTTATGGTGGCAAAGCAGAATTTGAATCCTATTGATTGTTGCTTGTCATGACTGTAGCTAAATATGAAAAAAAAACAACTCAGAATTACACTGAAGAGACACTGTTTCTGTGATGCATATGTGCATATAGACAAACATTTAGCACTGTTAGAACTGCATTCATTTATCTGCTCAGTGCTTGAGTAGACAAAATTCTATTTTCCAGACAGAAACGCACACACTTTTTTATAGCTGGTGCCCTCATTCACACTTATCTTCAGAGTTACACAGAACATATTGATTCAAGACTATGATTTTTATGAAAAAATCCATTTTCATTTTTAAATTTCTCTGGGCTAACTAATTAAAATCAGATAGGTGAGATAACAGACATCTAAAGAACAGCTGAGTCGATAACTGCATTTTGAGGTGAATTCTGAGATTTAACTTCCATATCATGAGGATCCAGTAATCCACAGAATTCCCCTCAAGAGAATGTGCGTGCACACACACACACACACACACATACACACACAGAGCCGCCCACATCCTCCATCCCCTCATGTACACTCATCTGTTAGCTTAGCTGCACAGCTCTCTGATTTAATCAAACCCCCAAACCAATAAAGGCAAATCAAAGCTGTCTTCTCTAGATTATCAAACTTCTGCATGTGGCCCATTAAAATTCTCTGTCAGCTCGACTCTCACAGTCTCTGCCCTCTGAGCTGACAGACACTAGTCTGCTTAACTCTGCTCCCAGAGTCAAGCGCATGCTAACTGCTTGGTCACTCGTGTAGGAGACCTTTCCTGGGAAATTTTTGGAGTGTGCAGTTTGTTAATTGTCATTGACCATGAACAGATCCATATGGCAGTTTTGAGAGAGGAAAACATATTTAAGTCAGCATGAAATGAAATCTATTTTGTAAATGCATGTTGATCTCATTGAGAATGATTCATCCATGCATATGTTTAATTTTTTTAAGATCACATTAATCCTGCCTACTTTCAATTAGCAACCAATAAACTGAACCAAGACTCAACCTTAATTGTTCTTTTAAATAATCTGCTTTACTCAAATGTGTGTTATAATATTGAAAAACTGATCCTTCCATACTTATGTTACATCTAGACTCCTAGAGAGAGATTCAACTCTCATGCATACACATTTGTTTTTCTATAATGGTGACTTTCCACTTTTATACCGAGCTAATGCTATTTTCTATTTCCTAACCATCACATAAACCTGCAAATAACTTGACCCTCACATACACCTTAATTAAGATATTATTTAGTATATTTATCGTGCTTTTTCCTTACAGAAACTGTTGGCTGCTCCCCAAAATGTATTTCATTTCAGGATTTACTATCCTTGTATCCTATGCTATTGGATTGGATAATGCAAGCAAAACCTAAACCTTATATACTGTACACTAAATTTAATCTTGCTACAAAGTTACAAAGAAAGAGATGAGATTGTGGGACAGCTTTTATAGAAGAAAGTCTCAGATTGACAGCAAACAATGTGATATAGAAATATATTGTTCTCTTAGACTACATTACTACTGTACTTAACAGAAAAAGTAGCTTGTTGCTGCTGAAAAATGTGGTTAAGATGTACAGTAGGTTTTGTACAATACAGTTAAACAAACATACCCACATTAAAAAACATATTAGGCTAATTTCATTTCTAACATTTCTATTTCTCAGGTGGCTAAACACTAAAAGCCATTTAAAGGCCTCTTTGTGGATGAAGATGAAATTACTGAAAATGATAATGTAGAGGGAAATAAACAACAAAGACAATAATTACATGGCTAAGTCAATCAGTAGCTTTATGAAACAGACTATTGTTTTCAAAAGAACTTTGTTAAATCTTTTTTTTTTTTGTCACATTTTAATGCAAACTGCATTTGCATAAAAAACTATTAGCTAAACTGCTCAAGCCGTAGCGCATGACTCAAATTATAATTTAGCTGGCGGTTATGTTTTCAGACAGAGGCTGTGCTTGTTTGTGACTTTCAGCAGGGGCACTTTACGCTCTGTAGTTTATCACTCACTCTGCCGTTCACATCACACGGCTGGATTTGTAATATTCAAACAGCCAAGTGACAGTGACGCTAATATGCAACTTAATAGGCAGCTAGAGAGTACACAACCATCTACAATACATTTCTGTCTACATATCAATACTTAAACATAGTTGACTTTTTTTTCCCTGTAATTCAGCATTAAAGATGTAGTTCCACCCCAAAATGAAAATTTGCTAAAATGTACCAATCTATAATATAGTGGAATTTGTTTCTTTATCAGAACATATTTGCAGAAATTTAACATTGCATCACATGCTCAAAGCACTTAGCTTTTTGCTTCACAAGCAGGGGCGTAGAACCAAATGATCTGGTGAGCTATTTCTTTATTACAAAGTGCTACAAAAAGAGAGAAAATACCAAACAAGTGCACGAGTGGCACTGCACAACACAATAGATGGTCAGTTTACAATTCACTTGTTCAGTGGGTCGTGCAGATATCCGGTTCAGCTGCAGTGTTTGGCTTCCAAACAGCTCCCAGCTAAATAAAACAGGCTGTGTGACAATGAGGACTGCCATTGACCATCCCACAGCATGCCAGCATACTGCTAGATTCTTTTCCTTTGAAATTCTCTCAGAAATCTGAGAGAATGTTTATGTCACATCTTTTAGTGGGGCATTCCTTATTTCTTTGAGATATTATTGAGGAGATATATCTTGTCCATTTTATAGACAGGGAACGAAAAGGAGCAGACGAGTGAAAGGGATCAGGAAATGGAATGAGCCGGATTTGCACTCGGGTCGCTTGCATCAATTTACAGTATGCGTATCACTCTGAAATACATGAAGGGTAAATATATGTGTCAGAGTATTACATTCTGCTAGCAAAGTGTCTTTGAGTGTGACATGAGAGTGCTGCTTCACAGAAAAAGGAGGACAAATAAATGCAGGAGTGTTACCGAGAGATAACTAAATGAGAGCACACACATACACTCTCTCCCGTTCGTGTGTAGGTTTCAATGATTCTGTCAAAATCATAAGAGGTACTTCTCTATTTGAGGAACAACTCAAAGTCTAAAAGCACCTGTAAAACACGCACAATTAGTGTTCATTTTCTCACAGTAAATGACACGACTCGCTGGCGTGCTTATCGTTCCTTAGGTGAATGGTTATTTTGATGGATGTGATAATACCTGGATGATGGTTTTGTTCACTGATTGTGTATGGGCAAGTTAGAGGTGTAGTTTTTCCTTACCAAAGCGAAGTCTTTGTTCAGGATCATTTGTTCCATCAGAGAGGATTCATTGTGGAAGAGATGAGGCTGCATATGACTCCACATATGAGGAAACCACCAGAACTCATCAACATATTTCAACAACAGATCATCTCCATCATCTTCCTCCTGTGTGCCTACACAAACAAACATTAACAGATTAGCATGCTGGATTTTTCCTTTGGGCCTGAAAAACAAACAAACAAAAAAAAAAACTTTCTAAATATCTTAAATTCTTAAAACTCCTAATCAATGTCTAATGGAATAATGGAAGAACGAATGCCATTTCCTTTGCAGTATCACTTCCTCCACAGCTCAAACATTTATTTAGTTTAATAGGATTCTATGGTGGAAATGATGGTGAGGAAAATAGTGAAATTGATGACGCGTTTGTATTGCTAAAGCTATTTTTATTGTTTAGCATTTTAATGTTTTCTTATACAGTTAAATATTTTCACTTTTACATAAATTAACAAAATTACATTTGATTGGATATTATGCTATATGCACACACACACACACACACATTTGTTTTGGTGAAAAGTGGGGACATTCCATAGACGTAATGTTTTTTATACTGTACAAACTGTATGTGTTATTGCCCTACACCAACCCTACACCTACCCTTATAGCAAACCACAGGCATGTTAGGATTTTCAAAAAACATTCTGGGGAAAAAAATGGGGAAATGAGGTAATGTCCTTAAAAGTCACCTTCTGCTCATAATACCTATGTCATACCTTTGTCATTATACAAATGTATGTCCTCATTTGTCAAAAAACTATGCACACATATAGTACTTTAAAGATTCAAAGTCTGGGTCTGCAAACTTTAAGCATTATAAAGTCCAACAAAAATACATATTGCATTACTTGAAATAAAATGAAACTAAATTAATAAAAACTAACTAGCATAGGGACCAATTCATATTTCTAACTATGAACTAGTTGCTTATTAACATGCCTATTATTAAAGGGTTAGTTCACCCAAAAATGAAAATTCCCTCCATAGACAGCAATACAACTGAAATTATCCCAGGTCCAGAAACGTGGAAAAAAAAGAAAACACCAGTAAAAAAGTCCATGTGACATCAGTGGATCAACTTTTTTTTGCTCAAAGAAAACAAAAATAACATTATATACTCAACCATTCTTCTCCTATAACTTACGAACATGACTGTGTAAGCGTATGCTTTCATCTAGGTGCAAATAGTCGCATATTACACAGATGCACATGCTTTCACCTGTATGTAAACAAAGCTGATTATGTCAAATTTGTTACGGTGTGTTGAAATACTCTAAAATGG
>JAUMHI010000033.1:9005739-9046327 GCA_032359435.1 Enteromius unitaeniatus | reverse complement strand
GTGTTTTTGCTTAGCAGTTGTATTGCTGTCTATGGAGGGTCAGATTACTCTCTGACATCATCAACAATTTCTTAATTTGTGTTCTGAAGATAAACGAAAGTCTTCTGGGTTTGCAAGCCATTCATTGCAAGTCTCCACCCACTGACCCAGTTATTGATCCTGTTTGTCTGACTATGCTCCATGTGCACAATACAGCCAGCATTTAAATCCGAACGACGTCTCCTCGCCTTCTAACTCGTGGGAATTGGATAGTAAACTAAAGTGTGACCAATAAAATATAAATACACTTAAACTTATTTAATGTCTAAAATAATGAATAATAATATGGATTTAAAATAATGAAACCTAAACTAAAACTAAAAATTCAAAGAAAATTTTACCTAAACGTACAAATGATACTAAAACACTGGTCTCTTCCATTCTATTCTGGTTCTTGTCCAGAATGAGCTACAGTCTGTAAAAGTAATCAGTGACACTAATATAAACTTAATTTAGTTATCAGCGCACACACACTTCAAAAATAGAACATGTGAACTCTAACATTATATATCAGAGAAACTTCAGAGTTGCTATGGCAGAGTTCTGTTACCATGCCAGTCAGAATATTACAAAATGCCTTTTTATAGCAGTGTGATCATGCAAGTTGCAACCAATTAGTTTTTACATTTTATCTTTTAACACATTATTAACACACACTCACAGTTACCTGTATGGAAGAATTTCCCAGAAAATCCCAGGTTAAAGGTGAAGTTAGAAATGTACGACCTCAACATGTTCTGCGTTTCCAGAAGAGCCTAGAAGATAAAAACATCAAAAGTTAGAAGCTGAAGATTGCACTGTTGACTGCCCATCCACTTCTAAATGTCCATTTATCCATTATACATCAATCAACCATAATATACACCACAATATTGAACTTTTTGAATTAACATCATGCGGTAGTATATGTGTGCACGGTCTGAGTATATGCGTATAAGGATGTGATCGATCTTTCTGGGATGAGTAATGGCATTTGGGTTTGGCAGGTGCCTCATTGCAGCAGTTCCAATAAAACAGTCTCATATATTTCTAGCCTAAGACACCATGCAAATACAATCAATATCTGTCTGACAACTGACAGTGAGTGTGAGCGTGTGTGTCACTGTTTTGTAGGATATATGGTAATATCGCAGAAGGCAGGAAGGGGCGTGTTGGCTGACTTAGACGGTGTCATCAAGTCATTACTCACAGAGCTCGGGAAGATATGCTGACACACACTCCGGCACACAGGCAGACACACACGAACGGGACCCAGGAGACAGGTGTAATATATTTGATTTTATCCTCCAGTGAGAGTGTGGCAGTTATCTCTGATGACATTTTGGTAATTAATTCCATTTACATTCAACTAAACAACAGCAACAAAATCAGCACAGGTACTCGCGTCCTGGTAATCGAATCAGCTCGTCCACGTGACTGTGCACCAGTCTATGTGCGCTTTGCATCTTAACCTAATAGAGTGGCATTTTGATCGAGCGCTCATTAATTTAAAATGATCTGGCCTCATCTAATTCAATGTTCATGTCGTAATGTGATATTACAAAAACTGAGCTTTCGGTGAGATGCCTTTTTGAATATCGAGCGGAGTGTGTTGCGTGTCTTTTGGGAGGTTCAGCCTGATGTTTGATGGCTTGTGTCTTGGTACGCAGGAAAGCAAAAATAACCTGTGAGTAAGTTAACACAACTCCTGCATCACACACATACAGTTTTTATATATATATATATATATATATATATATAATTTTATCTTTTTTAATGTGATCTTATAAACAGTAAGTATCCCTAAATATCTAATCACGTGGAAAAAGACAAAGAAATTTGTAAAAGACAATTTTTATATCGAAATTGCTATTAAATTTCGCAAAAGATTACAAACAGCAAGTAACTCATTGAATTCAACAAGAAATTTTTAACTATTAAAAACTAAAGCTTTTACTTTTTGTAAAATGCACTCCAATAATCTTTAATTTTTGTTTTATTTGCAACTTTGAATAATCTATTTTATTTTATTTCTTTATTCACAGTGCATGCTTTAATAGTTGTGAAAGTTTTCCTTGCTTTCTTCTACTTCTTCTTCAATAGGGTGTCTGTTTATAATGTTCAGAATTAATAAGAAGAACTAGAAGAGTGGTTTTAATTTTTTAAAGATTTTAGTCTAGCTACTGTATATGTTTTGTTTATTATTTTTTATATAATAAAAATGTATAGAAGTAGTAAAAATCATCAGAGTCAAACTCAATGTGGTTTATTTTATAATAATAATATATATGTGAAATGTTTTTAACACATTCAATAAATTAAATCATAAAAGAAATCAAGACAATTACTATATCATAATTAATAGATTATAGCTAAACAGTTTAGGTGGAATAAATCATTTGAATTGATAATTTCATCCTATACTAACCAGAAGCAAGCCAATGAATCACACTAAGAATTTAGAATTTATCCAATGATAATAGACCTATGAAAAAGTAGACCTATTCACTCTTCCTCAAAGTTTTCATTGTATAGCTGACAACAAACAGGTCCTCATCTTACCCTGCAAAATGTAGATGGGATGTATTCTGTTGCAGGAGTGAGAGAGAAGAGTTCAAATAAAAGAAAGAGAGAGAACACATTTAATATTGATGTGGGAATCTGGGATGTTGGGAATCTGACATCATACGATAAGAACACCAAGTGAAGAAGAGATGGGAGGGGAATGACAGGATGTGAGGAGAGAGTGAACCTGAAATGGATGACAGAAGGAAAAAAGAGATAGGCAGAGCTATTCTAGGAGATTTTTACAGACACAAAGTTCCCTGTTCTCTAAGCAAGCGGCGACATGCGCGCACACGCATAAATCGCAAAACTCTTCCAAAATGCGACTCTAAAATAGCAACACAAACAACAAACATATCAGAAAAGTTATTGAAACTTCCTCAGCTCGTTTCTACACTCCACACTCGCATCCACTGTCAGGGTCCTCTTGATTAAAATGCAACAAACTGAGCTAAATTAATTATTTAATGGTTAGGTTTTAAACAGCTCTGTCTTAAATCGATTCCTTACGTTTACTGCGCACACTTCAAAAGAGTGCACATGAATCATTAATGCATTAATAAGCCAAAGAAGCAGCTTCATAATGGCATCGTAGTTCTGATGTTTCTCGTCAGTTTGGAGATGCAGTGCACGCTCTCATAAGAACCAAAAATAGTTTATTTTGAATAATATGTGTTTTATTTTAATCTATAATAACCAAAAACTACACATACTTTACCCCAGTATGATATTATTTCTGGTTCTGAGGTTTGAGGTTTTGGCTTGGACTACATTTTTATAAACTAGTCTTTTGGGTCTCACTACAGGCATAGTTTATGGTTACCTGTGTTTATGGGGTTTATTTGGTGAGAAGCTCCTTCCAGGACAATTAAACAATGCAAAATGTTCACATGTGAAGGGTTTATTACAACAGTTTTGCACTGGGTGTGAATTACAAGGAGCTTTAGGGAGGACTAGAGGGATCTAGATCAACTAATTAAAGAGGAAACCTTCTACAATTGATGTCAAAATGAACAATAAAAAAAACATATATGCTTAGCAGCCCGCATTTTACATATT
Organism: Enteromius unitaeniatus; assembly: GCA_032359435.1. Classification (NCBI taxonomy): domain Eukaryota; kingdom Metazoa; phylum Chordata; class Actinopteri; order Cypriniformes; family Cyprinidae; genus Enteromius; species Enteromius unitaeniatus. The sequence goes on along the minus strand of JAUMHI010000033.1, from coordinate 9,042,685 downwards.
AAGTTTAATCAGCTTTTGAAGCTTAATATAATTATTATATTAGATTATATTAGATAACGACTGCCATCACTTCTATGGCCTGCACTAATCCAGATGCTGTGTCTGGGCACTGGAAGCTTTCAAAAAACCCACACATACACTAAAGCCTCATTTCTACACTCACAAGCGGTCTCTGGCAACTTCAAATAGAGATCGCACACAATTAAGCTCATTTTTAAACTTATTGTCTTTGGGTGACCTAAAATGCCTTGGATGAACTGAAGTGGTGGAATCACTAATTTAAATTCATTAATCAGCTTCAGCCTAATAAGTAACCGCATATGCTCCGATCCACTGAGCTAGTAATCAGGCAAAGTAATCAGAGCGTACAATGATACGGTTTCTTCAAGGAAAGTGCATTCTACTGACTTTTGCTCCACAGAAATTTAATCAGTGCCCTTAAGACGTAATGGAGAAATGTATAATTCATTTGCTCAATACAGGTGTGCAGCACAAATGGACAACTTTTTTGCAGAATTGTCTTTAACTGAAGGCAATGTTGAAATAAAAAGCTCAATATTCTTGCATATAATGGACTCTATTAATATAATGTTGGAGAGTTTTAATAAAATACATTTTTGAAAAGTAATATTTAGAGGCTTCTTTTCCTGGAGGCAACACTATGGAAAGAAATTAATCAAACTCTATGCCATTGCTGAGTATCAAACACTGCTATATGACGGAAACTAATGAAAATTGTCTTTTTTATTTCATTAAATGCTAAGTAAATACAAAAATGTAGATATTTAATAATAAACAACAAAAATATTCACTAGACTGTCACACAAATTGCTTCTAGGCAAAAAAATAACAATAATTTAAAGCATTGCAAATAGCATACAATTAATTTAGATTATATAATGGAAATTGAAATTTAGTCATTAACAAATGTGAATATGTCACAATTTCTTTACTAAACATATTATTGTTATCTTATTTGCGTCATGGGTTTACAAAGCAAAGAAAATACGGTGCAATGTTTGTTACATACTGTTCAACAGAGACTGTCAATGTGTCAAAGTGATATATAAAACAATTATTCTACATGTTTCCCCACAACTACAATCAAATATAAATAACTGCAAGTTTATCAGTGTGTTCATAGTGTTTAGATCCTCATAAAAGAACAGTTAGGGGAGAAAGGAGTTTTAGATAACCAGAGTTAATCAGATTGACTGGCTTTTATTAGACTGCAGAGTGAGCAAATTATATTTAAAGATTGCCACCACAGCTCTGCTTCATTTCATTTCACACACATGCAGACATTCCTGTGGTGAGGGATAAAAAAAACACACACATCTGTGTCGAAACCGGTGTATGTTTATCACTCATTCTTTATATCTTTTACCTATCAAACTCACTGTCCTCTTTTGGGTTCTTACATTATCTCTTCTCATCCTTCACTCTTTCATCTGAACGTTTCTTTTTCTCTCCTCTTCTCTCGTGTCTCTCTGCTGACATTGAGGGCCGATCAGGGAGAAGATAGAGTGACAGAGATGCATGTTAATGACCTGAAAGCACTGATCGATTCCTCACAGGGGAGAGATAGAGGGAGAGGGAAGGAGGGAGAAAAGAGTGAAAGTGGTGGAGGGAAGGAGGAGGGGACCTGTTGAAATGCTGACAAATAGCTGAAGACATCTGGGCAGGCAAGAAGACGAACATGCCCCCAGAGAATGACAGCGAGAGAGGGACAAAGAAAGAGAGAGACAGCTTTTTCTAGAGGTTTGTTAGCAACGTGTTACTTAAATACTAAACCAAACTATCTATCTACCTACCTAATTTACCTCATCCTGGTCTATTGTGTGTCAAATATGATTTTCAAAGGCAGACTATGAGTATATGTGTACATGTGTGTGCATGCACCGGGGGGATCTGGGAAAGGCTCCACATGTAATATTTAGTGGACATGAAATCATTGCTTATTCCTGAGGCCATGAGAAAAAGGAGCATGCGCATATATGTACATGCCTATTAATCTACCTCAGTAAAGCCCCATTCTCAGAATTACTGGAGGAAAAATACAATTTTTATGCCTGACAATTATTTTTTGAGGTTTGACCGTGTGTCTAAGTGTGTATTCTTTATTTTTGGTAACACCGTTCATTCTTTATGCATATATTCAAAATATGACCTACTGATGTCATGAGATGACTAAGTCATTTTATAAACTGTAATTAAAAATGTTTATTTATTTCTTCTTCTAAATGCAACAGCACTTTTTCTAGGTATTGCAAGTCTGATTAAAATATACTTTTTATCTTAAATACTTAGCATCCAAACATCCAAATACATTTATTTTGTTTCTATAAAGTTACATAAAGTATACGGTGATCGTAAAACCAATGCACACACACTATTCCATAATTTTTGTGTGAGGTTACCAGCAGTGATTACATGCATGGTCTTATGGAAAACAGCAGATATGATGCGGTATTCATTCAACCCTTAGGGAAATATAACAGGATTTGAAATACATCAATTTCATGTTAAGTATAGTACAAATACATTTACTCAATAGAAAATACCTTGCAATGGACCCTTTAGGATACTAAACAGATATACTTGAAGCCTGCTAATCTGGAACTTTGTCATTAGTGCACTTTAATTGTGCAGAAGTAGTGCTGAAGACCAACTAAAGACATCCTTAAGTATATTTGATCGTACTGACATGCAACTATCAAATATACCTCAGGATTACTTTTAATATCCTGCATTTAAAGATTTATTACTCAAAAATCACACAATCCTAATCAATAGTGACACATTGTATGCTTATTACTACAGTATATGTGCATTGTATACAGATAGTACTTCAAATAAAGTGTATTTTCTATATCATAGTAATTTTGGTCCCACTGTGTATTAAGTGTCCCTAATACCTGTGTACTTACATAGTAACTGGATGTGTATGTAGTATGTGGCCACAGTGTAAGTACACATTGCTACATAGTATTTACAGCTGTAATATTTCTGTAACTACACACATGTAACACCCCACAGAATGGTGTGTGTAAGTACAAATGTGTAACAGGACATTGGTAACAACACTTTTTTCACTTAAGTAGTCATGTAACAGGAATTACATAGCTACATTTTGTAACAGCAGTATGTATAAGAGTATCGGGAACAGGGGGTGATCAGGGGGTGTAGTTGGGTAGGTTTAGGGATATGTAAAGTGGGTGGAGTTGTTGCACCTCTGTAATACCGTTGTATACAGTATATAGTACATGGTAACTCTTCAGGAACTGCCCACGTAATATAAAGTGTAACATTCTGGACACCAACCACAATTTATATGTAAAGCCTAATGTACTGCCCGCTGATGTGTGACATCAGAGTAATTACATGATAAATCCGTAGCAATTGTCTATTTAATATAAAGTGTAACACTTTACCAAAAAGTGCTTTACCAAAAAAATGTAAAGTGGAATCGTAATTTGTTTCTAGGGACATATTGGTTAGCTCAGCTAAACTAACCACAGTGTGTTAGACAAACATTTTTAGGCTACAAACAAATGACTTATCTAAGACGCAAACATTGTTTTTTTGTCTCTGAAGTTACATTCAAAATTCACTTGGTGGTTAAGAAATCTGAGGAGACACATGCCCACTCAGTTTGAATGGACATGACTCTTCTGACACTGTTACTATTATATTGTGTTTACAGATGTAGGTGGATAAATGTTTTAAACATAACTTTCCTTTAGAGAGCTGCAACAGAAGCCCATTCCTGACCTGAGTTGCAGTGGAAACAACAGCTCTGCATAATGTGTATCATTCTTGCTGACACAGGGGCATCTCTACAACGGGACTTTAACACACCCAGCCTAAATGTGCAAAGCACTTCCAGCCTCTCTTTTTGGGTAAGATCTGGATTAGAAGGGGCATGAACAGATGAAGAGAGGATGAGTATCATCTAGATAAACTATGCTTTAATAAAAAGATAAAGAAAGAAAAAGAACACAAAAATAAAGGTGGAAGAGAAGGTTGGCAAAAAGAAATAATCCCACACAAATGCCAAACATATTGTTGTCACAGCAACACTCTTTTCTCAGCAACTTACCAAGTCTCTATCCATGTATAAATATACTGGCATCTTATCTTAGCAAAACTTATTTAACAAAACTATAACTACTCTACTGAGTCAGAACAGTAAATTTTTTCAAATATCTATATTGTCTTCAAATATATATATAAGCTGCACCTGCTTTTCACACATATTGTAATTTGATTCATTTTAGTGTCAGTTGATTCTAAAGAACTGGTACAAAAATACCTTAATTGATTCAATTGGAATGCATCCTTTATTTTATATGGTAAAATTAAAACATACATTTTGTTAAACACTGCTATTTGTCAAGTTTGTAACACCAATATTGCACTGTTTTTAGTTGGGTTTACTGTAAATCTATATGTATTAATATACTGAGGTGTTATTTGTAAACATTTTTTATTAAAGATAGCTCGTCTGCATTTTATGTAGCTTGGCAAGTAGCTTCCCGAACACGGCTCATAATGTGTCAAGTGTGAGAGGACACACATGTGTGAGTGTGTTGTTGACGTGAGTGTGCGGCTGAAAATGAAGACAGCTGCTTAGCAACCTCCGTAGCCCTTTAACGGAAACGCACATACACCAGCTCCATCTTACTCAGAGCAGAAATATCATTGGATCAATACTTTCTGAAAATAGGTCTGGTGTGTGAGTTTTTCTCTGGTTGGTCTGTATTTGACCTCCTATAGCTCAGATTTAACATCAGACTGATGCTTCAGTATAAATCTGCACTAAAAGTGTCAGGTTCACATGACTTTTAAACTACCAAAATCACGGCACTGTTTGCATTATTCAACATTCTTTCAGTTTGAGGACTTGATAGAATAATGGAGAGCACACTACACAATCAAGCCCAATTTACAAAATCTCTGACCTAGAGGTTTTCCCGTTCAGCAGAGTCTGTTTATACAAAAGAACTGAGAAATTACCACCGAAATTGGGACTTTGCCAGACATGTAGAAACAGGTGGCTTTCCAAGTTGGTGTGTGCGCTCATTTTTTTTTTTACCTTTACTTAGACTTGACTAATTAGATTGGACAGGAAGCAAAGTGGAAAATGGGGGTGGGACTTGAAAAAACAAAAATTGGTTCTCGAACCAGGTCACTCAAAGTACACTCTGTAAGAATAAATACAAAAAATGTTCACACTTCCTTCATTTTCTGCTCCATCACTGGCTGCAGTCATTGTTCCTACAGTACATTTCTGTACACTTTTTCTCTCTACAAGGTTAAAGGTTATGCACCAATATTACCAAACATTAGGATTTTGAAATGTGTCAAAACATCAGAATTAATCACTGAATAAATGCAAAAAATACATAGCACAGCTACTGCTAAAAACTGTTAGTTCTATATTCACAGACGGCATGAACCACCTACAGTCAGATGCATATTGCACACAAAACTGGAAAGCACTTGCTCAATCTGTCGAGCTCTAATCTGACAACTTCCGGGAGTATGTGCTCACAGGGGTTTTTTATCAGTCCTCAGGGAAGAGAAGTCATGTTAACAAGGAACTGGTTGATTCAATAAGCACTTCAGGGCAGAATTTGGGATGAATATAAGTTCCTACATATTTTCTGCTATTTTTTGTGGAGACTGATACACATCAGAGAAAGCTGCCCCTAAACAGCAAGGCAGCTGGTAAGGTAGCTTTAAAGCTTTACATGTCCGACAAAATGTCTCTTCCAGTCTAAATGTGTGGTTCCTGGTCAGATGCAGCTATACTATAGATTAGACTTCCTTAGTCTTTTTTTTTTTATTCAAGACCACATTTCACTGTAAATTTGCTATGTTAATCTGGCATTTATAACACAAAAACACCATATATCCACAAGGAACATCCCACAATCCTTTTCTACAAGTCCTACAAGAATAACTCACCCAAAAGTAAAAGTTTGATGACAATTTATTCAACCATATGCAATGCAATATGTAGAGGATTTGTAGAAATGTAGCATTACATCTCTTGCTCACTAATAGATTCTCTGCTGTGAATGGGTGCTATCAGAATGAGTGTCAAGCAGCTGATAAAAACATTACAATAATCCAAGTACTCCATCCAACTCCATCCAGTCCATTAATTAACATCTTGTGAAGCAAAAAGCTGTTTGTAATAAACATTTATCATTGAACCGTATTTACTTCACATCATTGCTTCTGGCTAGAATATTCCTCATAATCCTGAAAAAGGTCCTCACTCTGTTATATTGCTTCCTCCAGTGAATAGTCATTTCATCTAAATCAGGAGAGAAATATACACTTAAGACATAAAACAGTCCAGAACAGTTTTAATGTTGGTGGGTTTTGATATGAGAGGACAACAAGGAATTGACTTTTTTGTACTGAATGTTAAAAAAAAGCTTTCAAGTTAAATGCCTTTGTGATAGTTTTGTTTCTTACAAATGCAATTATTCACTTCACAAAATGCCATAAAGAAATAAACCAATCAACCTCTTGAAAGGTCTGAGGGCGAGTAAATTTTCAGATTTTTTTGGGGGTGAACTATTTCTTTAATTACCTAACTAAATCACAACGGAAATGAGTGGCTGTTTTGTTCTTCTCTCTCATTTCCCTTGTTTTCTAACCCATATTTGTGTGTATGTTTGAGCTGGTGTGTGAGAGGAAGGCTTCAGGAGTCACTTTGATTCTGCTCTCTGTCTCTGTCTGAATGTGTGCAGGTATAGCTTTGATATTGTGATTCTGTTCGCTGTGATTCTACAGCTCATGTTGAAGTCAGTGTGCACTTGAAGAAGTGGCAGCTTTGTCTTTAATCCTCATCTATATGCTGTTTCAAAGTCAAGAATCATACTCACCATGCAAACACACACACACTATGACTAGCTGTAAGTGTACTAGGACTACAAGATGTGCTGTAGCTAACAGTCTCTATATTTATGCATTTGATTTGAACTGAAAAGAGTGATTTGTTTCAGAGAAACCTTCATTTCGACCAACTAGCCTTTGAAGCCAGAATAGAATACAATAAATGTCAAACACTTTCAAAATCCAGTTAAAAATAATCAAGTCATTCCTTGGTGTTCCACAACTATAAGCATAGTAATAAACTGCAATATTTATTTATACTATTTAAAATATTTATTTATTTACTTCCAACAGTTTAATAGATAAAAACTATGCACAGTGAACATTTTTAAATGATTTAAAAATTAACCACTGAATCCATTTACTGAGATTTACTGATTCATCTAAATGAAATGAAAAAAACTGCAGCTGACGAGAACATAGCCATCTCTATTATTTGTTGCTTTTTTTATTTTTAGCACCATACAATATATTTAATGCCTATAAAATAGACATTAAATACTTTCCTTGCTATACAAATACACAAAACCATAATGTTAGTGACCCTAAAAAAATTAAAAAGAAGAAAATCTTGAAAAGGTGGTAAGCTAATTCACAATATCTTTAAAATCTTAGAAGTTGGATGTTATTTTTTTTTTAAGTAAGTGATTAATACTTTTATAGGGGTTATGCGCAAAGAAACTTCCATACTCTATGAAACAGGTTGCATCCCTTCTGTTCAGGTTATTGTTTTACTCAAGAAGGAGATACCAAAGAGTATATCCTATTCACCAAGGATGCATTAAATTAATTAAAGGCACAGTAAAGTAATTTACATTGTTACAGAAGATTTCTATTTTAAGTAACGACTGCTGAAATTAAGGCTTTGCCATAACAGGAATAAATTCAATTTAAAAATATATTAAAATACAAAACAATTATTTTAAATTGAAATTATATATTCCCCAAGTGTACAAAATGAAATTCATAAATACTCCATTGTACTACAGTTAAGGTTCAGCACTACACATGTTGTCACTTACACACACTACCGTACAAAAGCAAAGTTTAACATACACAAAGCTGTGCTGAAATGCCCTGCTATACAATCACCAACACAAGGTCACTTTAACTGCAATTTCAGCAGAATCTCTGCTTGGGGAATCCACACACACACGTAAAGTGAGGGTAAATCCCATTTGTGTTTGCGAGTGTGTGCAAGTGTGCATCAAGTCATTTATCACTGGTGTCCCCTGTTTTTTCAGCCTGCCCCATGGGCTGATGGGAGATATGGCAACCAGTCACTAAGAGTGACATTCTAATCTACAACACCTACATCTAGAGCACACAGGGTTCCTTTCTCTTTCACTCTGACTCTTGTTTTCTCTCTCTCATCTTTATACTCCCTACAAATACACAAGATGAGCCTATTCTAACAAAAGTCAAGAAGTATCTGTTGTTTGATTGTTACAGTAATCTAACAGAGAAGAAGTATTCTGTGATATTTTACACACCAGTGGTATTCAATTGAAGTGAACACATATTTGACATAGTCTGGCTGTGTTTTTTTATTTGGTTTTCGAAAGTGAAGATAATATGTTGTCTTCTTTCCACAGATCCAGTTTCTACTTATACACAGCGACATAAATAGGGAAGGTTTTCGTATACATATGATACGCATCTACCTCACAACCCTAATCCCAGCTATAGCGTAGCATATACACGCAAAAGTCCATTTTTGAATATGAAGTTTTTGTCTTTATTTGGTGTACTATTTATACACACTTTTATCTGATCTGTTTTTTTTTCCTCACTTTTAAGTTCATTAGCCTAACTTGTTTACTCCATCCTGTCCCTATCAGAACAGACTCATGACCCATTTTTGGTTTGTGACCCACCAGTTAAGAACCAGGGGTTTCCATTGATTAGCTGTTATCTGCCATTTCATTCCACTGGCTTAGTATCAGCCTTTCCTCTCACACGCACAAACACATGCACCTGTTCTGGATTCTGGAACAGTCCACCATAAACAGTCAGAGGCTGTTCTATAACCAGCAGTAACAGTGGCTAAAAACAATGGCTGGTGGATCAAAGCCTTCCCACTTCTCTCCCCCATCACTACACGCCTTGTTTTTCCCTAGAATCCTCTGGGAATTTTCCGCTGACATTTCCAGTCGTGCTCCAGAGCAACTAGATCTAACTCTCTCCCTGAGCACCCCCTCCAGAACCTCCATCTTACCGCTGGCTCATTTGCCAGGTCTAAATTAGCTCAGACCAATCGGGAAGAATTTGACAGGGCACATTCTTAGCTAGCAACATCTGGGGAGGTGTCACGTGCTTAGCCACTAACCTTTCTCTGAGAACATTAGATTCAGAAATTAAATGTGTACCCGTGCTAGGTATAATGGTATCACGCTGTTTATAGAGTCTTTTTGTTTGAAATCAGAGGGACAGTTCACAAGGAAATGACCCATAAGGGGAATGTATAACAAATGAGCCACTATATGTTCAGTGGGTTCAATATTTTGTCACATAAATGTGACAAAGATGTGTGAATGTTAGGTACCTCATTTATAATCGCTCTTATTAAATATGTATGTGTATGCCACAGAAATATGCGTATACTTAATTTGTACTTACCAATACGCCCATTTAAATATTGTAAAACTGCTTAAGTGCGGTAACAAAGTTTCACCCAAAAAAGAAAATTTGTTTCAAACCTGACACATGAGTTCCTTAACATGATAAAAGATGGAATCCATTTAACCTTAGATTTAGTGTGTGTTAAGGGCTCTGAGCTTGGCCATTTTCAGACCTGGAACCTTTTTTTGGTGACACTCTTTAAAAGCTCTGTTAAGTGTTAAAGTGAGTCACAATGTACTGCCATTGTACTGAATTTCCCCAACTGGACATTCATTAAATTTTCATTCATTTAATTTCATTTTAGTCTGCTTCTCATAAAAAGCCTGGCTAGAAAAGATTTTTAGAAGGTGTATGGACTACTTTCATGGCTATTTTTTTTTCTCTTAAATGTCTTTTAAGAGTTTTTAACACTGCAAAGAGCTTCAATTCTTTAAAAAGAAAAAACAGCAAGTTCCACGAAAACAAACAAACAAAGAAAAAAAAAGAATAAATAACATCATACAGATTTAGAACAAAATCAGGACATTATGGCAGAATTTTTCTTCTTTAGATCAAATGAACGTTTCAGCAATGTACTTTACTTGACTCCCTCATAATAGTGTATCAATTTCTAATTGTTGCATAATGCCTGCATTAATTTATATACACTCATGTGCATGCACTTCAAACTGAAAGCTCTGGAAGTCATGAAGTCATCTCACAATGGAGTGTGAGCGGCCCTTCAATCTGTTGAACAGCCTCAGAGAGGGGCCAAACGTGGGAACGAGATTATGAATGAGTGTGTGAAAGAGAGAATGAACACCATTTTACTGCTCTTGTCCCTCTAAATAGCCTCTTTATACTGACTGAGGCCAACTCAAACACCCACTCCAATTCAGTGACGCACACACACACACACAAACACACACAACATCCCCTTCTTGTCCACAAAAACATTCACATTCAGTAAATCAGATGTGAACACCTGCAAACGGGAACTCAGGACTAAATATTAGCCAAATGCTTCTTCCAAAATCCAACACAGCTAATTAGAGCTTGGGTACTAGTTTTTGTTTTGTATTTGATGATTAGTTGGACCAGATTGGAAATAATTTTGTGTGTGTATACTGAATGTCTCTGTTGATGCATCATATCATGACACCATTTCAATGCACTAATTAATAATTAATTTATTAAGAAAATCTGGTAACTCTTTAGTATAGATAATTCTCGCTTTTTCTTAGTACTTAGTGTATAAAGCACATTCTGCATGAATATATTCTGCATTCTTATACCCAATGCCTAAACTTAACAACAACCTTATTATATATTAATAAGCAGTAATTGTAATTAATAGTTAATAGTGAAAACACAACCTTAAAATAAAGTGTGATTGAAAATGTATTTACATTTATTTATATTCTTACCTTTACGTCATTCACATTCATTCTTGTCCCTTTCTTCCCCACGAAAATATCATCTATGTCAACCAAGATGTAACGTTCCAGAGATCGTGACAGCTTCTTGCCTGTGAGATAAGCGATGGCATCCACCAGTATAAGTCTGTGCAACCAGTAGCTCAGCCCATGTCCAAACAGCACACGCTGCACCCCATCGTACAGGCCCAAGTCCTGCACCACGGTGGCATGGAGACCCTGGGGACCAGGTATGATCTGGGCCGCTCCACTCTCACTGGGCCGAGTTTTAGCCAGTAGGACTGGTTCATACGTGGAATGGTTGAACTGAAACACAGTCCAGTCCTCTCCTGGCAAGTGGCCACGATCCACTTCCGGCCGCGTTATGTAAAGCAGAGGTGAGCGGGGGTTTACGCAGCAGTCTCGAAGTGCAACATTTGTTCGCAAAGTCAGAGAGAAACCCCTAAGCTGCAGTGCAGGCTGGGAGTTTTCACTTGCTCGATGAAACGCGATGACTCCAACGCTGTATTCAGCACAGTATTTATCCAGAAGGTCACGGTTCCATGCGTCCATCCCGACATACTTGAGAAGGTTCTCGTAGATGACCAGTGCATAGCGTCCACGGCCTTTGTGCGTTAGAGGCGGGATGTCACCCTTGCCTGGCGCTATTTCGGCATGATAACGAAATTGGTTGGATTCTAGAATGGCGATGATGTCCTGTCCCAGCTGAGAATACTGACTCTCTACAAATACCAACACCACCGGATCCTTACGTGACGGATCGATCGGTTTAGGCGTCCGAGGCTCTGACTGTCGGAAAGGGAGCCCCCGGAGGTCGGCACAGTCTGGACCTACAGCACGGTCCGCGAGGTCCAGTTCTTGGGTGGAGCCTGTGTAAAGGTAGTAGGCTGAGACTAAAATGCTGACCATACAGAAGGTGGCGAGGAGGATGACCAGCCTCCTCAGATTCCTCCGCAGCTTGGTGGCCAGATTCATGGCAAACGGCGCACATGTGTGGGAGTGCGTGTGGGTGGGAGTCTCTGATTGTTCACTGAGGCGGGCTAAAGCTGCAAATTGGCTTTTTTGGTAATCATGCTGCAGTCATGTGACCATCTCACAAAACTGGCAAATTCGCTTCCAAGACAGGCAACCAAAAGAGTTTTGTGACAACACTCTCAGCTGCTCCTGAAATGAATCCTCATCCAACTAGCAACCCTCCATGTCCTGAGATTTCTCCTGACCCCCAACAAACCTGTAGAGAATACGGATGACAAAAGACAAGCAAATTCATATTTTAGTATAACTTTAACCATCTCTGATATGCGTGTGTTTTTCTGTCACAGAAGTGTTCATCAAGGGTGTGTATGGATGCTCTTGAGGGGCAATACAGCCGTCAGCCTTCAGGTTGTTTTCAATCAACACTTCACCAGCTGTGGCCAACACTTCCCGGGAGGAGTGTGTGATTGGCCGTATATAAATAGGAAGTTGGAGGATGAGCCAATAGGAGCCACAGGGTGGCTCTAAGGGAGAAATTCATCATTTGTCTAATGGGAATCAACTGTGTCACACATATACTTTATGCGCATCAGGTAATCTGCACAACTGCATGTCATCTTTAAAGTTGCTTCCGCATAAAAAAGAGGTGGAAGCTAAAGCGTACACTTTCGTTTTCCCTTTGCAGACACCCTAAAACAGGTAGGGGCAAATGCAATGAGGAGGATTTGTAAGAAAATAAATATAAACTCTCATTAAATGCACTGACTAGTACATGCATTTGCACATTAAATCTAGTACATCCAACAAGTGCACTTGTTCACTCTCAGATTATGAGTGTGGGCAACTATGTGCACGTCACGGTCTGTGTGATATCGGAGCACGTAATTAAAGGGACATGAATTACACAAGATTGAAATAACAGATTACAGCGAGAACATCATAGGGGAATTCAAGAAGGTGGGAATGTGAGATCGAGGTGCAGGATGAATTTCATTGCGGGAGATTACCAAAAAACATTTCTACATGTTATAACTGAGAAAATAGGCTTTACTTAGAGAGTGGATTATTAGAGATTGTGGCACTGGTAATTTACATTTACACGACACACTATAAAATCACAAGTGACTTTAGGATGTGTGGATTAGCCTATTATTTTACTGTTAAAGCGTGTTTTTTAATAACAGAATAATCAGCGAGTTTAGTGCAGTCTATCTTGCAGTGTGTAGATTTGGCTATTACTTGCTAATGCTTTTGAAAATACACTGAAATATTTTAAGTGGTCTTCACAATTTAGAAGGATCATTAAAATCAACCAAGCCATGTTTAGTTTTATAACGAACGTCAACAAGTTTGTGTAAGGCTTGGGTTTAATAAATAGCACCAGTAAAAAACGGGGTCTGTGAGATGTCCTAACTAACACAGTGCGACCAATCATGCGTGTTTCCCCGCGAGGCGGCGCATTCTTTGAACTGGGAAACATCGCAGAAGATCTTTTGCCTGCTTTAACTTGCATTAATACTAATAATATAGCATTAACGTATTACACACTTTTTTCCTCTCATGTTCAACATACTAAACACATCAACACATTTCGATAAAAAAAACCTAAACAAGCTACAATGTCTCTATAATATTAACAATTTATGCAAAACATAACCTAAGGTGATGTCTAAAACAAACAAACAAAAAAAAAGTCTAAAACAAGGTTTCCAAAAGTAGCTGTTCAAATGTTCAGATGTTCTGTTATCCAAAATAATAATTTAGAAAATGTTTTCAAATACTTTAAATTAGTCCGAGACACTGATAGACTATACAGCGACCGCAAACACACACATGTGCCTGTGCATTAATGGTTGCTTTTTTTTTTTATCAGTCGCGCTTAAAGAACTGATTTAGAGACACTATAATTGAGTAAAACAGCGATAAAACGGTTAAAGACCGCTCGAGTAAAATTAAACGCAAAGCATCTCCGGTAACGTGACATTCCAACGCAGCGCATCATCTCTACATCTCTCACACAAAGACAAGCAGCACCCCATTCAGCACAAAGTTACAACACTAAACGTAACTCAAAATAAACCTCACTTTCGCCATCTCCAGTCGACGAGATATTTACCTTAAGCCGGACCGGAGGCACTGCTGAGCGGGAAGCTGTCAGACCAGAGCCGCCTCTCTCCGGAACACCAGCTCCTTACAGCTCTGAACCCGAGAGCCCAATCTCATCCGCTGATTCAGAGGCAGCCATCTGGAATGATGCGGGGACCGGTTCGCTATTCTCTCCTCGCCCTCTTCCCCTTTCTCCCTTTCTCTCACTGCGACACGGATTAAAGGAGCGCGGGGGGAGACAGGACTGGAGACAGGAGGAGAGACAGGACTGGAGACAGGAGGAGCGCTCAAAAGACGAACTGAAGAGAATATCCCGAGAGGAGCGCTGAGACATACAGTGTCACATGTACGACTCCTCTCCACTGTCACCGGTGACTGAATAGTGCCGCTGCTGCCGCTCTCTGCGCTTTAGCTCACCTCCAAACAGAAAGCGAGAGAGAAGAGAGAGAGAGAGAGAGAGATGCTGAGTGATTGGCACTTTATGTTATCATGTAATGTAATGTAAGCTGTATGGTATAATATGGAGTGTGACAAAATACTAATAGCCTACTTTTTTATTTTTACTACAGTAGCTTAGTTAGTTACAAATTAGTTTAATAATGATCACATTGTAGTATTGTAAAATTATAACGAGCAAGCAGCAAAATAATTTCCTAGCACATTCAGTCTTTGCATAGGCTACTAATTGATTTTTTTTATTTAAATTAGCGTTACTAATGTAAAATAAATAAATAATTGTGTCATACAAAAAGTAACAAGGAAAGAGCTAAATCCTGTTAACTGATACCATAAATGATACTGTAAAATACCTTTAAAAGACACAAGTATTTTTCAAACGTCTTGTATTTATTCATAATGTCTTGTTTATTTAAAATGCCATCTCTTTAATGATATATTAAGTAGCCAAATAGTAAGGGTGTGTAACCTATATTTTAGCAAATACTTAAATCGTAATATATATATATATATATATATCATTTTTTTATTGTTTTTGATGATGCATGAACATTACATTTGTTTATGCTGTTGTTTATGTTTCATGTGCGTCACTATGATGGGTTTTTGTGATGGTTGTGACTTGTCATTATTTTATTTTTATGAATTTAAGCTATCTGGTATCTGTTGTAGCCTACCTGCATTTTCAGTTTTCAAGGATGTTGACTAATTGACATAATACTATTTAAAAAAAATCAAATCCTGCAATGCAGATTTTTTTTTTTTTTTAAACTAAAAAGGAGGGATGATCCATAATATTTCTTAGACAAACACATTGCCCCTGCTGGGCAGTTTGGTGGTGTATAATTGGACCGTTATATTTTCCTCAACAAGCATGCATGCTTTAATTTCCTCTTATTTCAGGCTCAGAACATTAATACAATTCCAAGATTAAAAAAATCTTGGAAAAAAAAGCCACAGCAAGGCAGACTACGGGACAGATGAGAATTAAAAAAGAACAAGAATGTATTTGTTAAACAGACACACGCAATTTTCTTTTTGCTTTTTTCCCCTCCAGTACTAAACACCTAAAACCTAACATCATATTTCTCTTAACATTTAATTCCAATTAAATTTGAAATCACTCAGTCTAGTTTCCATGAGTAGGATTTTCAGCACGGTTTGAGGGTTTAAATCAAAATGAATCGAGACAGTGCTGACTACTGCGGAAATGCTAACAGCAGCGTGGACCAAACTGTTCTGCAGAATTAACCACAACTGGGATAAAGAGATTGATATGACTTTACACAGGATGAAGTGAGGTTGACGATTAGAGATTCTAAAAACTGATAACAAAAACTATTATACCCATAAGCAACCTAAGAGGCCATTAGAGAGATGTTTACAATGCAATGCAACAAACATGAGCGCACTCCACAATTCAAAACCCTGTGTGATTTGATTAGAACAAACCAGCACTCACTATGGGCATGCAAACACAAACACACGCTCAATGTTAAACAGCTAAATAAAGCAGGATGAGAGCTTCTGTTGGGTGGCCTGCAAGTCTGATGAGCTGATACAGACAGGAGCCAAAGAATCTCTCTCTCTCTAACACACGCACACGCATACACAGTTCTTAGATACTCTGAAGAGGCAGCATTAGTGTATGCCTCATTTGGGCCAAATGTGATGGTCTGGCAAGCGTTCAGCTCTCCTTCCTCTTGCTCTCCCACCACTCCTCTCCATCCCTGTTTCCCTCCCTGTCCATTCCTCCCCTTTCTCCCTTCTCCCTCCTTCCTTTCTGGAGCTAATGGGGCTGAAAGCTTCCAGCAGTTCTCTGCTAAAACATGCGTTTAATTTGATTATTTACTACCTATTGTTTTCTGCCCTATAGAGTCTGAAGAAAGTGAAAAAGAGAGAGAAGGTGTATGTTTGTGAGGGAAAGACAGAGGGGAATATGTGTGTGAAAATCTTAAGTGAGAGAGACAGAGAGAATACCGTGTGTGTGTGTGGTGTGTAAGAGGGTAATTGTGTGTGTGACGAGTGTGTATTGTGTGTGTGTGACAGGGGAAGCCCAGCTTGTATTTGTTATTCTAATTGAGGCTCCTCAGTTGTCTATGGATCCATTGTGCTGCACTTAAGTCAACCGTTCAGATTTAAACCCAGGACCAACATTTTAACTTATCAAAACCATCCCCCACATGAAGAAAAGAAAATTATAGCAAATTATGAACTCCCAAACTCCCTCCTCAAACATTAGTATGTTTAATGCTTCCTATTAAACTCTAAACTAAAAAAAGTAGTGCCTCTCTAGGAACATTTTTCTAGCGCAAATTTTGAACTTTGTATTGCGCTATATGTTGCATGTTTTGTAATGTCTCGTTACGAATTGCATAAATTATAAGTTGTAAGTATTCATAAACAACTTTACATACAAGCAACTGGCCTGCAAGCTTAGGTATAAATTAATACACAAAGTTTTTTCTCTTGGATAAAACCAGTTAGCTATTAAGTTGTAAACATTTTTGGCTACTATTCTCATTAATATAATATAAATGCAACTCATATATTTTAAGATTTGAGCTACAAATTTGTGGTTGACAAATGACAAAGTTCTAAACTTTGTTCAAACAAGTTTTTGAATAATATTTTAAAGGCGCTGTTTTAAAGGTGTAAAACGTCAAGCAATGTCTGCAAGTGTACATGAACTGGAAGTTGTTACTGACTTTATTTGAGTATATTAACATATTTCCAACTGAAACAGAATTTTTACTCCAGCACTTCTCCTCATGGTTCGCAGTGAAGTCTACATTCGCAAAATGTTCGTGACTTCATACTTGGGGCTGTCCAAGTCCAAGTCCTCGGACTTTGAATCTTTAATATCTATGGTATCTATGGTACAAGTAGTGACTAAATGAATTTGCGGCAGTCATGTGGCAGTTGAGTTTCAGCTTTCAGAATATAACAAGTTTACAATTTGTTATTTTTAATGTTTTGGATTTCATTCAAGTTTGAGGACGTGGAACAGCAACTGGGGCTAAAAGATATACAGCTATGCGCACATCAATATTGCTGCATTTTTGTCACACTGAACAACAATAATTACAGTATTTACATTGTATGTTTAGGGTTGGGGTCGATGTAGACGTTTTGGCATCACTTCTGGTTGTAGCTGTATCCAACCATAACCACGGGCAGCTCCAAGTAGAACGTCATGTGTTGTTATTTCGAAATACAGTAATTACGAAATGGTGCAAAACTAAACAGCTAAACAAATGGGTTGGAGGGGACTAGTTAAGGACAAGGATGCCCAAGCCATCAAACTGGTGTCATCAAAGAAGGAATGCTTTTCCAGAGCATTTTAAAAGTCGGTTTTAGTCACATCACAAAGTAAAAATAAATAAACAATGTGGTATTTGGTTGTATTTGTAAACAACATGTATATAAACTAACTGTATCATTTACTGAAACAATGTTTTTTTAAAACGAAGGAATTGTAACCTGTACAGTTATACCAGTGAACACTGATCAAAATAATTACAACGAATATGATTAAATGTAATAATAATAACACTAAACAGATAGCATAGCTGGCCACCATCATAATTTGGGTTTTGGATACTTGTCCTCAAGCACTGAATAATATGATATTTGTCCCACATAGGCTGCTTCAATAACTACATCAGCAAAAAAATCGAGCAGACAGACTGTGCTGGTAAACCAGCTGGACCGGCAGTAAACCAGAATTAAACAGCATAAACCAGCATGGAAATTCATGCTGTCATCAGCTGTTTTTCAGCTGCAAAATGTCTCTGTAATATTTTACTTGTGCTTACCATCAAAATCAGGGAAAAACCATGAACATTTTCTTGGGTCATGTAAACACTACTAAATAAGGCCCTTTACCTATTAAGCCCTATGCAGAGGTGACCCATACATAAAATTGCCTCACTTAAGAAGAAAAAAATGTAGATAAGACATTTAAATAGTACATATTAAATTAATTTTCTGAAATGGTGCATATCAAATGGAGCTTAATGTTTATTCACATATAACAATAAATGTAAAGTCAAATTTTAGTCTCAAATTTAAGTATGTTATAACTTTCTTTTTTCAGTCTCTACACACACACACACACTCACTCATGCACACTCAAGCACATCGCTACTATGTGATCTCGCTATCAGGGCTTCAAAACCCCCTGCTTGCTGTCAGGATATTGCTGTTGATTCATGTCTTTCTTCCTCTTTTACACCATCAAAAATACACGCACATACATACACACTCCTCTGAATGAAGGCTTAACACTCTTTGCTGTAATTGAGGCCATGAGATATAGAGCTCTCTAACACAGAGATAAATTCCCTGTCATACCCTACCTGTGCTTTGATTGGTGAAGAGATAGCATCACTATGACAGCCAACAACTATACTTCAAGCAGCTTGTCAGCAGACACACATCATTTTCCATCAGCAAATCAGCCAGGCTTATCTAGGAAACGTTTTCTTAACATTTTTTTGAGTGTTCTCCAGGCATCCCTGACAAGCACTTTAAATGGGTCTTTAATAGAAGTAGATTAACCTAGGAAAAAAAACTTATAAATGAAAAAAGTCATATAGTCTTTTTTGTAGGTGGAAAGTTTACACTTAAGCTGAAAAATACTATTTAGTATTCAAAACATTTGCACAACCAGAAGTGAAAAAAAAGAAGTATAAAATTGTATACAAATTAAATTTATTAAAATACTGTTATATTCACATCAGATCAAAATCATCTGGTTCTTTATTGGAAATTACACTTTCAATCAACATTTTTAAAAGTATAATTATTTTTATTTTTTAAATATGTTTGTTTTAGAAGCAGAAATGCACAAAATAAAATAATAAAATAAAATGATGTCCTATTTGGATTAAACAAACATTTGGATGTCTATTGAACACTATCATTTTAATCAGTATTTTTAGGTGTAAATATTTTTTTTAAATACGCTTATTTACTATTTTACTGTTTAGTATTAATTTGACAAGTAGTATTTAGAAGCAACATTTTTTAGGTTAACCTTAACTCTACACCTACCGTGAGCCTTATATAAAGTAATAAAAAATAACAGAACTAACAGACTAACAGAGCATGATTTTCCTCAGCATGACCTATCATTGAAAATTTCCAACAAATGGAAATGAAAAGCCTAGAATTATATATGTAGCGTGTCTGAATTGATTAGCTATTTTTAAACAGTTGGTAAGGTTTCTGTACTTCAGCTCACTTTAATTGGAAGAGAAGGTTATATTAAAACTTCACAATGTATAATCTTAGTCAGTGTCAGGTGAAAATAGGACTTTTAGAGATGTAAAGACACTGTGAGCTTTGTAGTACTGGATTATTCTGTTCAAACAGAATCTAGTGGAGTAGAAATAAAAGTGCTTCCAGCATGCAAGACTACACAAAAACACTTTGAAAAAATAGTTTGAAACAATCAAGAGAAAGTGCAGTTCCATTTCAGTTTTGATGAGCAACATGGTGCATTTTTTTCATTTCTGCCCGAGTTAGTCACACAGGAAGATGCTTTGTATAATTAATATTTGATGTTGCCTCTATTTCTAAATAATTCTGATAGAGTTCAGTGTTGACTAAACTGATTATATATGCAATGTTCTAATATTTAAATCATTATTTTTCAGCACTTTGCTCAGGTAAAATAGCATAAGCATTACAAGACACAGAAGGAAACTAAGGAAACTAAGAAAACAATCTAAGGAAACAATACTGCTTTCATCTACTGTACAATACACCAAATTATACTAAAAACAGCAACGCAGCCCTTAAAAATTGTGTATTCTTTTTATAGAGCACTTGTAATCCATCACATTGTACCTCTTATTTTATAAACCTGTCCTCAGGCCAAAGCAATAGGCACACACATATTTTCAGTTGATCAATGCCCAAATGACTCCTGAAATGACTTTCTTTATTGATCAGTTTCAGTCTAACTGAATCAAAGTAACCACAATTGCGCATATCCACCTACCCAGTAACAGATGAGAATAAGCTAAGCACATTAGACTGACCTACTGTCACCTGAAAGAAAACCCTTTTGTGTAAAGAAAAATTCACTGGAACTGCAGAGTTTTAACTTTTCTGATACTACATAAAAGTATTTATCAACTGTTTTAGTCATACATATTGCACCGTGTGTTTCAGTATTACAAAAGCAATGCAGATTCTTTCCATATTTGTCATATTTCTTTCCAGTTGGTATGAAAGTGTGAATGTTTTCGGTACACTTGTCGTTGTGTCAGGAGCCTTGCAAACAGACAGTTACACACACACACACACACACACACAGATTTGCTCTATTTCACCTACTCACTTATTCATTGCTGTTTACATTTTTGGTTTAAAGTTTTTGTGACTGTTAGATGTTGGTGTCATTAAGGTGTGCAATGGAAATGCATAAAAGCATTACTGTACTAATGTTTTTGTACAAGCAGTATTCTAAGATATTTCGTCCAACAGCGCTGGTAAGTTTCACTGATTGTAGTTTTTTCTGTTTTTTTTTTTTTTATTATTATTTTTATTTTTTTACAAATTCCAGCAGTTATAGGAGCTATACTTACAAGAGTGAGCTATCTTGTACATACATCAGAACTGAGTTGCAATCTTGAACACTGCCCAGACAATCTTTTATATGTGAAATTTGATGCTACTACTGTATTTTATATACCAACCCAGGTATATAAGATTGGAAAAACTTCACTTCAGCAAAATGATGTTGCTTTCTTGTATGTTTCTAAGAGAAAATGTCCAAGAATTGTGACTAAAAAAAGAAAAGAAAAGAATTTAAATCCGGCAGCCTTATAGCAGCGGTTGTGTAGAGCTAAAGGGTTAATGCTATTGCATTTGAAAATAGCATACCACCTACACCAAACACTGCCGTAAACCTAGACAGTAATAACTGAAACTAACGTGAGATAAAAACATATTTGCTTCTGCAAATTGTTTATCATGACTTGTACTTGAATGTTCTGCATCGCAAGCGTAGTACGCTACTGGGTAAGCTACGGAGCAAGTTTACCACATCAAAACAATACATAGGGAGCTGGTTATGTAATGCAAAAAAAGCGTGTTGAGTCTTTCAAAGCAATAATCTGTGATTATATTCATTATATCTGTAAAAAGGAATAAAAGATGTTTTATAGTCATTATATGTAATGCATGCAAAAGCATTTTGAGGTCATGATGTTCAAGGAACCGTGGACAAACAAGTATTTTGAATCAATAATCTGTCATTGCAATTATTATATCTGGATAGAGGAATTAAAGTTGTTTTATAATCACTAGAGCAGGTTTGTTTTGGAGTTTTGCAAAAATGGCACGTTTTTCTAGTGCTGCTACATTTTAAAGGAAATTTTTCAAAATATGTTTAGATGAACCTGAGGGTAAATACTGGCTGATTTTGATTATTATTTTACTATCCCTTTAAGTATGATCCTCACATATTATTTGTGCTTGAGTCGAAACTGTGATGAATATTTTGTGTTTGAAGTGTTGAATGTACCTTGCTGCTTTATATTTTTTAAGGAATTCACGGTAACCAAGTTAAAGGTGGCGGCCGAGGCTGTCGATAATAACAGAGTGGTTTCCTCCGGCAACTTCAGGGCCTTATTCATTATTCGACAACCAAAGCAGAGCTTCACCGCTTAAGGTGTAGAAGGCCTACACCCACCTCCTCACTTCTGCCCCACTGATAGATACATCTAGAGAGAGAGATGGGCTGACTGTAAAAGGTTAAATGAAAGAGATGAGACAAAGGGAGGCAAAAATGAGAGAATGACAGAAGGAATGAGGGTGAGAGAGACGTAGAGAGGAGGCAGAGAGAGGAGAGAGAGATAGGGATCGATGGACTCTAGTAATTACATGGTGATTTATGACTGAGAGGTGCAGTAGATCGCCTTTAATTTCACACCGTAACTCAAGTTTTTTCATTTTTTCTCCCATGACTGAGCAAGGTCAGTGTGTGTGTGCATGTGTATGTGTGTGTGTCCAGGGGCAGATCATTTACACACTCCCCACTTCTGCTGAGTAGCTTCCCTGTCACTGAGATATGATCATTCTGGACACGTTTTTCACTGCCAATACAAGTCATCTCTCTTTCTCTCTCTTCCTTCCTCTCTCCCACCTCACATTGTCTCTCCTGTTTTACTTCTTTTTTTTCCTCCATCTTTCTCCCTTCCACCTCCCTCCTTGTCTTTCTCTCTCTCTCCATCACTCTGGCCAAACCACTTTACTTTTGGCAACAGCTCTTTTGCTGAGTGCAGTAATATGAATATGATGACATGGAGGGCTCAGGCAGTAATCGCATATTTTGGATCTGATAACTGATTTATTAAGCACCCGTGACAGCGAAATGTTTTCTCAGCATAAAGTAAACGTTTCATCTCAAAGACCTAAAGCAGTAAAATCGGAATCGACCAGTGATTTTGTAGTTTCTCAAACTTGTATTTTTGACCATCATTGTTAAGTGGGAATTTTGTTACAGTGGTTTAAGCAGTTACAATATATATATATATATATATATATATAGAGAGAGAGAGAGAGAGAGAGAGAGAGAGGGAGAGAGAGAGAGAGAGAGATTTATTTAGATATATTTATATATTTAGTTATTTAAAAGCATTTTTTAATGGTCTCCATGCTTCATTTATTTAACCAAATTATTCTAGAAACTGTATAATACTGCAAAATATTACAATTTAAAGGGACTGATTTCTATTTGAATATATATTTTCTATATTAATATATATTTCAAAATTTCAGCAGCCATTTCTCCAGTCTTTAGTGTCACATTATTCTTCAGGAATTGTTCTAATATGTTCACTTGGTGCTCAAGAAACAATTCTTATTATTATTAAAGAAAACAGCAAAATGAACAGAACTTTGAGAAAAACAGCAATTCTGTCAGAATAAAAGTATTAGTTTAAAAAAAAACAATAATTACTACCACACACACACACACACACACACACACACACAGTTTTTGTCATATTTTGTGAAGATTATTAAACTGCTTTATTACTTATTTTAAAACTTTTTCTTTGTTATTGCTGATGAAATCTAAAAACATCCCCCGACAAGAAGTTTTATCAGTAATTACACAATGACATTAACACCGTTCTCGTGAGAGTGTTTTGTTATCACTAGTGCTGTACCAAAGGGCCTCATCTCCCAAGTAACAGCCTTTCATAAATCCAAACTGAAATAATCACTCATAATGATGCTAATAATATATGTAATATATAAACAGCATCAACATTTAAAAACTGTCATGCACTTCATTGAAATTACATCTTTTAAAGAGTCACTTAGATGCTAAAATCCACAATTTAATCATTATCTGAGACAGAGGACATAATATTCACCTATTGTACTGAGAAAAAATAATCTGGTGTGACTGCTATGACAGTTTGATGAGTTGTATCTTTTTAAAATGCCTTCCATTCAGAGTGCAAAATGTAATTATATCAACTCAAAAGAAATAGCTGAGAATTTACTGTGTGTGGGGGACGTGTTTAAACCCTTTTTTTATTCTTATCTATTCATGAACTGCTGTTTGAAAACTCTCAGGAGTAACACAAGCATACTGCCTTGTGGCTGTGTAACAGTGTGTGTAGAGGGTTATTGTGTTATTAGTGTTATTATGGTTAATGTGTGTGTCAGTCACAAGTGTTCTTGTGGCTTAAACTGTAAACATGTTTAAGAAAGCACGTGGTTCTGTGGGTGTTGTGGAGCTGCGTGGGAGTTTGACATGGTGTGTGTGAGAATACGTGTACTTGTACATGTGAGTATTTCTGTGTGTTAAGGTAGATCATCACCTTGGTTGCTGTTGTGGTGAACCACATCCCTCTCTCCCCTCCTCCATGTTTGTGAGGAGGACGTAGGCGTATAACTGACACACACAACCTGTTCAACACACACAGCTTTTTTTTAGTCTTGATCATCGTTTCTTCACCAACTCTCCATCTTTTGCTTTCTCTTTTGTACCAGTCATAAATGAAAGAAAATGTAGCCATAATTTACCTATTGCTATGCTACCCTAAACCCATGTGATTCCCTTTCTTAAGGAGAAATTTTGCAGAATGAGGCTGCTGCTTTTTTTTTTTATATATCAAACTTACAGTGTTGTGGAAGTTCTACTTTTATATATTTAGTTAAATTTTAATCTAGTTTAATAATTAAATTAAACATACATTTACAAAGAAACACACGTGTTGGCACAAGGAGTTGGTAAAGTAATAGTTTTCATAATGAGATAATGATATTTTTTAATACACGCACAGAGAGAGTGAAAAGAGTCTTTTAATATAATAGTGATGCATAGCAATAAATAAAATGAAGCAAAATTTAATAAAATTAAATAAATTACAAAAGTTAGTGAAATTAGGAATACACACAACCCTTTAAAAGTTTGATAAATAAATAATGTATAATAAACAATGATATATAAAATAAACTAATTTTGCTCTTTAAAGGTTCTTTTTATCATAGTTAAAGTAATAATTATAGTCCATAATAATAATTTAAATAACACTGTAACACTGAAGACTGGAATGATGATACTGAAAATGTATCTTTCTCATAACAGAAGTAAATAGCATTTTAAAACAGTTATTTTAAA
This sequence comes from Enteromius unitaeniatus, assembly GCA_032359435.1. Lineage (NCBI taxonomy): Eukaryota > Metazoa > Chordata > Actinopteri > Cypriniformes > Cyprinidae > Enteromius > Enteromius unitaeniatus. Next base: position 9,017,542 of record JAUMHI010000033.1, on the reverse strand, counting down.
TTTGAACAACATTACACAATATTTTCATAACATTTTTAACTGTATTGATCAAATAAACTCAGCCTTGGTGAGCATAAGAGACTTCTTTGAAAAACATTACAAAATTTTACTGCTCCCAAACTTTTTAATGGTTATGTATCTGGCAAACTCAAGTGAACAACTAAATCATTTATTCGAACTATGTAATCATGTCTTAAATGTCATCACTAAAATTGCACACCAGCCATGTAGTCCACTATATTCTTAAAATATAGTGTTTCTGCCTTTCCTTCATCTCACAATTAAAGATGCAAAAATATCCTTCCATATTATTCTAAATGAAGAAATGAATTATTCTTGCCCTCCACAGTAGCTCTTATTTGTACTTAATTTGCACATATTCAAACTTGTTTTATCCCAATCAACTACAGGACAAATCAAAACCGTTTCAAATCTAACACAGTATGGTTTCAATACAATGAAACAAATGTTGGTCAGAGATAAAATAGAACTTGGCAGATGCATACAATAATATCAAACAATGCATTTTTACTATTTTTATGAATGCATACAAAGAGAGCACAGATAATAATCTCTTTTCAATTCACAAAACTGCACTCACACAAACACACACCATGTCTCCAAAGCTAACCTCTGTTGCAAAATATATGAAAGCAGGGCTCTGGAGCTTCACCAGTGCTTAACCCTGCAAGAGTGTGTCTGTGTCTGTAGGTTGTAGTAGCCTGTTGTGCCCCAGGCAAGGCAGTTAGCATTCAGCTCAGAGGCTTGCAAAGCCTTTCAGGAAAAAAGGGCTACACACCACACTCACACACATACATGTAGAACTCATGCACAGGAAGACATCCACACTTTTTCGACTAACTATCATACATTAGCATATGTGGGTTGTTTACACTCCTGTCTCATGCTGTGTGACTGCGGGAGTGTGTCTGGATCTTAAAGAAAATCAACCACATAGATTAGATTCACTCGGCTGAAAATTAATAGACAATAGTCTCCTTCACACTCTCCTGATAGACGCACACACACACGGCCCTCACTAGGATCCCTGCAGAGTTTTTATTTTCCTCAGAGGCCAAAACTTTCCCATAGCACCTGCCGCTTTAACAAAGCAGACACACACAAAACTAATGTTACACACCACACTCATTTTAAGTGGAAAAAGTCAGATGTGAAGCACCAGGATACACACACACACACACACACACTTGAGTAGAGCTGTGGCTGATTGGATTGGTTAGTCCAGCAGCTTTTTTCAATTTTAAGGATTTTAGTGGCTTTCTAGTTGAGATAAGATACTAATAAGGTGAAAAACACTTTTATCAACATGGTATATTTTTACAAATGCATAAGATATGTTTATGGGTTCAAACAATGACTTCCCATGTATGTAATAAATCAAGCAAAACTATAACTGGATTTGAGATGATGAAATAAATTGATGAAATTGCAAGATATAGTCACACTGTCACATTTATGAGAAATAAAGTTGCAATTATGTGAAATCAAGTCACAGTTACGATATTTAAATTGCAGTCATACTTTGATTATTTATTTATTTTACTGTACAAAGTGGAATATTTACCTTTAATTAATTCCTTGAAGGAACTGTTCACCAAAAATTAAAAATTGGCTAAAAATCCATGATTGTTTTTTTAATGGAACAAGTTTAATTGAAAAAGTTGGTATTATATCATTGCTTACTAATTCTGTCCTCTGTAGTGAATGGGTGCATCCATTATAAGAGATGATAAAAATGTAACTATAATCTATTATTAATCTATAACATTTCTCTCCTGATTCAGATTTTTCACTTTTTTCACTTTATAAGACATTGCTTGATGGACTGGAGTGGTATATTATCTATCGATAAATGTGATGTTTTTTTAGCCGTTTAAACACTCATTCTATTCCAATGAAGAAGCAAACTCATCTATATCTTGGATTGCCTGAATGTGAGTACATTTTCAGTAAATATTTAATTTTGAGAACTACTATTACTATTACTATTACTATTACTATTTACTTCAAATAAAATTGACCAACCCCAAATTGTTCAGTGGTAATGTATAGACAGAAATGTAACTAAAGCACTGAATCATTTGTTTGAAATTTACAGGGAAAAACGTAAACTGACTTTCCCAGAATTCCCTGCATTGTGTTTTGAATTTTGCTAGTTTTCATTTAATTTTATTATTGTTATTTTTAACATTATTTACTTAATCAAGAGGTTTTGCCAGATTTACCTTACCTTTTGGAACAAATTTGTCCCCAAAATGAAATGGTAAAGTAGGTTGTCACAGTGTATGCACGAAGCACAAGGAGAAGACAACAACGCAGTTAAACTTAAATTTTCTTTTAATCAGCCAGGAGAACATGTGAACACATACAGGCAAAATAACATTGATGATCGACCAACTGGACAGAATACAAAGGATTTAAATACACAAGGGAAGATGCAGGACAGGTGAGGGACACATGTGGTAAGGACCCAGCCCCAGCCCCAGCGGATCAGGAGCCTTGAGAGGCCATGGCCAAATGCCCTCCCTACCCACCACATCCACAGCCGTAACCCTTTTACACAGGCTCACGGGGGCGCTCTTGCAACGCCGGCTCTGAAGGGTGCTTTTCAAGCGCAAACTCGAGGGCTGGAATTGGAATCGGCACTCCTGGTTGTAAACTAGAGACTGGAATCAGGATTGGCTCTGCTGGCCAAGACTCTGGAACAGGGATCAAGATCGGCACTCCTGGCCGTAATCTAGGGACTGAAATCAGAATCGGCACTCCCAGCTGTAAACTAGAGACTGGATTCAGGAACTGCTTTCCTGGCTGTGATTCAGGAACTGGATTCAGGATCGGCTCTCCTGGCCGTAAACTAGGAACTGGATTCAGGAATGGCTCTCCTGGCTGTAACTCAGGAACTGGAATCGGGATCGGCTCTCCTGGCCGCAATTCAGGAACTGGAATCGGGAATGGGTCTCCTAGCCGTAAATCAGGAACTGGATTCAGGAACGGCTCTCCTGGCCGTGACTCAGGAATTGGAATTGGGATCAGCTCTCCTGGACGAAACTCTGGAACTGAATTCGGGATCGGCGCTACCAGCTGAAATTCTGGAACTGGACTCAGGAACGGCACTCCTGGCCGTAACTCTGGAACTGGATCGGGAAACTGCGGATCGGAATCCGCGGGTATTAGAACTGGCATGTCAGTCCACAAATCTGGCTCCGGACCCGGACCACGTGGACTGGAATCCGCAGGAATCTGGATTCGCCTTTGGGGAGCTGGCACTGATTTGCATCCATCCTGGGCAGTTCTATGAGGTGCTGGCACTGATTTACCTCAATACGCTGAAGTTCTCTGGGGTGCTGGAACTAATAAGCCAGTGCTGCTTTCGGGAGTGGGTCCCGCGGAATGGCGAGGTGTGAGCCAGGCGGATGGACCCCTGGCCGTTGCTCTTGTGGAGCAGGAAGAGGAGTGAGCCTGTGGAGAAGGCGGTGGAGAATCTCCTCGGGGGTGATCATCCTCTTTGGTTTGGTCATGGTTGAATATGTGAACACATACACACAAAATAGCATTGACGATCGACCAATACGATCGACAGAATACAAAGGGCTTAAATACACAAGGGAAGATGCAGGACAAGTGAGGAACACAGGTGGCAAGGATAAACTAATTAACTAAACAAGAACAGGAACAAGACTATATAAGGAAACACAGGAAGTAACAAAACAAATCCAGTGACATAGAACAATACAGACAAGGGCGTGACATAGGTACACATTCCACTAAAGACTTTTGAATCTCTGTGAAAATTATCATACACTTTCTCCATATTTCTGTTTGCGTGTTCTGCCTTTCTTCTTTCATCTAGCCCTCCTTTATAATAAGTTTGCCTTTGTTTCCTCCATCTTCAAGACTCCTGATTTTCACCAGTTTTTCTCATTCCCTGCAGCAGTGTTTGGCCAGCAGTGAAGGACTTTAATTTATAACTGCTGTAGAAAGATTAATTTTAGTAGCTGCTTAATTGGCCTTGAAACAACATTCATTTAGAAACCAATCACAACACTGCTGCCCACCTCTTGGCATGATGGGTAAAATCTCATTGTCATCTCCTTTTAAAGAGACTGATGGTAACAAATGGTTGTGATTTTAACATTAAAAGACTGTAACAACACTACAGCTAAATCTGTAAGTAAAAATTAATTGGTTAATGTTAAGTTCCTTAATGTAAAAAAAATGTAATGGCATTTCATGCAATTTTACAGTAAAATAGATTTTCTGGGAGTGAAAAAGAAGGTTTCATTTTCAGTGAAAACTCTACATTCAGAATTCACGTTTTCTTTATTTTATTCAATTAATTGTTTCAACTAAATTAACTGATGGCTTTTTCCTAACCATTTATGTTCATTATGGTCGTATATTACATCTTATGCTGTTAAATTAATATACAATGCATTGCATAATTTAATTTCCACATGCAAGATGCTGGTTAGTGTTTGTGTGAATGACACCTTCTGTATATGTTAGTATTTTCCTTTACAAGTTGTGGAAAATCTGTTTGTGATGAGCTTTGGTTCATCATGTGATTTTCTCATTACCACCTGATTTTAGTGTTTATCAGTATATTACAAAAGTTAGTCAACAGATTTAAGATGTCAGTGCATTACAAATTATCAGTGTATTACAAAGTGCTAAATAGATTTCATTTTTAAATATATCATATTATACACTCTCAGAAATAAAGGAACAAAAGCTGTCACTGGGGCGGCACCTTTTCAAAAGGTACACTTTTGTACCTATTAGGTTTAAATATGTACACTTGGAGTACTAATATGTACCTTAAAAGTACCAAAATTGACCCTTTAGGTACAAATATGTCCCTTTAGAAAAGGTACTGCCCTAGTGACAGCTTTTGTACCTTTATTTCTGAGAGTGTTAGTATATTAACATTGCATCAGTTAATTAAATACAGTTTTTAAATGTCAATTTAAGCTGAATCGGTAAAACCTAAAATGTTGCTACCATATTTTTTTTTGACAACCACAGATGCTAGCTTCTTGCCATAAATTTTACACATGTTTATTTATTTATTTTTTACAATGCAGGTTTAGGTCAAACATATTGCTGTAAGGATTGCGGGAAGGAGACTAAATGTATGTCAAGCACAGCACCCTACAATTTCAATTAAGATCAAATCTGTTCCACATTTTCGGTAAACCAAAAGAAATAAAAAAAAAAAAGCCAAATAAAAATATAGATGGATGGATTGACAATAATTAACTTGATTATTAACTGTTGATTGTAAAAAAATATGTCTAACAGGATAACACTAAAGAGCTAATTTTATACTAAGTCAATTGCCAAGAGGGTGATAGTTATGGTTAAACACACACACAAAGGTAATATGTGAGTATTCTGCATGAGATATTTCCCAGAAATATTGGTGTGTTTTTCACAATATCTGTTGTAATAACTGATATTGTCAACAGTTTTAAAAATGGCAAAAAAAAGCAGAGGGTTGACCTCGACGGTTGAATCTCACACTGAGCCAGTGGAAGGTTCAAGACTCACTTTCAATAAACCAGTAAGCTCAGTTTACTCTTTACTTGGTTTGACTTGGAGCTGATTTTGCAGTTTTGCACTGCTCTCTCCTCACAGCAGAAAAAAAGAAGAAAAAAAAGCATGCCTGAATTTGATTCCAGCCTGCTGTACTTGATGCTGAAATGTAGCTATCTGGCAATTTTAAAAATATCCTCACAGCTTATAAAATTGACTCAAAATACATGAAAATTTTATCAGCACATCATATTGAGCAAAATGTAAAAATACAGATGGATCTTGGCTTCAGCCTGAGCATCCTGCAGGCTGATTCTTTTATGAATATCCACATATTACAAGAAAAAAAGATGTTCTTTCATATAATACTGTTGCAGACTAAATCATTCTTTCCTACAGTAGCAATGCTTGCATCATTACGAGAACGTTGTACCTTCAACTATAAAAAGGAATACCTAAAAATAAAGCTTACTAAGGTTTCTTTGTTAAAAATAAAATTTGTTCAGTGAACAGTTCTCTCTAATGTTCTTCAAAGAACCAATGCTAGTACAAAACATATATGTTTTAAAGAGTGTATGTTTATGGAAACTGTAATACATATTTTTCTTTAGGATTCCTATATGAATCGTTTAAGGTGTCGATATTAAGAATAAGTTACATTCATCTCAATTTAAACTGTCTATATACTGTAACTGTCTTATATCAAACCTGGCTTTAGAGCATTCCTTCAACTTCCTGTCATCTTCTTAAGTGTCGCCCACTCTCTTCTGGAACTACATGGAAGACACTCGAAACAACACTGCAGGAAATGAAGAGGAGTAGAGACCTGGCAACAAATGTGACACAGTAACATGCAGAAAGGATGGAGAGGTACAGCAGTCTACCAGAAGACATTAAAGGGCATGTCAAATTAACTTTCAAAAGTTCAGGGATGTGATAATAAGTCCAGCAAACCTGTGATGTGTGTGAAGAGAGCCATGCCTAAAAATACAAGAGTAATGGCAGTGGTATTCTTTCATGACAATAAATTAATGGAACCCAAGGGACTTTTTATACTGACATTTTAAACTAACTTTTCTAGGGTTTTCTGAGGAAACAAGAACCTAACAGAATGAGAGAGAGAGAGGAAAAACAAGAGAGGTTGAAAAAGGTGAGAAAGGCAGTTTGCCAGAGAGTTGAGACGTTGCAGATAGATAGAGACATTTGAGTCCATCTCTATAATATACAGCACATATCATTCACAGCACTGCCTAATTCATTATCCACACTGCTGCGCAATTATGCAGCGTCGGCAATCCAGAGCACACACACTTTGTGTGTCACACTTTATCACCCGAGCTGAGGTCCGTCACACTAAATTACAGCGCCAATAAGACCTGTAGGCCAAAGCAAAGGGCCAGGCTTCCTCACACACACACATACTGTACATACGAAATGCTATCACCTCCTAAAAGAGAGCGTCATGGTTACTCATTACTGCTCTGTTTATAAATGTCACGTCACATGCTACCATCGCACCTCTCCGGGCCGATTCGAGAAGCGACTTTTTCTCATGCATCCCTTTATCCACCTTCAATCACTCTGCGTCTTTCAATTTGGCACTTTGATCACCCCTTTCTCTCAGCGTTTCATTGTCTTTCTCTTCCCGCTCGCTCTCTATTTCCCTCTCGCCTCAATAAATGTCTCCGTAGAGACAATAAACAAAAACAACGACCTCTTTAAAAACCCTCAATATGGCTCACTAGCAAATGAAGTCGCAGGGGACAAATTACCGCGGTTCTTGTTAACGCCGACCTGCTTATTAATTCCGCATGTTTTTTTAAACGTCGGGTCGGGGCTGTATTTTAAAACGTCTTAATGGCCTCTGCCATTCCATTAACGTTCTGTTCCCCTTCTCTGCACTCTGACTGATGTGCAAGTCACCTAATTGCAGACAAATCGCTTTGCCACACACAATAATTTGGGTATTTTTGATGTTTAATTTTAGGAGCTGATTACACGCAGGTCTTTTTCTTCTCTAGCGCTCGATGTTTAACTTGAAGGCTATTTTTCTTTTGCATAAGGTGTGTAGTTTGTGTCTGTCTCACAGCACGCATACACAATGAGGGGCACTGACTGCGCGGGAGATTGATTTCATAAATCATGCGCTTGTTTGTAATGGCTTTCTTTCCCTGGTGCTCTTTTTTACCCAGCAGCAAAAGCCATTCAATAAATGGCACGTCACTGTTGTGTGTAATGCACAGAGACAAACAGCAAACTAATGACTGTAATGGGCTTCGTTGAATGCCAGGGTTGCCAAGTTTCAATATGCACTGGGGTGGGTTATAGTATGTAACCTGCTGTGTGGAGGCCGGGTGCTTGTACATGGGCTTGGTGTATGATAGGACGGCGATATCTGAGAGAAGTCGGGTGAGTGTATGTGCATGAGATCCATACAACTCTCTGATGTTAAGGGGAGTGGTGATGAAACATCCACAACCTAATTGTTACTTTAACCTTTAGACTTTTTAAATGAGGCTGGCACCAGTGACAGTCTGTTTTAATCGATTTTCTCAGTGGAGAGCACACTTCGGCAAATCATTGTGTGTGTGTCATCTCGCTTCCAAAAAGAGTAAATAATAAATAAAATATATATTGGTCATACTTTATTTTAAAGTTCGATTCTCCCTATTAACTATGACGTTTGCCTCAATAAACTCCCAATTGTTTAATTTAGCTAAAACAGGTATTTGGTGTGGTTTGGGATTAAGGGATCTAAACTAGGCTCATGCAAAAAAAGGCAATACAATTTACTTTATTGGTACTAATAAACAGTCAATATGTTATTAATGTTCATGCAATTTAATAGTGAGAATTTTTATCAATCAAAAATAAAAACTTAAAAGTAGTCTGGTAAAATCTTTTACAAAGCATTATTATTAGTTTTATTCAAATATTCTGAAAAAAAAAAGTAGGATATTTATGTATATGGGACATAAAACATAAAATTAAACCAGAAAATATCACAGGGAGGTCAAAGGTCAATAAGTCTTAGATTTTCAGATAATTTGATTAAAATGTGCATATCCCAATGTGCATAACCACATACAGTATAAAACCAACATTAATACAAAAACTTGTTGGATGCTTTAAAATAGTTTTATAGCTTTTGAATATTCCTTTTCCTTTATCATGGACACGCTTATTTTGTCACTGACCCTAATAACATTATATAAAGCACTAGAGATGTTCTAAGCTGCACACTGTAAAAACAAAAGTCTGTAAAATTTACGTTAAAAAATGGCAGCTGTGGTTGCCAGAATAAAACCATGAAAAATACAGTAACAATATATTTTGTTTTATGGTTTTATCTGTGTTAAATTTACAGTTAAATACCATAATTTCTAATAATAAACCTTAAAAAACGAATATAATGTTTATATACCAACCATTAAAGTAGTGAAATCTATTTTGTACTTTTGTAATACACTGATAACTTCCAAATGCAAGTGATGAAGTACAAGTCAAAGACAAGATGACAAGGCCTATCACAAGTAGCTTTTAAATAGTAACATATATAGAAGCTGCCTAGTGTCATTCACACAAACACTAAACACCATCATGGTAAGAATTGTTTACCTGAAATGTGCAATAAACATTCATTTAACAACAATACATATAACATACAACCCTAATAAACAAAACTGATACAAAAACAAACCTAAGAAGAAACAGATATTTCAAAGAAAAAACATCAAATTCAAACAAAATTTAAAATGTAATGCAGGAAATTCTGGGAATGTCAGTTTACTATGTTTCCCTGTAAATTTAACAGGAATTTACCATTAACCATTTAACAGGTTTTTACCGTAGTATTTTCACAGTTCTTTACTGTTAAAATCACGGTCATTTTTTACAGTGTTTTTTACTTTTTTACAGTAATTTTTTACCCATAAATAAATTCAAGTCTTTACGTAAGGCAGGGTGTATTGCATATTATTTTATATATTTTTATACAGGGTGAAAAATAAGACTATACATAACATATTTTTCCAAAGACAGCAGCACATGCACATTATTTAACACCATTAAGAGTAATCTTTTAAAATACTTATAGTATGCAAGTTTATTGTTTAGATATTTTTATATCTGAGAGGAAAACACTGCTTAGGAAGGTTAGATTTGGTCCCTCTGTGAAATGTGTGTCTGTGTGAGTCGAAATGATTCCTATTCATGATGGGAACTGAGAATTTGATTCCTGAAGTGACCAGCCTCAGGACAGCAGTTAGCTATTGCTAGGCTAACTGACATGTTAATGAGACTATGAAAGCATTACTCTTGACTGCTAATCATTAAAACCCATTAGTGAAGCTCCTAAATAAAACAACAGGAACATTATACTGCATTCTCTCTCTCTCAAGACGAGGAAGTTTACCGTATCGGCATGACTTTTTTTGTTTCTCTCGTTTCTTCCCTGCTGTAAATGTCAGCATCTAGATTTTCCTCCATAAAGCTCACTCAACAGCACAGCTTTACTATAAAATGCAATTCAGACCCGTTGAAATCTCTCATTTGCCCTTAATAGTATGATTATTTATAGCTGGGCCAACATACTGACATTTATTCAGGTGATCATAAAACTGATGCTAAATCTGCCAAAACACAGCAGTTAGCCATGACAGCCTGTATACAGATACGTTAATGACAGCAAGAATGCTACACCATTAATGCAACAGTATATTTCCCCAGTATCATGCAAATGATGGAATATGTTTGTGCTATTAATTAGTAGTGTCCAAATCATAGAAAACATTGTAGCACAAGTAGCAACAAAAGCCCATTACTTGCAAAGATTTGAGAGCACTGTTAGTGAGTGACCAGCTCATTGCTTGTTTTCTGTGCAGAAATAAATAAATAAAACATCCTAATTAGCATTTGTCTTTTTTTTCAGTAAATAGCCACATGTATTTTTTATTTTTCAATTTCAATTTTCATTTTCTATTTTAATTGTTTGTACATAGTAAACATCACACATGACAAGCTCTTGTATTCCATCCACAATATTTTTTTAAAGGTTGTTTTTTATCCAAATGTATCAGTTGGCTGTTGCATACTTTTTGGTGCTGTTCAACATCCCACAAAATTAGTGACCCTTTTTTTTCTCCATAAGTTTAACCTTTGCAATTTTTTGAGAATTCTGAAAAATAAATAAATAAAATAATTAAATTTGATTTCATACCACTTACAAATGTGGTTTGGATCATGTTTATATATATATATATATATATATATATATTTTTTTTTTCTTTTCTTCCTGTTATGAAGCGGCCTGACACGGAGGTTAGAATATAACAGTTTATTTACAGGATGATACTTCAAACAGAAATGCAGATCAAGGTAAGGAAATGTTCAAACATAGGAAGTCTTCAAAACTAAAGCAAGAGTCCACTTTCGTCAAACGAGCTCAGACGGTGCTTTTGTGTGTGGTTTAAATGTGGTGCAGCTGATTGAGGACAGGTGAGGATGACAGGTGTGGCTGGTTAGAACTCCGGTGATGGTGATCGCTGGGTGGAAGTGAGGGTGGAGCATGGTGTGGATGTAACCTTACCCCCCATCCCCACCTCCCGAGGCCTGGGCCTCTCTGACGCCGTGGTGGCTGACCGAAGGATGTGGCTGACCCAGGGATGGTTACCGAAACTCGGTACTTAATCGGTACTAAATTATAAAAGACCAAAGTATCGATAAGCTCTGATGTTAACGGTTCTGCTATCGGTACTGCAGGAAAAAAGATGCTATTTATTGCTAAATAATTGTTATATAATAGCATATTTTACCCTTTTCTAATTTGCGATAATATTAAAGACATTTGCCTGCACTTGTTATTGGCAATCTCACACACAAAATGTCCGTCTGTTCCGCTCATAGGTTCCGCAGTCCACAGTGCATGCACGTGCATCACGGAAGCTCGCACTAGAGAGAGACACAATGGCGGAGAAAACCAAACAATCTAAAGCAGTGAGATCATTCGGTACCCACAGTGTCCCATAATCATCAAGCGACACCGCCTATATGTATTGTCGCGGTGGAGCCAACACAGACACAGTGGTAGTGACATATCGCCTCGGAGAGGCTGTTTTTATTAAATAATACATAAAAGTGACAAAAAGGGGTATAAAGTGTCCAAATAAAAAGGGAACTGGTGTCCTCGTCGTGCCGCTCGTGTTCAGTGAGGGTCGGGCAGTGCAGAAGGGAAAGGGTTCCGGGAAGG
>JAUMHI010000033.1:8983957-8997349 GCA_032359435.1 Enteromius unitaeniatus | reverse complement strand
GTAAAATAAAAAGTACTTCATTATTATTATTATTACATAATATATTATTATTATCTTCAAAGCACTTTATTTTGGTGAACTGGGCAAATTTGGGAAAATTGTACATGCTCAGCAGATGATCCTTTTAATTATTTTTTTTACATATGTGTGAATACACATGTATTTTGTCTCAATAATAATAATTATTATTCATATTATTACTATAGTATTGAAACTTTGAAAGTACTGCAAAATAAAACAAATATTTATTTTATAACAATAGTAAAACTACAATACTTATTTTTGCATATCTGTGAATACACATGTATTTTGTCTGAATAATAATAATATTTTCTATTACTACTATGGTTAAAGCTTTTTAAGTACTGTAAAATAATAAAAAATATTATTATTATAACAACTATAGAACAACGATATAATTGCAAAACTAATATTCATCTTAAAAGCATTTTTTTAGGGGAAAAAGTGTACACGCTCAGCAGACTGCAGAATGTAGATTGTACACGCTCAGCAGATTATTTGCAGATATCTGTGAATGCACATGTAGTGTAATGTATGTGTGATTTACCCTGTCTGTACTGTGTGTGCGTGAGGGCTGTAGGTTCCTGTGTTGTTGACAGTTGGTATGGCATTCCTCAGTAACCTCACCCATGTGCCGATATCAACGTTCATCTGCCGAGCTCGCGAGAATGCTTTTCCTGCAAGCGACCACAAATACACACACACACACACTGTTCAACTTCTGACCACTAGACGGTGCTCAAAGTCATTCAAGTCACACGTCATAAATTAAAGTCAACATGAAATGACATTCAGCTCAAGTTGGATCAATGAATCGTAAAAATATTGCATTTATTGTAAATAGAGAAAACATTCATCTGTCTCTTACCCTGTTGTTTGGAGAAAACTTTCTTCTGCCGCTTCAGCCGTGGAACCCTCTCGATCACAGGGTTAAAGAAGGTAACCTGAGGCAGACAGATGGTACACATATGTCACCCACATATTTAAATTCTAGCGCATCCCTTTGGTTTGGCTGCATGTATAAAGCACACTAAACATTGAAGCAGAATCTTTTTTTGGAGGGGGGATAAAACATTTTTGAGTGTACCTCTGCCAGCAGCAGTCCCTGTGGCTCTAGCTCTAGCTGTACTCTGTGTTTCTGGTTGTCCAGAAAATCCTCCAACTTGAGAAATTTCAGTGCACACAGCGATCGGTAATCTCTCCAGTACACTGCGATCTCCATCTCTCTGGACTGCACACATAATAGCACAATGTTCAACATCAGTACACAAATGTACACCATGTATACAAAGTTATACATTTGCCAAGTTATTCAATATTATTTGCAATATACATTCATATAGTATTTATCAATATGTTTAAATATCTTCTATTTTCTGTTTTCATTTTTTATTTTAGTTCATGTTTTAGTCATTTTGTTATGTGTTTTTGTAATTGCATACAAAATAAAAAAAATGTACTGTGTATATTTATTATGTACGTATAAATACATATATGCATGCATGTATTTTATATAATGTTTTAGATCAGAGAGAGTCAGCAACTCACGTGTTGTTTCATTTATCAAATAACTCACAGATATTACATATCCTAAAAGACATAGAACCACGCAGGTCCTAATTTGCATGGCTGTTAATCACTCTGCGCGTGCAATCTGTTTTTTCCCAGATAACAATAGCATGCCCTTGCTTGTGTAAGAGTTATTTGAGATGTTCCAGCAGTAAAGTCGCTGATGTTACACAGCCAATGGATTTTGATGTTGTAATTATAATTACAGCCTGGAGCTTTAATTAATGAAACAGGCACTGAACTTCTAATCTGTGTAAATCTACTATTAACTATTAACTCACTCGCTCCAGCTCTATGGTGAAGGTCTGATCCCAGCCCTGTTCTCCAACCATCTTCCAGGCCGTCTGACCCACGACTGTGTTATCCAGCTTCAGTACAGCACTCACCTCCGCTGCACACACACACACACACACACACACACAGACATGAATACAAATATATCTTTTACAGATTTCTCGTTCCCTTTCTAAATGATTTCTGTGTTGAATACGTCAACCAATCACTCGCCACAAGCACTCACAGGAGAGGTCGTCTGTTTTAGGGGGCGTTTTTCCGCTAACACTGCCGCTGCGACTGTACAGGCCTTTTCCACTCCGCATAAAGGACCGTCCTTCTCCAGGACTGTAACAAGGCAATACTACCTGACTGCCGCGGGAACGTCCTGGAACCACCTCTAGCACACCCACACAGCCCAGCAAAGTGACCTGAAGAGTGCCTGCACACACAAATAAAAACAGGAAAATAAGTACCTGATGACTGCTATTAGACTGAATGAAATAAACAGGCATTTATGGGAGTAAAAGATTTCTTCATATACCAGTGAGCGGCGAGGGTTTGGAGAGTGTGCAGTACTGGTTGTGCATGTAGGGGGCGCCGTGTCGAGAGCTGAACGCTGGCGAGGAGGCTAAAACCAGCTCCTCTTTGATAACTGACGCTTTGGGATGATCCTCAGGAAGTTCTGCTAACCGCCGATCTAAGGAATCTCTCAGCAGATCCAATCTCTGAGATGACTCACTCAGACGGCACTGAGCCTGAGGAAGACAGTAGGGGTGATGGGTTAATAGAGCGCAGGGGCATCAAAAATACCCGTAACATTAAATCTTATTTATTATTAGATTATTGACTTAACTGGAAAACCAGCATTTACTTCATTAAGATGTAACTGAAAGCTATTGTTTACGTAAAATGGGGTCTTTAAGATTGCTTCGTTTTTCAAGAATATATTTATATTTCATTTACCATATAGTTTAGAATTGATTAGAATTAGAATTTATTTGATAACACACACATTTTGGATCCTTCAGAAATCATTCAAGAAAGTTTGCTTATTATTGTCAATAGTAAAATCAGGTTTGCTGTTTAATATTTTTGTGAAAAAAGTGATGCATTTCTTTAAGAATTCTTTGATGAATAGCAAATAGGGCATTTAGAACAGTCTTCACTGTCAATTTTGAAGTTCTTAAAAAACTTTAAGATTTTAACTTTAACATAATAACACGGTATAATGGGCTCTACAGGATTTGATGTCTTTAAAGTATGTATTGATAGTTCATTTATTTATCTTAATATATTAAAAATGGATTTGATATACACAAAAAAGTGAAAAACTGCAATATTATACAAGATTTATTTATGTGATGACAAAGCTGAATTTTCAGCATCATTACTCCAGTCTTCAATTTCAAATGGTCACTCAGAAATCATTCTAATATGCTTATTTGCTTAAGAAATTTGCTTATTGTTGTCAATAGTAAAATCACTTGTGTGGTTAAAATTCTGTAGAAAACGTGATGCATTTTTCAGGATTCATTGAATAGAACATACAGAATTAATTTGAAATGGAAATGTTTCGCAACAATGTAAGTCTGTCACTTTTGAACTGAATGCATCCTTGCTCAACAAAGGTATTAAAAAAAATGTACTGACCCCAAACAATACAAGTATAATAAACGATATTAGTACAATACCTCTGACATGGCCTTCTTGTCCTGTACTTTACTGGCTCCAAGAAGTCTAAGGACATTTTTTGCTCCCTCAGCAACAGCGTGCTCTACACGGTAATGGTGTCTGAGCTCCTCGATCCGTAGCTCCATACCACACGGGTCAGGCTTTCCTGAAGAAACACACACAAACAGACATACCAGGCTATCAGTTTCACTCCCTCAGTGAATTACACAAGCCTTAATGGGTCAGAGCCATTTCAACTCTTATAATTAAAAAGCAAGGAATAACATCATTTCAAGATGAATCAACACAACACAGAATTCAAACGGCAAACTGTACCGCCTCTTTGAAAGAAAGAAAATGCATATATAAAGTACAAAAAATGTAAGCTGTTTAAAATGTTTCGCATAAAGGCAAGCGTTGTCATCGCTTGAAATGTCAACTACCCATTAACCATAATGAAATTGAACTGAAAGTGAACCCCACACAGACATCAAGTCTAAGATGCAATAGATGGTGCATGAGGTCGTGTGCTACTATCAGACTTTAAAGAGGATGAGGGATGATTTTGGATCAGGACAGTGAGTTTCCATATAGTAATTACTACACTTATGCAAACTGGGAGAGATGACTGTAGATCAGCCGAGGTCTAACATGCTGCCAGCTACAGACTTTTAGAAATAAGAGGATTATTAAAGGATTATAAACTGAAAGATTAAGATACTGTGGTGTTATATTATTCTGTCATATCATCAAAAACACTGACATGCTGTTCTGGGTTTTACATAAACATTTATTTTCATCTGTTTGGTTCCACCTGAAATACAAGCAGTTCAAAGCATTCCAGTCAATAAACGAAAAGCTCCTGAGTGCAGGGAATATTGTGGGTGTTTAAAAACTTTCTCTCAATGTCCTAACATAATTGAGACTGGAGGGCTGTTTACCATTTCCAGATTTTCATGTATTTTTAATCTAGCCGAGACAAGAAGAGCATGTGGTTGTGTTAGAACTGTCCCAGTAAAATCATTTATTGATAGAGCATGATTTTTTCCCTATGTGCTGCTTCGAATGAAGAAAAAAAAACCTGACAAAAGAAGAGAGTTGGAGGGAAAACATCACTTGAAGGAGTGGATTAAGAGGGATAATGAGACAGAGAGAAAAAAAAAAACATATTACAAAGGTATTGAAGGATCGGCTGCAGAGGTTTCGTGTCCTAATAAGGCATGAAGCCGAATGCAGTGACATAATTTCAGAAACACACTCTTGGGGAGTGCGTGTGTGTACATGTACACATTGAAGGTGTGTTTATACAGGAGTATTAAAGTATGTGTGTTTCCTAAAGTTGCCTGTAACATTTTTGTTTCATATGATATGATACAGTCCCTAGTCTATCTGAATTATTATATAATAAGCTATAATTAAAAATATGTCAAATGTGACAGCATGTAAACTAGTTGTGTTTGTGCTTTGCTTTTTAATTATAGAGAATCTCAATTATATTTTGTCCTGCAAAAACATAAACAAACAAAATACTATATATGATAATGCAAGAAAACATATTTATATATATATATATATTTTTTTTTTTTTATAACTTATAT
Source organism: Enteromius unitaeniatus (assembly GCA_032359435.1). Taxonomy (NCBI): domain Eukaryota; kingdom Metazoa; phylum Chordata; class Actinopteri; order Cypriniformes; family Cyprinidae; genus Enteromius; species Enteromius unitaeniatus. The sequence continues at coordinate 8,992,214 of JAUMHI010000033.1, read as the reverse complement.
TTATATGTAAATATTTTCAAAATATATACTGTATATGTGTCTTTACATATACCTAATAAATACACACAATACATACATATATATTATGAAAGCACACTCTTATATATATTTATATATACCTACATATATATATAGTGCAGATATATGTACACATTTGTAAAAAAGGATGCATTATTTATTTATTTTATATTTATATTTAATATTTATTTATTATAAATATTATACATTTAAAAGAACCACTTAATGTCTTTGTTCCATGTTTTTATTTTTATATTACAGCTTTTTGTTGTAAACTGTCAAAATCAAAAGGTATGTGCACGTGTGTGTGTGTGTGTGTGTGTGTGTGTATGATTGTGTGATGAAGCATAAAGGGAATGGTAGAGTTGGAGTAATAGGGAGGAGAGAGAGGGTCATAACGCACACATTTATTGATCTGTATGACCTGCACTCACTGCTTATATGTGTGTGTGTGTGTGTGTGCATGCTCTTCTCCAGACTGCATAAACATTGCACACTCCACACCCTGAAATCTTCTGGGATTCAGGTGGTTATTGATCTGTTTAGTTCTTTGCTCATCTATGAAATCAGACTCTAAAAGCAACAATGCAGTAGCACAAACACACACACATACTTGCATTTGTGGTTTACGGGACTCTCCATAGGCATAATGGTTTTTATACTGTACATGGTATTGTCCTACATTGACCCTACACCTAAACCTACCCCTTACAGGAAACTGGGTGCACTTTCTGAATTTCATAAAACACTGTTTAGTACTTTTTACTACTAATTTTTTAAGCCTTTTGTTTTACGGGGACACAGGAAGTGTCCTCATAAACCATGTTTATGTTGTAGTACCCATGTCATTATACACATTTGTGTCCTTGTAAACCACAAACGCATGAATACACACACAGACACACACACACAGTCATACCCTGTATGTCATCGTTGTGTTCGTAGGCCTGCACTGCTTTCCGGATCTGCATGCGAATTATGTCAATCTTTGTCTTGCTGTCCTGTAGCATCTGCTGAGCTGTCTGCAACATCTTCTTATCCTAAAAACCCACACAAACACACACCATTGTAGTTAGTAAACAGTGCGGAAACATCCTTTAACACACTGGCTCCGTTCTGAAATCTAGCGAGCTGCCTTGCTGTCTACATAAACTGCATAACAAACAACGGGCCAACGATGCCTCATTCGATGACAGAAAAGACTTGCAATTTTATTAACAAATCTACTTCATATGCATCAAAGCCTCCTGAATAAATATATTATGGTTTCCACAAGAGCACCACAACTATTTCACAACAGAAACACAACAGTATTATTTTTACTGTATTTGTCATCATATAAATGGAACCCTAAACATAAAAGACTCTGTTAGCACTTTTGCATTTTACAGTACGTGTGTAGAGCCTGTGTGTGTGCATGTGTATACCTTAGTGGAGCCGTTGGCATAGATGGGGATCATATTTTCGGCCCCCTGTTTGACTTTGAGTTCGATGTTTAACTGCCTTTCCAGAGCAGCGATTCTCTCCTTGTGTGCTGAAGACCTGCTCTCTGCTCCTGGAGACTGAGGAGCATCATCTAGGCATAAGAAGTAAAAAATAAATAAATGAATAAAGGGACTTGCAATGTGTAAAATCAGGGTTTTTGATATGAAAACATTAATTATTAATATTTCAGGCATCTATAATTTATGTGTTTTTGTTGCATTCAAGTATTTATGACTAGTTGAATTATGCATGTGCATTCACTCAAACTCAAAACATGAATTATTTTACTTTCATGATATCGCTGTCATCGTGACTCATGCCCAGCAGTCAGCGTCCACTCACCACGCGTATCATCCGTCCCTTTGACGACGATATGAGCGTCCAGCTCCTGTAGCCGAGCGTGGAGCGAGTCCAGGCGCCGATTGGAGCTCCGCAGCTGACTCTCCACCTGCTGAGCATTTCGTTTATCGGTAGTGGCTCTGCGGAGATTCTCTGCTCCCTCTTTAATCTTCAGCTCCTTCCGGATTTCCCTGCGAATGCGCTCTCGGTGTCCATCCAACTTCTGCTGAACGCTGGAGTCAGAGAAATCAGAGCTTTGGTTCAAGCCTAGCTGCTCTAGTACTGACAACCCACCGGGATCACTCTGCAAAAGAGAAAGATGAAGTTTAAAGACGACGCACTCCCAGCCTCAACTGCAGAACAAAGTCAGATTCAGCTTCACACATCCTGGGATCTTAGTGATTCACTAAATGCACTCCATTGAGATCACTTCACTATCATATTTAGTCAGACTTTTGAATGTTTGCCAAGACGTCTTATCCACATTCTGACTTATCTGGTCATCTGTTTTTGGTTTTAGATGGTGTTGGGTGAATTTTACCTACGTAAGTCATATTTGGAATATAGAATATTCTATTGTTTATCTACCACTTGTTCCTTTAAACAACTTTATTTCAGGGTGGATTGATATCAGCTAAAACCTGTGCAACTTGACTCCTGAGATATGTGCGAAGTCAGATTGGAAAAACATTTGCAATATACACCAGCCATATTATCTGTAACATAACACAAAAACTTGAGAATATCCCTATCTTTCAGAAACTGTGGAGAACACACTTAGGATCCAAGGCTCAAAACACACTTAAAACTGCTCTGCTTGACATTACTCATATTAGACTTAAACAACTCAAACCAACTAACCACAAATTAACCATGGACTCCAGACATTTAGGGTCATTTTCCCATTGTTTTCCATCCTGCTAGTCATGACTTCCACATTGCTCCAAAGATACCCCTGCCTGCCAGAAACAAGTCACCAAAAAATGTTTGCAAGACATCAGCTTTTATTGGTATAACAAATGAAACTGTTTAGAAGTGTTATTTTATTATACTCCAGAAGCTTTTGAGAGAGAGTAAATAAAAGTAATTATGCTTCAATTTGCCAAATCTAGAGAGATATAATATAAACTCAGAGACAAAGGGGCTTTTTAAAAGCAACCCATGAATGCAAACAGTCTGAAGAAGTTTACTTTGACAGTAAAAAAAAAAAAAAAAATCAATGCTTGGATGAGAGAAACTAAAAAAAGGCAAACATATCAGATGCAGCAGGACTAGGGTGGATATTTAACTAAGAAATGAAAATCTTATGAAAAAATACACTGCAACCGCTTGCCAAAACTTCAAAAGAATACTGGAGATTGTTACACACTAAAACCGCTTCATAAAAACCTCAGACAAATGTTTTACAGGTTGCACGTGTTTCCACACTAGCTACACCCACTAAACAATCAAGAACAGTCAGCCAACACAATTTTTCCACAATTTAACATTGTTTTACCAGTCATAACTGAACACAACAGTTACAATAATCTCCTATAGAACTGCTGTATCAGCTCCGTCCCGTACTCAACACATCCAACGGACAAAAAAGCCCCTTTCATCCGTTTAAATAATTTTGACGGTCATGTCAATCATAAAATGTCACCTGTATTTCCAGATATTCCCAGTGATCCCATTCACCAGACCAACACATTCTCCTCTCTCCAGCAGTGAGACTAACATCCAGTAGCATAGAAACAGAGAGACAGAGGGAGACGGAGGAAAAGACAGCGAAATAGATGAGGGAAGGGAAAGCTGTGGTCGAGGGGTCGCCCTCCCTGTGCAGGATATCCGGTTAAACCTCAGCACGCTCTCTTCCTGTTTTCTGCGAGGCTTGGCTTTACTAGATGACACCCGTATGGGGAATAAGGCTCTTGTTTCCATTTACATACATCTTTTCACTGTCAAGTCATAATACTCATGTTTCAATAGCATTTCTCTTATTTATGCAAGCACGTGATGTTAATTTATCAGTGGTTAAAAACTGCTAAAGCACTAATGTGCCTTCATTCAGTGTGACAGAAGACCTCTAAGAAACTAAGGCAGGAAGGACCTTCATAAACAATCGAGAGGAACATGGAGAAAAGCATTAGTACGTGTGTGTGTGTGTGTGTGAGAGAGAGAGAGATAGCGATATACCAAGATAAAGTAGTGGGGGTGGGCAGAATAACATGTACATGACTGCTCAAAGGTTTTTGAAAGAAGTCTCTCATTCTCACCAATCATCCTAATGCGCTGATTTTATTAACAGAGTACTTCTGAATGGTGTATATATATATATATTTTATTTCTATATTTGCTCTGTAGTAGCCGATGTATTTATTTGTTTTTAGATTGTCTTTGTTCTGACTTTACTTGTAAGGATTTAACTTACATTAACTAGGCTTAGTTTATATCGTTTAGTAACTTAAAATAGTAAAAGTGAAGTCTTTGATACATTTAGCTACTGTGAAACTACCAAACAGGTCACATGTGCCCATTTTAAGACAACAGATGGATTGGAATTCCACTGCAGTTATAATCCTCTAAACATTTGTTTTTCGTTTTTTCACAGCAGACACCCTGAAGATTAGCAGACCCTGTGATCAAACTGTTATCTGATAAAAGCAAATGAACACGGAGAGCCCCAGGCTAATGCAGAAAATTGCAGAAACACCATTTCAACACTAGCAGAGATTCAGCTCCAGATAAGCTACCTCACAATTACTAGGCTGTTGCAGTAAAGTTTACATTGCACAAAAACACATGAGTCATTTACAGTAACAGAAGCGATGAGTGTTTGAGAAAGACTTCTGACTCATTGGCATCAAAATAGCCCTTTACTACAGCACCATTTAGTTAACACAACCTGACTATACCTAAACTGCCAATGAAAGGTTTGGGGGTGGTAAGGTTATTTTTCCCGTATGCTCACCAAGTGAAAATACTGTAAAAGAGTAAAAATGTGATATAATATTCAAAATGAACTGTTTTCTATTTATACATATATATTATAAAAATGTATTCCTCTGATGCAAAGCTGAATTATTCCAGTCTTCAGTGTCACACGATCCTTCAGAAATCATTCTAATATTTATTTTAATTTTTTCTGCTCAAAAAGATTTATTGTAAAACTATTAGTGTCTTTTCTGTCACTTTAGATCTATTTAATTCACTCTTACTAAATAAAAAGATTAATTTCTTCTGCATTCTGAGGCTTTTCTGAAATCTGACTCAAACATTTCTAGCATGTTGCTACCATGAGTAGCAAGTTACTAACATGATAGGCATGTTACAAGCATGTTTCTAGCATGATTATCATGTTACTAGCATGATTAGCAAGTTACTAGCATGTTGTTAGTATGATTAACAAGTTACTTGCTTTTTTGCTAACATGATTAGCAAGTTACTACCATGTTATTAGCATGATTGGAAAGTTTGTAGTATGTTGCTAGAATGTTTCTAGCATTATTAGCAAGTTACTAACAGGATAAGCATGTTACTAACATATTGCTAGCATGAGTAGCAAGTTAGTAGCATGTTGCTAGCATGTTTCTAGCCTGATTAGCAAGTTACCAGCATATCGCTAACATGTTTCTTGCAAGATTAGCATGATTAGCAGTTTACTAGCATGTTATTAGCATGATTAGCAAGTAAATAGTATGATTAGCATGTTGCTAGCATGATTTGGCTCAGAATAATAATAATACGTTTAAATAGTATATCTTTTCAAGCCAACTTAATAATGTCATATTTTATCTTTAGCAAATCTCAAAATGAATATGCTAAGATACTTAAAAACACTTTGTATGGTATTTAAAATATTAGTCATTTTTTTGTTATTCAAGGAAAAAAAAGTAGAGAATTTTAGAGAAAGATGAGAAAGAGTAGAGATTTGCCACTCATCAGGAAATGTATAATCGGTTTGTTTGTTTTTATGCCAGAACCTGGTACACATGAATATGTGTCTGAAGATGTGTTTAAGCAATCATGAGCACTATTAACAAATATCAAAACTTTAATCAAACTTGGACTAAAACCAATTCACATTTCCAACTTAAAAGTCCTGGCACTCAGATGCTGACCGTATACCAGATCACTGCAGTAACGACCCTAAAACTCTTCTGTGGGACTTTTTCTGTGACATGTTACCAGAGCTAATCGCTGTGGTTACAGTGATACGGTTTCAGCAACAATGGTTTAAGCGTATAACCACAGCATCCTTTCACCCATTCCAAGTCATCAGATCTCTACTGAAACAACATCTAAGGCCAGTTTGACGCGTCAGCTCTCACAAAGGACTAGAAATTACCTACAAGAGAGCAAGACAGGATATGAAGAGTGTCAGACAGAGGAAAAGCATAAACAATGACAAAAAGCACAAGGGAGAGTCAGAAGAGGAAGAGGGGGATGAGAGGAAATGACGTGATGCAACTCGCAAATATATCAAATGTTGGGGGAGGGACAGAGGACCCAGCCCACAAAAGAAAACAAAAGTCAGTCCACACAAGAATAGTTAAACTCCGAGAAAAGAAAGATGGGGAAACAGACAGGGACAAATGAACACTGGCAAGTTAAAAATGGTGATAAAAACAACTCTTTTTGTACGAATGGACAAGTAAAGTATTGTAGCAATGCATTTCCTTGCAATATATTTTATAAAAAAATCAAACTTAATATAGTTTATAAAACATAATTATTAAGTTCATTAATATTTTGCAATGCTATACTCTATATTCTAAAATAAAGTAAAACAATGTATTATAGGTATGAATGGTATTAACATTTCATTAAATATTGTACATTTTAAATTATTAACAGTAGCGTATAAAAAAATTATATTCATTTATTTTATATTTTTAATACAAATAATGTTTATTTATATAATCTAATAGTAATACAATTTATAACACAATATATTCACACTAATTGTTCTATAAGAATAAAAATACAACAATCTTCGTTTTTCAATAAAGTGCAAACTGACATTAAATATTGCAATTATATTGCATTATATATTTTAATAAGTAAATCATTTTTAAATGCAACATTTAAAAAAATCTAATACATAATATAAAATAATAATATTAAATAATATTTATTTATTTATATTTATTAAATAAATATTATATTTAAATTTAAAATTTATATATATTTTAATATTAAATTTAAATGAATACTTTTACGTTTTATATTCAAAATGATTTAAAACAACATGTAAAATTGGTATATATTTGCATTTAAAAATGTTTCATGTTAATAAAATACAAATAAGAGATTTAACAGATTAACTTTAAATAATACAAATAATACATATTTATGTGAAAATAACATACATTTGTAATAGATTATGGAAAACTAATAAACTAATTTGTTTATTCACAACGAATAAGCATTCTTGCGCAACACATTTCCCACTACAGCTATAGTACACTGAACATGAACTCAGTTAAAGTCTAGTGTTGATTCTACAACTTCATTCTAATGAATTCTTTAGGTAAGTATTTGGGTTTTGGGGCTTCTTTAACATGCCTACCCCTTGTGTAGCTGGAGTCTCTGGATGGGTGATGTTGTCGTCGTTGAGCTGCTCTGTGAGGGTTGTATGTCTCCCCTCCTCGTTAGCCATGTCACACCCTCTATCTCCCTGCGTCGGCCCACTCGGCTGTGATAAAGACTGCTAATAAAATCTCCCACTGGAGCGGCGGTCAGTCCACCCCCCCCCCACCCGCCGAGACCCTCTTTATCAAACCACTTCAGAACAGAGACAGCTTCCCCCTCGACTAAAGGCGAAAAACGGAAGCGGTGTGGGGGTGAGCTGCAGGAAGGAGGAGAAAAAAGCAAAGCGACAGATTAAGACACTGAGAGAAAGTGAGAGTAAGCTCCACCCCTCAACTACACTTCAGCAAGCAAGTCGGTCTAAACTCATGCGCGTTGCATTTTATGTAAACTACAGAGAAACAGATGTGAGACGCCATACAAAGATCACCATCGTCATCTAAACAGAAGACACATGCAGGCAAAATAACACTATTTAGGGCATTTCACAAAGTGCTTAACCCCGGGTTATTGTCCTTGTAAACTCTGATATTAACCATGGGAATAGAGGAGTGTTTAACAGGATTTTTTACTTGGTGATATGAAATCCTCGTGAAGGAGCATGGTTAGCGCTACTTTTTGTGGTGTTAACACAGTGTCAATCAAAAAAAAATCTATACTGGAAATTTCACTGCATTTCAGAAACGTTCTCGAAAACGCATGTCATATAACCATTCATGCAGGTACAACAATGAGCGTAATGTTACTGTATACACAATCATCAAGGATACACACAGCCAATGCGGGCAGCCACGCCAACGTTTTTTCCATTGGCGAGGAAAGCAGTACTCAACACTAAGTA
>JAUMHI010000033.1:8972996-8983857 GCA_032359435.1 Enteromius unitaeniatus | reverse complement strand
GGATACACACAGCCAATGCGGGCAGCCACGCCAACGTTTTTTCCATTGGCGAGGAAAGCAGTACTCAACACTAAGTATGCCCTGATCACTTCAATATGATTATAATTTAATTTTAAAGCGCAGCCACCACAAAATCTCTTACTTTGAGATGGTGCTGAGGTTAACAGATTTAAAATCATAACAAGAAATACTTCATAATACTGTTTTGAAATCAAATCTTTGCATAGTTTCGACAGTAATGTTGCACTTAACAATAAAGCATATAGGCTACAGTTATCGAATAAGCATGTGACGCTTTCCTTAGGCATAAACAACAGCAGATTACGATTACGCATTGAGATACTCTCTAAAACGGCAGAAGACAAAAGTCAGGGGAGAAGAATAGTTGAGTGAATTAAATTATTTTTGCGCAAAAAAAAAAAAGTATTCTTCTTCTTTGAGCCACTGATGTCACATGGACTGTTTTACCAATGTTTATACTACGTTTCTAGATTTGGGACCATTTCAGTTGTATTGCTGTCTATGGAGGGTCAGATAGCTCTGATTTTTATCAAAAATATCTTAATTTGTTTTTCGAAGATGAACGAAGATCTTATATGTTTGAAACGACATGAGGGTAAGTAATCTTCCTGAACTAACCTTTTAACCCAGGGTTTAGGAATGTGCACCTGGGTTATTTATACCCTGGGTTAATTGTTATCCCTGGGTAAATTCTAAATGTGAAACATTATTCCGTTTATTCAGGGTTTAGATTGACCCAGGGTTAATTATTTCAAGTGTGAAATGGTCTGTGTGTCTTAAATCGTAATACATGATTTATGTTTATATGTATAGGTTTGTTGCAACATTAGCTGGTCAAGCATGTATAAATATAAATCATAGCATACAGTATGTTTACTCACGATCCCCAAGTTCAGTGTATGATGGGACTGCCACAGCAAGAAGACTTACTGATGCTCCGGTGTATTGAAAGAGCTTTGTTAAGAAAAGAAATCCCAGTTGTACTGGGATACAAGTTGTACTGCCATGCTTGAACACCAGGGGGAGTTTGAAGTTTGAACAAAATTGTTAATCGAAATAAGATTAAAAGTGTCTGGTTGATATCAATTTGCAGGAGAGACCTTCGCTGAAGTAACTTTGGAAGACTGTTGCGATGATAATAACAGACAGAATGCAGATGCACACAGAGTCAGGAGAAATATGTTAAGGGCAGATACATTATAAAAGATATAAAGATATAAAGGTATAAAGACATAAGCAATGGGTAAAATGGCAGGAAAATTATGATCATTCATGATGATGATGAATGATGCTTCGCTTTAAATCTGATCCCAGATGTCATTCCGTCACTTTCAGAGCGTGTCTAAAAGCCCTGGGTTTAATTAAGATTTAACGATGTAAGCCAACAAAAAATATCCTTGAACTCAGTATGTGTAAGGCGGGAAGGTTGTTTAGGGAGTGTACACATCATTTTTGGCTTGTTTAAATCCTTAAGCAAGCTCTCAAAACTAAACACACACTAAATCATTAACAGAAACATGCCTATCCTGTTTGCAAACTCTGTTATGCAAATACTTACACCCCATAGATTATTTAAATATACATTTGGCAGATGCTTTCATCCAAAGCAGTGTAATGTGTATGTAAAATATTTATCAATTTGTACATATTTATCAATTTGTCTTTCTCTGGGAATTGAACCCATGCCCTTGAGAGATGCTTAATGCCTTTTAACCAACAAAGATGTCACAGCCAGTATACACTGAACCTACTTTTTGAGTGTTTCATTACAACACTTTTTGTCTTAAGAAAGCACATAAGTGTCATGAATAAACATTTATGATAATTGGGGGACAGGCATAAAACCGTCCACCTCTGAACAGCACTTGAAGAAAGTCGCTAAGACAACCCGAATATGAGCTCTTCTGCTGTTCAGCCCCAACTATAACCTAGCAGTGCTCATTGTCAGGTCACGCTGACTCAAACACACACACACACACACAGAGGGAGCTCTATTCAGCTGCTGTGGCTCGTGAGAATGCCAGCAATTCTAAGCTCAGTCAAAGCCCTGCGGCCAAATGACTGTCCTTCCTTCTGTTTCGCTCTCTCTCTCTGTGCCCAGTCATGAGCTCTGGATTCATTTACCCTCATTTCATCTGTAGCGTGAACATCTGAAAAACAATTACTAATTAAAGAGGACAATGAACTTTAGAGAGACAGAGTGAAATGAAAAATCAGTACGCAAGAGACAGAAACAGACAAATAGACAGGTCAACCAAGAAACGTCTGCTTTAAATAAAAATTCCTCTAAAACGCATGTTACTGAAGAAATTTTCCTTTTAATCAAACTGATCTTCCGTCAAAACATTCTAGACTTCTGCAATCATTAGACTGCTAAAAATCACCCCTCTTTTGCAATCTATTGGCATTAAGATGCCTCCATCCAATCAACAACTGATGGACAGACCCAAGCCCCACCCCTTTAACCATAATACTCAGAAGTATGTCACAATACGGAAAAAAAATATGTCACTGCATCTGTTTCATCACCACTTTTAAGGACGCCCCGTGTAATTAGGCAGAGTTCACTGACCCCGCAAAGCGTTTAAACAAAATGCAATAAAAAGAACAACAATATGGATTTAATTTGCTTTAAAGAAATTTTACGTTTTTGGACTAAAAACATTAAAAAAGAAAAAGTGAACTAGTTGACCCCAGCAGCTCATCCCAAGACAAAAAAAAAAGTAAACAAAAGAGAGATTTCCTGTGCAGAGCTTGTGGTTGGGCTCTTTACTACATCTACACATAAACACACACCGACACATCTGGAGCATTCTTGACATTCTCGTGCGGTGAGCGTTAGTGTTTAGTGTCAGACTGATGAATAGAGACTGACGCCCACAAACACAGGACTGTATCTAGATATATCCAGACCTATAGAGATTTTGGAGCAAGTTCATAATCATGTATTTTGACAGTATAGTGTGAAAGCGAAAAACGAAAGCCTTTTTTATTTAGTAACATCTGACAGACATTTTGCATATGTGTGTGTGCACATGTGGAGAAAAAGAGTTCCTTAGGAGGTCATTGTGCATTTCGCCATGGGTTTTCAGTGTGTTCATTATGGGCCGAAATGAATAGTGTGTGTGAGTGCACACTGAGTTCAGATGAATAGTTTCATTGTGGCATCGTCAGGAAAAAGCCCACTTAAAATCTCTATTGTACTCACTCAGACTCTTAGACTGAGATATCATTGTGCCGTAGTGGATTACACTCTTTAATACTCTTACAAATGTATCGAAACGATCATTTGAAAATATATAGATAATGGCTTCCTAAACTGATTATCTTGCAGTCGATGCACAAGTTGATGCTGGTGACTGCCATTTGAGAGGCTTTTATTTTACAAAAATAATATGTAGGAAGTGAGAGAAACTGAAGTGTCCAGGAAGTGGGTGTGTGAGATTAAGGGTGTCCTGACCACACTGGGTCTCCTCATACTGCAAGAGAAAGATCTGAGAGAAGATCAGTCCAGGGTCAGTGGGTGAGAGGTGGCCCTGTTCTACTGTACTTTTCTGCATTAGATGAACCATAGAAAACGGTTAATGTCTTTAAAAGATAGTTAACCCAAAAATATACAATTCGAAGAAGCTGACTTCAATTACATTAACAAAAGAAGGTCATACAGAACGCCAATGAGGAGGAGTCCAATTTTACAGAAATGGTGAAAACCTGCACCAGGTGTCTCTTATCATCTGTTCTGAGCAGAGTTCTTCACACTGCTTCTCTTGGCTGGCCTCCTATCACGAGCAAAGTTGTGGGCTGACTTGAAGATGATGATGGAACTGAGGCGGTTTCTTCTTCACAGCGTGAGTAAATCTTTTATCATAGTGAGATACAAGGCTTGGCTCAGTCAACAAATTTCACACTGCAATCATAAGATGTTAGGAGGGCGGAAAATTAAACATAGTCCTGTTCATCAGGACTTATGTTCATACATATTCCAGAATAAAAAATACAAAATAAGTATTTTTTATTTTATTTTACGTTTAGGTAAATCTAGATTATTATATTATTTATTTATTATTATTTTAAATATTTAATGAATTATACTTATTATTCAGTAGTTAATATTCAATGTTTGCTGGTGTAACAATGCTGAAAATGCAGCAGCCGTATGCACAACTATATTTAGAATTATTTTAAAAGAAACTCTCCTTACGACAAGAAAATATTTTAGCTTTTTCCTAGCATTTCTATTTCCCTTATTCTAAATGTAAATGCTTGACAAATGCTTGAATGACTGAAGCACACAAACTACTTCAAAAGCTCATTTCTACCTTTTTTTACTCCAAATTTTTGCGGTCGAAGTTCTTAGCCACTGTTGTTGAATTATTGCGACAACTAGATTTCCCCTAATTATTGGCCTGAGCTCATTAAAAAGCTTTGTTCCTGCTCTTCCACCCTCCTGTGAGACAGTTTTCTGTGACATCACTAATCATGGTTGCTATGGCAGCAGTTGTCCTGGAAACCAGTGTGCAAACACCTGTCTGTGACCACTCCCAATGTCTCACACTTGTGACAACGAGGCGCATTTCACAAGCCAGAGCCGATCATATCTATCTGACAGTGTCTGATCTGTATGTCTGATAAATATCTAAAAATAACCAGGAAGAGGAATAAAAAATAAGTTAATAATGCATTTGCATAAAGCACAAGTCTTCCGTGTGCAAAACCAACTGATCCTATTGGTGAATAATGAATATGTTCAGCAAAACAAAGACCTATTAGTCTCTGTTACTGTGCTGCAATGCATCTCTCTTATATCATCTGTACTCAGCATATGTGTATGAATGAGGAAATTTGTCAGTTTCTTCCTGGAGTGGCTTATTTATGGCTGTGCTTAATCCCTTTGTTTAAAGGTTATCTTAGATGGGATGAGTGATTGTTGAAAGAGTAGTATAGTGTATCTCACACCGACATGGTATTATGTAGAAGTAAGTAGCCTGTAAAACACCAGACTCACCCAGAGTCAGGGGACTGGGCTGAGACACACTGACCTGGAGAGGTTTTCTCTTTCTCAAATACACACATGAACACACACACGTTTGCGCACGTGGTCATGTATACAAACACAGGAAGGTGTGTGCACATCCTCCTTTCTAAAGTGACAGACAAAAAAAAGAAGTGAAGCTTTTCCTTCAAATAACATCACTAACAAGCATTTTCGAAAACGTCACTTCTTTATTTAGTCAAAAAGAAAATCTGTGGTCTTAACAGGTAAATGACTTTCATAGGGAACAGAAACAGAAAACTACCGTACTACACTCAGTTACAAAAGGTCTCCTGGGAATAGCAACCACCTAAATGTAACCTTGTTGTTAAATAAAACACTCCACTTTGCATGCTCCACTTTGAATGAGTGTAGTATGCTTATCAACTGAGGTGTGACTAAAGAACGAATTCCTCCTCACCTAATTATATAAAAAACACATATTTGTGTTTGTGTAACAGTTGCAAAAGCTCATTTTGCTGTTTTCAAACAGTTTCTGTAAATGTTGGCGATTAAATTCTTTTTATTTGTAGGCATTACATCAGCCGTCTGCTAAACTGAGTTTTTCATGACAGGTTTTCTTTGAAAACGGAGCAGAAGTAAAGACATTTTCCTACTGCTTTAATGAAGCTAGCTACAATTTGTTATGGTGGCTTCAGGTTCCACCGCTATGCATACAGTACGTCATCGGAATGAGTGGTCTGATTGGTTGTAGATTCGCCCAGTAGTATACAGAGGCATCTGATGGATGCAGGTTAAGTAGGGTTGGGTATCGTTTAGGGTTTTTTTGATACCGGTGCCAAATCGATACTTTTAAAACGGTGCCTGAATCAATACTTAAAAAATAAAAATGGTAACACTTTATAATAACTGCACACTATGAATCATTAGTTAAGCATTAAACAGTCGGCTCATCCTTTATAAAGCATTGTTCCAACATTAATAGTCATTAGTAAGCAGTGTATAAATACAGCTGTAAATGCCTTGTTCTTGATTTATAATCGTATCTATAACAAAGGAGATTTAAAGGCACGTTATCTTTTCAAACAGAACAAATAAAAACAACACAGAGGGATACAGAACTATTCATTTCAATATGAAAAATAATATGAAACTGTAAAACTGTTCACTTGAATGATTTATCATGAAATTGCATGAAAGGTTTAAAAAGTATCTGAAAAAGATTTACTCTATAAACAATACATTACATTACATTAAATAAAGACAAAATCATCGAATGAATCAATAAACTAAGCTTATGAAATAATCTGATCAATAACATATGATCCAATGCCATGTCTCAAGTCAAGTGAATAAATCATCTTATAACAGGCATCCAATACTGACACGACTGACAAAAATATACATGTTCGCGTGAGCAGGTGAGAGAAGATCGAGCGCAAGAATAATAACCGCGGGCAGATGACATATCATGCGCACGCCAGGGTTTGAAATGAGCTCGCGGGCTCCCGTTTCTTCGCATATAGATCCGTTTTCCTCTCACAGAAATTATTTACTGTGCGCACCAGCATCAGTGGTACTCTTGCTTATTAATGCCGTAGATTTATTGGGTTTGTCGTTTAGGCACCGAAATCCGCGTTTTGATTGGGTTCGGTACATACCCGTTACTTAGGTACCGGTGCTATAATGGTACCCAACCCTAAGGTTAAGCCCACCTCCCAGAAGGCGGGTAGTAAGGTAGCTTGGCCTGACTAAGCTCCTATGAGCTTTAAAGTCGTGGAAGCCAGGCTAGATGTCCTGATGACCCAGGGGGAGTTTAAGGCCTGCTGATGGAACGGTTAGTTGACATATTGTGCTACAGCAGTTTACATTAATTGATCGATCATGTGCTAATTGTTACTTGCACACATTTTCTGTCATGTACTGAATATTGTTGCACATTCTCGTTTAAATATCTATCCGGGTTACGAGCCGACCCGCGCATCACTAGTACACACATATATATATATAATTCGTAAAATAAATATATAATGTTTTAATTTGTTTGATTTTAAATTAGAGGTACTCCACCAGATATTAATAACTTTACTCTTCTTCACTGTGTTGTCTAAAATATTAAAATAAACATAAAAAAAAATTAAAAACATGGAATCTTTTTTTTTTATTTTGACTAATTTCTTGCTCTAAACAACATTTTTATTTAAAATTCGGAAGAAATGTCATCAGTAGTTTACTGAATACAACTCAAACTCATATATAACTATAAATTGTTAATAAATCGTAAATGTATTTTTCCCCAAATAAAACAAAGGGACGTTTGGCAAAAAACAAGTTTCGGGAGGAGCGTAACGATAATCAAACACACCTGGCATCACATTATCTAATCAATTATCCCATCTCACATGCCCAATCAAATCATTCCTCCCACTATAAATAATCCCGTTTTCCTCCCTTCTGTA
The DNA here is from genome assembly GCA_032359435.1 of Enteromius unitaeniatus. Lineage (NCBI taxonomy): Eukaryota > Metazoa > Chordata > Actinopteri > Cypriniformes > Cyprinidae > Enteromius > Enteromius unitaeniatus. The sequence continues at coordinate 8,976,384 of JAUMHI010000033.1, read as the reverse complement.
TCTCGTCTTTCGTGCATCCCACCACCTCCCTTCTCCTCCTCTCTCGAGCCTTTCCTCACAGGGGGGGACACGCTGGGCACGAGCCCTGCCCTCGCCTTCACTTACTGACAAATGAATTGAAGAATTCTAACCACAAAACTGATCCATTAACCTCTACTGATTTGCTCCATTTACTTCCAACCATAAACAAATACACAAAAGTGACACAATCATCCCTGCATTAACAAAATGACTGAGTAAACTACAATGCTGATCTTTTGTCAGGGACACAAGAGAGGGAAAACCCCCTAAATTCAGGCTCAAATTCAGCTCATTCTCTCAGAGCAATCCGATCTCCAAAGAGAGTGCCTGAATCCTAAATTGAGCCTGGAAATCTAAGAGAGCCGGGGGAGTGGCAGAGAGCTGACCGGTATGATAAAGGGAGAGACAGACAGAGAGGGGAATTTTGGAGTGAAGGAGGGGGAGAAGCAGAGCAGCTGGTGTTTCACAAAGAGGAAGGGGGGAAGAGAGAGAGAGATTACAACCGCTACTACACCCTGTGGATCAGTTTACAACACCCTAACTGTTGCATGCTCTCGCAGACAAAGAGCAACAGGCCAATGTGGATGAGAGGGGAGGATGTGTCTTTCTGCAGAGTATGCTAGCTTTCACAGCATTAAATATTCATCGCTTTGGGATGTATTAACAGGATGGCTTCCAAATAAATGATTTCACGGGGCGAGTCTAATTGAAATTCCTGCATTGAACCAGGAAACGGTGGTTTTTAAGTGCTTTATAAAAATCGGAGATTAACACACTGACAGAACATTAATTTAACATGCACATAGAGGGCAAAGTTGGATAGTGCATATTAGTGACATTTCTTCCTCATTAACAAATCAAGCAATTAAACCGCAATGAACAATTAGACTGAGAGGAGGAAATAGAAAGAGAGCATTTACTAATTAATTGAGTACTTCAAGATCAATGTATGGAGAACTAGCCCGAGGCAGTATTTTAGCAATGGAACAGCTATGCAAGCTGCTCTAATGCTATGGAACTCTGGATAATGAGCAGAACCCGTCATGGCAACAGAACTTATGATGTCACAGAAGGGAGGAGTCTGAGCGGAAACAAGGCTCTGGCCAGAGTTCGTCTTTGTGAGGTCATGAGAAAATGCAGCTGTTTTACACTTGGGGAAAAAATGGGGAGGGAAGCGATTGGGTTTCTAAGCCTCCTGCCAGAGTATTAAACCAGCTGTTGATTAGCCTCAGGAATACGCTTGGCATCCTCCATATTGGAGATAGTGGAAGTGCAGGGACGCACCGATCTATGTTACACCTCAGCAGCAGAGTCTGGAGATGGATGGTTAAAGAAAGCATTGGGTAAATACAAATTAGAGGCCAATTGGAAGCTTAAACAATGATTTGAAGCTGCCCTAGGAGGTCAACACAACCATGACAGCAGCGAATCACCAGCAAAACACTAGCGGGGTCAATAAATAGGGTGAGGGTGTGGTGAAGTTGATGGTGAATACGATCTGGAGCTGTGGTAACACAATGGACTCCATTATGCCTGAGCATCAGTCTCATGCCCTCCTGATCCCCTCCAAAACTGCACCATCAGCCAAACACACCACAGCCAGCAGAAAAGCTCTTGACAAAAGATCCTGACAAGTTTGCTCTTGGTATGCTCATCTTTGAGCATCCTCGTCAAGTCAAATTCAAATTAACCATACAAAAATCTGAATGGTTCTATAGTAGCACTGACGGTTCCATTAAGAACCCAATGGAAAATTATACAGATTATTTCTCAACCTCATGTCTGTGCAAACCTGTGAGGCCTTTGTTCATCTTCAGAACACAAATCAAGATATTTAGGATGAAATCCATGAGCTTTCTAATCCTGCCATAGAAAGTAAGGGTATTACGGTTACGGCACAGAAATGTAGTAAGCACATTGTTAAAATGGTCCATGTGATATCAGTGGTTTGATCGTTATTTTACAAAGATACTAGAATACTTTTTGTGTGGAAAGACAACAAAAAAAACCCTGTTATTCAACAATCATCTATGCCATGTCACCCTGGTGATGAAAAGAAGACAAATTGTTGAATAAAGTTGTTTTTTTTTAAATATATTTTTTAATAAAGTCATATATTTGGCCAAAAATGTTGTCTCGTAGCTTCATAAGATTGAACCACAGATGTAACATGGACTATTTTAAGTATGTTCTTACTACATTTCTGTGCCCTGATCGTGGTAATACCCTTGCTGTCAGAAAGCTCTCAGATTTCATAAAAAATATCTTAATTTGGGATCCAAAGATGAATGACGGTCGTACAGGTTTGGATTGGAAAGACATGAGGGTGAGTAATTAATGACAGGATTTACATTTTTGGGTGAACTGACATTTTAACATCCATGAAACCTTTCCATTGAGGGTTCTTGAGAGTGGAAGAATCTTCTTTGAACTAAAAAAAGTTATTTAAATGAAGAAAATTATGGTTCTTTCACAAATTGTTCACTGAAAGTTTCTTTGGGGATTCCAAAATTATGTTTTCATGGCACTGCTCCAAAACCTCACTTTTGGAACCTTCATTTACTGCAAAAATATACATCTCTACTAGTTTTTTGAGTTTCAGAGAGGAAGCATCCAATTAGTTCAAAGCGTTGTTTTTAGTTGAATCTGATTTGATTCACAAAACAAATCTGAAAGAATCAAGACCGAACCAGGGGTCTGTTCTTTGTACATCCCTTGATACATCCGAGATGAATTGTCACATCTAAGATGAGATCATCGTGCTAATTACGATGTGGCTAATTTGGTTCTTCAAGCACACCTGTTGTTGATGATAAGTATTAGGGGTGTCCCGATCCGATCACATGATCGCAAATCAGGCCCGATCACGTGATTTTTTGACTCGATCGGAATCAGACGTTACCGATCAGGACTCATATATATATGTATATTGTGTATTCTCATAATTTTTTAACACATCTATAGTTATGCGGTGGCACAGAATAGACCTCTTGACTCCACACAAGAACAGCAGCACGTGCGGCATGACATCGCTTTGTTGCAGAGACACTGTTGGTTTAAAGTAGAACACGGAAGCAGCTTGAAGCCTATGTCTGCGGTCTGGAGGTATCATGAAGCTGATGACAACAACATTTAGGGCTGCATGATAATCATCGCACGATATGTATTGCGCATCTTGTCAGTAAAGCTGTTCTGTAATCAGCTGTAAATTCCATCAGGTGTGTGATCTTACATTGAGCCACATTCACTACGCAGAGCCGTTGTTCACTGATGAGCTGCGCAAAATTGGGGGAAGGTGTTACCGGACCCAGGACTCGAACCCGGGGCACCTTTGGGTTTCTTCGGCCCTTTGGGTTCCCAGTCCGAG
>JAUMHI010000033.1:8937645-8957414 GCA_032359435.1 Enteromius unitaeniatus | reverse complement strand
GTGTTGCAGCTTCTTTATCATCCGGCTTTCCTTTGACAGACTGTGTTGGTTTAGGAGGTTGAAACTTCGCACTGACCATATTACCTGGTTGTTTGGGATTGTGAGATGCTGCAATGTTCTTGCCTAATGCTAGCCTTGAGGGATTGTTTCGTGGACTAGAAGGCACCTTACGTGTTGGTACACTTTTTTTGTCATCTGGTTTGGGTTGAGGTGCTTTGATGCTAGGTGGAGGTCGTTTGGTAGCCGCAGCTGCTTTTGGAGCCTCTGAATTTGAAGGCTTGCTGGCAGCAGATCGGGATATTGTTGAGGGAACTGTTTTTTTCGCAGGTGCTGTAGTGCTTGTTTTTCCAACATCTAAAAATGAGAAATAGATGTCATCATTGAATTACCCCAAAAAAATTAAGCAGTACATTTACATAATTTATGTATAATAAAAACATATATTCCCATTAAATTGTACACCACCTTTCCGAGCAGCTGATGCTGTAACAAGGGGTTTAGAAGTAGCACGGCTTGTTTTAGGAACTGCAGAAGTAGATGTAGTTGTACCAGTTACTGTTCTTACTGTAGCTGAAGTAGCAGCTGGTCGTGAAGCAGAACTTCCAGTTGCCCTAAGAGAAAACAAAGAAAAGGTTGCTGTGAGCAGCTTAGAAAAAGTGTGATGCCAAACGCTGTTTGATGTTTGCCATTTTATTTTAGACGTTGTGTTTAACGTCTAAACGTCAGATGAGGAATTTGCAAGCTGTGGTTGCTTGCTTGCTTCATTAGAAAGCCTTCCAAGATACTGTTTTTTGCCGGCACATATACAAAATAGGTTCTTATCAAATCGGCTTTCTGTCTTGGGTAGAAAATCTGTAGTCTGCATGCATACCATAAAGCAATCTCAAGCAGCACAAGAAAACCAATCTACTGGGGCCATTTATTAACTAATGCATCTATATCCCATTTCTCTAACCTGAGAGGAAAGGACTTGGGTAGGGAGGGAACCGGAAAAGGAGGGGAGAAATAGTGTGATGAAGGGAGTAGAAGTGGGGATGGGTAAAGCGTTTTGTAAGTGACTGCATTAGAGAGAAATTGATGATAATCAATTTTCTTTCAGTCTAGCCTACACTCCCTTAATGTAGTTTCTTCATTGTTCCCCCTTTCATGTTCTCATAGGGGAGAATTAGTGATGAGAAGACTGCTTGCATCATCTCACATACCTTGGTTACTCGCAATTTAATAAATGCTTTTAGTCTTGCAGTTCACAAATTGCCCTTAACTAGATGACTGACAGTCATATTTGCCCTATCCGGATCTTACACTCTAATAGGACGGAAAGGTTCTTGTGTACAGCTTGCTTTATTTGGACAAGGGCACAACAGGGTATGCATTACACAAAGAAATAATACTGTAGATCCATAAACCTGGATGCTGTGTTAAAAGCTACTAACCTAAGTAACAGGCTACAACTAATCAGACCAGAATGTAAAAAGACAATTAATCAGAGTAATATTTAGGGGTGGGCGATATGACCAAAATCTGTCATATATGATCATGATATGACTCATTTTATTTCACAGTAACGATATACATAGACAAGTAAGCACTCAGTGATTAAATAAGAAAATACTTGCAAAGATGCTCATTTTAACTGATCGAGTCCTATAAAGCAGAAAAAATAACTGCAATCCATGAGCACCGCTGTCAAATGTTTGCGTCCACTCATTGCATTTCATCAGCTTAAAATCACTTGTTTTCAAACCGCAATGTGAAAAAAATAAAATAAAAATACACTATTGTGACCACGAAGCACAGCAACGTCTCTAAACACGATAGAGATGATAGACCAATCAACCAACTAGCTGACAAATTTCTACTAGATTTTTGTATCTACCACATGGGTTGGGAATTGAAAGTTGATTCCAATTTCAGAATCTGAAACTTAAATGTCAGGAATCAGATACTTGTAAAAAAAATTTATTTGATTCTGCCTTTTAATTCCTGTGAGCCCTCCTTTTTGAACATTTAAATGTTGGGCATCTGCTGCTAGTGACCTAAAGAGAGCAGCTTATCATTTTATTTTAGAGAATGACTCCAAAACATTCACCCTTTAACAAGGTTTTTATGTAGCATGGTATTCAGCTGCAACTCTGCAAAAAGGGAGACATTTAACTTAAAATCGCATTGCAATCTAAAGTGGGAATTGAAAAGAATCTGAATCAATAAGCAGAATCAGAATTGATCAAATTCAAATCCCAAAACTGATCCATAGTCTAACAGCATCACCCACCCCTAGTAATATGCAAGAAAAACTGTTGACTCAGAGAATATTACCTATATTTAATTATATAATTCAATACAGGTTAAACAATTGAACTGATAGAAGTCTACAAATGTCATGACATTTAAGCAATTTGCATTCAGGTTTGGGTATACTTTTTGGGAACTCAGTGTTCATCTCTCATTCACAGTTTCCACACAGCTCTCCAAGTACACTCAACCATGGATGAGCGTGGATAGATGAAATTTGACACATGAAATAATATCTAGTGCACTCGCTCTCAACATTCACCTCACATCTGCACTGTTGTTCTCTGACAACCCGAGGACTGCAAGTGGTGCGCAAACATCCGCAAACACTTTTGATGACAAAAACTGCATCATGGACAGTGCTTGCACAGTTTTGGAATGCGGATGGCTGAACTCTACTTTAGGCTTTAGCTTTTATGATCAAAAACACCATAAAAGACCTTTTGTAAGCAAGAATCAGAAACTTCAAAAGATAAGAACTTTATTAAGCATGTTGGAATGCTCAATTTAACACCAGTAACCATGGCACATACTCCAAGACATACTACAGCTCTTTGTACAAAGAATACGGGCAAGGAGCAAACTTCTTATAGTAGTGCACAATGAAGAACATGGTCAAATGGCTTGGCCCCAAATACCAAGACTATAACATCTCCCCCACAGATTATTCCGAAACAACGGCCAACTGTTAAAGAATGAGAACAAAAGAACTGGAATCTCCCATTACAATTCTATGACCTACATAAAGTTTATTTGTACTAACTAGGACAATGATTAAACCATCTTTTGGTCAAATTAAAGCAAAATAAAGATGACAAAAAGAGGGGGAAGAAAAGACTACAATCACATTACATAAACAGAGGGCAACTAGCACAACGGGAAGAGCATTAAGGTATAAAATGAGAACAGCACAGCAATTAAGGTCAACATATTTGCATCTTTATCTTCATTTCCGTAGAATTATGCCTATCTGAGGCACCAAAACTCAATTAAAATGATGCAGACGGAAAGTACAAACCAAGACGTTTCCATAGAGTCACTGACCTCAGAAACCCAAAGGCTTTTTACACACACGCACAAACCCACCCCCTCAAAAAAAACCTTGCTTTTCTCATTATCCTTGTGGTCAATCAAAACATAAATTGCCATCTCTATAATTGTATAAAGACAGGACTAACAAATAAGATTCTTCTGTGTTTCCAGCTCCTAAACAAAATAATGGGTTTATTTAAGTTTAATTTATTTGAGAAGTTTAAGATGACAATATAAAAGAGGTCAAAGACGTTCCTACAGGAGAAGTCTCACACAATTTGAAAGAACACAACACCCACTGGCACAGACATTTGCATATCAATGATTAATTTAATTAAGTAATGACCATTAGGATGAAGGTACTGTTCCAGAATAAATAAGCATCACCCAGAGCCTCAGGCAGTGAATTTCTCTTACATTCCAGTTAAACATAGTTTTAAAACTTTACTGCTCCATTCATTCTGGACATTTAAGGGTGTGTGGTCCTTTTATTTTCGACCTCATTAGCACCATTTCAAAATTTATGAGCTCATTCATTTTTAAATATTTGGCCCGTGGTATAATGTAACAGAAGCCATCTGGTTTACCAGTAATTTTGTAGGAAAGGAAAAAAGAAAACAAATGGTGAAAGACTAACCAGCTTGGTTCAAGGGAAATTAAAATGTTTGATGACTTGAGAATTAAAAAATTCAAGAGGCTCACTTGGAAAAACAGACAAGACAAAAAAAAAACACCTCCAAGGGAAATTTGATTTGGTAAGCACAGCACTTACCCAAGTCGCATGAATGTACAAACTGAGTGAGCAAGACGGCTGGTTTAGCAAGAGTAGCAAACAAAGAACCCTGGCAATTAACCCTCTTTTACCTCACAGTGTTACCCACAAACCAAAACTGTCACGAGGAGACTTTGATGGAGCTAGTTTACATTTCCCACAGTAGGAGTGTGATCGTGTTTCTGCAGTGCAAACATTTCATTTGAAGCTGCAGTGAGAATATATATTGTGTGGGACACAAAAAGGAAAACAAACCCATCTAAACCGAGAGATCAAATGAGTGCTCAAATTCATAACCACCCATTGCTCTATTCTCTGAGTTGCAAACATTTAATTCCAGACTGAATTCAGAGTCAGTGCAGAAATACAGTGTGCACACAAACCACACCCTGTATTTCTGTTTGTCTGAAACAACACACGTCCAACGAAAGGGAGTCTAAACAGCCATTACCGCATAAATACATCGAATTAAGCACATAGTTAAAGGATAATCATCACATGAGACCAGTCACATTCACATTAACTGGCTGACTGCATTTACATTACTTAAAATAAATGAACATCAATATGTAATCATCTGCAACAAGCACTGTTAAATTCTGGAAAACAAGCTTCCCACACTTTTTGGCCAATGACTTCCATTCGTTTGTGATTACTAGATAACGTTTTAAATACGGTTTTCATTCTCTAAATATGAGAAGTCACACTCAAAGTGATTTCTAATTGGTAACATTTTAGATCCAAGCAATATTAAGAAAAATCAATTACTAATTTAAAAATTTTAAATCTCTTATAATGTTTCAAAACTTTCTATAGCATTTTTTTTTTCATAAAGATTCATTAGGAAGTTGTAAGAATAAGATACATCATTATCAGAATCACGTAAAAGTAAGACTTTGGGATATAGATATAAAGTAAGATGTGGAAAGCAGGAACAATAAATAGACTAAAGACATAATTGGTAATGCAGCAAACTTGGATCATAAAATCCATTTAACTCAAGTGAAGATACCAGTTATCATTCTCAGAGAGTAGCGTCAACAAAAAGAGCACTGTTGAGCCTATACTCTGGTAAAGCCTGATCTAAGCAGTCTTTCAGGGAGTCTGACTCACAAAGCGACAGAAACTTGAGCCAATAACCACCAGACAAACCAGAGACCATTCACTGCAAAAAGCATGCAGTCATTGATATTTGAATGGCATATTTACTAAATGGTGTGCAGAACACAAAGCACTCCTCAGATGTTGCTTTATTCAAATCTGAGCAGGAAATCTGCCTTATTGATACCTTTAAGCCACATCAAGAGTTGTGCAATCATGTACTTCCCAGCATTTCAATTTTCAATTTAAATAGTCAAATGTCCAAGCTCAGATCTCCAAAAGCTGCTTTACCTGTTAGTTTTGGGGGCTGCAGTGGTTTTGGCTGTGGCTGAAGTGCTGGGTTTGGCAGCAGGGGCAGTAGCTGGCCTTGGAGCGGGAGCTGAGGAAATGAAATGGAGAAAAATCATGTTCCAAAGTAAAAACTGACTGCTCAAGAAAAAAATTAATAAATAAATAAAAAATACAGTAGGTATTTGTATTGTACAGAGGTACAATATAAATGAGAACTATAAAATTATTAAAAATATATATATAATTAACTATAATAAAAACTATAATTAAAAGAAAATTTCAAGCAGTAATAAAGTTATGTTACTTTAGTACAAGGGGTGTAACAGTTACACATTCGTACTGACATTTTTAGATATCAGTTCAGTATGCATGTGCATGGAACAATTAATTTTAAATATTTTTTTTTTGTTTTTTAGGAAATTCAGACAATAAATGGCATTTTAACACTTTCTGATGTGGCACGACATCTCCATTCTAATGGCAACGTAGAGTGAGTGAGCATAATAACCTCTTCATCTTTATAGGTTGTTTGCAATCACATGGTTTTGAGGATGCGCGAAACGCAGCTGAAGGCCAGGAAGTGATTTTTCATAGGAATCAGGATCAAGTGACAGCATTTTAGTGGAAGTGCTATTTGCTCGCTTTCTATACTATAATTAATTGAGAATTGAAATAAAAGTTGTTTTACGTGCTGTTAACAGGACCCATGACCACAAACCCTGTATGCAGTTTTAGGAGTAACATAAATACAGCATTCTCTTTTGAAATACTTTGTTTTCATTTTAGCCTGTATCCAGTGCCTCAATATTTCATTTTAAGTATTCAGGTATTTTGATTTAGTTTAAAATGGCTCCACTTCATAATATAACGATCATAATATTTAATACTTTCTTATTTACATCCTGTCTATGTGCGGCGATTAGCAATTAGTGTATTCTGACTGTCTCACGCTGAATTATCTTGTGTTTTTCAGTCATTTTCTTGATTTTTCATTTCGTATGGACTACATTTTCCTACACAATAACAGCTACTTGTGTTTTCTCGGTTTGACCAATTTGAACATTCATAAACACAAAACACAGGAATTTTGCACTTCTGCTACTGATTCCGTACTGATTGCTACTGCCCTCCAGCTGCATTTCACACCACAGGAATGACGTCATGTGCAAACAACCTATTACTAGTTTCAATGTGACAAACATAAATGAACATCTCATCCCTTGCATAATCGCTTAATCAGTATTTTTTTCATCCTGCTGTACCAAAACCATACTGAACTATGACGTCAAAATTGAGGTATGTTCCAAAATGTCATGTTTGTGTGCCGTTACACACCTAATTTGTAGATTTCCAAATCCAATCTTAGAAGTACCAGTACTAAACTCTAGGTGACCTAGAAAAGCCGTACATGTCAAACCATCTTACCGGTGTATTTGGGTTTGGTTGCAGCACTAGTGGCAGCTGTGGCAGGTCTCTTACTCAGGCTGGTGGCTGTGCTGGCAGCCGGTCCTATCTTTGTTACACTGGCTGTGGCGGTTGTCGTTGTTCTGTTTGTTCCAGCAGTTGTTGCTTTAGGTAGGGCCCTTGAGGTTGCAACGGCAGTAGAAGAGCCAACAGGTTTCTTACTTGGACCAGAAGATGCAATAGTAGTGGTGGGTTTCTTCTTATCTGCTGCCACAGTGCTAGCTGGAATGGGTTTCTTGGTCGGGGTACTCGATGCAGTCTTTGTAAGGCCATTAGCCACGCGGCTTTGGATTGCTTTGGGCCGTGTGCCTGGTCCAGTGGTAGCTGGACCTGCAGCAATTTTGCCTTTAACTGGGCCTTTGGATTTGCTTTTAGCATCTACTGCTTTCCCAGAAGCTTCTTTAACAGTTAGAGGAGCCGCTTGGTCATTTTGGGGTTCATCAGGTTGTGGGGGTGTAGTCCCATTTTGAGATGGCCCATCATTGCCGGTTGGTTCTGTTATGGGTTCTGTTCCTTCAGCTTCCATTGGTTCAGATGGTGCTGTGGCAACCCCATCAGGTTTCATCGCCAATATTACCAGACACTTGGTTGCTGCTTGATATGATCGCTGGATTCAGTGCTGCTCACACACTGAACCCAGGGATAATGAATGTGTTTGCCAACTCAATAACTGCCCTGTAAGAAAAGAGAAGAGAAAATACAATGAAATACCATTTTCAGTTACTTTGTTGTAGGTACCTAAAGCAGCTATTATTATGCAGTTGGAGTACAATAGTTGCTTCTTGTAAAAAAAGCACATAAATACAATCAGTTTGGCAGAGGAAATGCTTTTTCTGTGTGTAATAGATTTAAAAAAAACAACAACTTTAAAATAACCATGGAACTGAAACAAAGTTTAGAAGTAAAACTTTCTAGTGCAAGAGGAAGCAGCATTTTTTTAAAGGGAACCATCCCTATGAAAGGCAACTTGGAAAATACAGGACATTATACATTATGAAAGAACCAAATACAAAGATTGAGTCCAGATTGAACATCCTACTTAAGTCCTGGTCATCTTTAAGTTTTTTAAAATATAGAATGGACTACGCTATAAAAACAATGATCCTGTTAAATTTACCAAAAACAAACAAAACTAAAAATACAGTGACTATTTCAGGTGTTACAGAATGGAATACTGGTACCTGTATATTTTACTCATAATATTTAATTATGGGACATTAGCTAGGTAACTTTTTCTGTAGCTTTTTTGTTCTGTAAAAATTACTAACATTTTTACACTGTAACAGTTTGATAGTGATGTGAAAAAAATTTTTCTTCAAAAAGTATTTTGAGTCTCCAAGACATCAGTCTGAATTGAACGCAGAAATTTGTGGATTTGATTCATTTAGTGGATCATTTACACAGATCCGTCACCACCACCTTCTCTACAGAAATACGATGCCATTATCTGGACTTCACCTACCTGCTCATACAAACTAGTAATTTCCTGTCTGTCAGTTGTAAACAGAGATGGCCACATAATGTCCCAGTGTCTTCCAAGATTCAAATCAACAACTTTGTCTCATAAATAAACCCAAAACCTAAATCTGGCAGAATTCTGAAAATGTCCATATACCCATTTCACTGGAGCACTGCTCTACACAAATCACTTTCTTCCTTCAGAGGCTGACGCAAAAGCTTGTCAGCAATAAGTTGGTGGTATGGGATTTGAAGAAAGGAGGATAAAGAGTCAATGTGGTGGAGAGGGGGGCCATGAACCCATTCACCCCATCCTTTTTCCAAACTCTTTTATTCAGGATCCTCTCGTCTTTCTCTTCTCCATTTTTCCTTAGCCACAACCCCCCCCCCCTCTCTTTCTTCTACTCTCCTTCCCCTCCTCCTCTCCATCAGATCCGTTCCCTGTCTGCAGCCACACAGATGGCCCTAGCAGCTGAGCTATTGTTCTGGATTCGCAATAAGCCCAAGCCACCAAACCAGAGAGCAAATAAAGACAGAGAAAGGGGAAAATTGTGGGATGAAGTAACAATGACAAGGCAAGCAGAGAAATCACATTTTAATGTGGCACCATCTAGAAGATGAGTGGACTCAAGTAGGTGTGACAGAATCAAAAAGAGAAAAACAAACAACAAAACTGTGAATAAAGATGAATAAAGAAATGTCCCTGAGGAGAGAGAAAACAAAGAGAATGCATGACACGCGTTCTAGAAAACTTGTCACCCTACAGGCCAAGATGATGAATTGGGAGGTCATCGTTCTGCCCCCGACTGGACAAAAATTACCCAGAAGCCCTGCTGCTGTGTCTCCATGGTAATGTGAAGATCAAAAAGGGACATTTGAAAAAAAATAAAAATAAAAATTTAAATCCCTAAACAAACTAATTTTACTGCACAGATTCTCAAAAAAAAAAAAAACCTTGAAAATAAGTTGAATGTACAATTATGAGTTAAGCCATTTTATATCCACAGTTCAGACTTTTTTTACTAATGTTAACTCGAGCAGAGTGTGCATTTTGGATCAATTTTTATTCTTATATTTTCAGGTTTTAGTAATTTTGCTGTCATTTTTATTATGTTTTATATGTCTGTAGAGTTAATTCGTTTTACTTCAGTTTTAGTTATAATTTAATCAAGTAAAAGAAAGAGAAACGCATTTTCTTTTAAAGCAATGGGAAAAAATGCTTTCATTTGTAGGTTTCAGTTAACTATAATCCTGGTCAACACATAAAAGAGAACACAGGCAAAAAGAGATAAGTATAAGGACAAACTAACAAAACAATAATGGGAGGGTAAGAAAGAATAAGATGTGCTATAATGATTGTGTATGAAGAGGTAGGGTGGATTATTGTGTGCGTGTCCTCGTTTGACTGGATGAAGCCCTTGTGACAGTTCACAAAGACAGCGGAAAACTGTAAAGCCTCCTAATGCAAACAGCTTCATCAAAAAGCACTGGAGATTACGTCACACACACACACACACACACCTCCATTTCACTCACTACACTTCAAATAACAAAACAGGGAAATCTAACAGCAAAAGCACTTGTGAGAACATTCCGGCACTCCTGAAAAAAACAACAACCCTGCTTTAGTGCGAGGAACATTTTAGTAAACTAAACCTTTTTCTATAATCATTGAGTTTTTTTGCAGACTGGAAAGTCTATATGTGAAAGGTTCTCAAATTAAAAAAAAAGTGGCAATAAAGAGCTTTGGTTTTAAGAGTGCAAATAACACTTTGCCAACAACAAACTCTCATGATTTTTCCATGGCCTTTCCAGTTCAACATAGCTGCTACTGAATTTCAGACTGATGTGTGAACCAATTTATTGAGAAGAACTGACTGAACTTAAATTTCTATGACTTTTAAAATGTCCTGATATTTCTAGGTTTTCAATGAAAGTAGGAACCCCTTCTGTCTCTCCACAACCTCATCCATCATCTTGTCCGATATCTTAATCCATCATTTGTTTGGATTAGGGAATTTACATGTATAGACAGAGGATTGTGAAGGTGCCATAAGGGCATTTTAAACCTCGTGTCTTATCAAATCAAAAATAACATCTGCTTTCAACACAGGAACATCAAGGACACAAGTGTATCCCGTCATGTTTCTCTTCACTGTAGTAGTTTGATGGACTGGGTGGTGACGGCTTCCCACTAAGCACTTCAGAAACTGCAGGTGACAGTTAGCGACATGCACAGGCTCAAAGCAAGTCACACATTCAGTTTCCAGAGAACTTCTGCATGAGAGATACTGATAAAGCTAAAAGGAACAAATAAAGAGGTCTTGAAAACCCAAATTCCTGCACAGGGCCTCCAGGGCCGAGCCATAACCAGCTGTCACAGACAGACATGCAGCTATTTCCATGCAGCTGTAGTTGGCCACATCCTGCATTCTTGTAATAAGAGCCAGTAGCCAGCCTTCATTTATCAAATATGCCCTTATTCTAATCAACTGGCTAGAATTTGTAATTTACGTGAAATTTATAATCTGCAACTTTAACCTGATGATAACGGGAAAGTAATTGTGTTCAGATGAGAGATGGATTACCAGAACAGACGTCACCAAAGAGGTTTAAAAAAGATATATATATATGACACAAACACATTCTCCTCATGCAGTCTGCCCATACAAGGCAGCACTCTCACAACTCTACTACTGGCACACATACTCCCAAGAATCAACACATGAAAACATTGAAAGAGCGCAGCAACACACCCCTCCTATTCCCTCTCTTTAACTTCCTCCACATAACAGTCCATTATTTATCTGACTCCCACATCGAGTCCATGTTCTTACTAAGATTAAAATGCTGTAATGTGCATAAAGCTTTTGTTTAACAAGGTTTGTTATTACTCTTTGTGCATTTTTTACTTGTCAGGTCTAAACACGTCTAAAGTTTGTATTGTTTTTGTAACATAAAATGCCTTTACTATCACTTTTGATCAACTTAGTGCAACCCTCCTGAATAAAAATATTAATACTTTTTTAATAGTAATCCTACCGACCAATCCTTAATAGCATTCATTGGCCAAAGCCTGCCCATGAGGCTGTTTGACTGACATGTCAAACAACCATTCAGTTTGTTTCGTTTAGAGTCACGTTTTGGGGCATGGAAATGTCGCCAAAATAACAGAGCAGTGTGTAGACTCATTTGAAAAATTCTACACGAGAAATCCAGAGTGTAGTTGATCCTGATAAGTGCTCATCGTGACTGCTTTTCTTCTTTTGTGAGGGGGTTTGGCATCACAGAAACGTAGGTTTCCAGGCGGGACGTTAAATAACGCAACACTCACGTATCCCACTGTATAATTCAATCAATCCAATGACAACTTTGAAACTCCTGAAGTGCACTTTTGTGTGCCACATGCATCACACGTTTAGCCAATATTCTGTGACGTCTGAAGCCGAGACTAACTGACCCCAAACTTTTAAACAGCACAAGAGAACATGCAAATAATGAAATAAAGCCTAATGGCAAATTACTAGAAAAAACAAACCTATTTTGAATAAACAAAACTCAAGACATCATCAGAAATCAATGATGTGCTTACATAAATCTGCTTCCAATCTCAAGTTGATGATTCAGTGTTCAGCATTTGCACACTTGAAACATTTGCATGAACATCAGTCTGTGGGTGTTCATTTTTTACTTTCACTCTTCCCATATGGAACACAACAGCCAGGAATAACTAGGCCAGACGTTTTCAGTATTGACGAAGGATGTGCAGAATATGGCAGATTTTCCAAAACCACCACCACAGAAAAATATGGAGAAAAAGTTTGTCTTCACCTGCATATCAGTCACATTAAGAACAAAATGTAACGTGCTCTGTAGTGCTGAAAAACTCCGATTGCTATCTTTCTCCCCGAGTAACATTTCGGCATGTTTATGAGCACACCACATTCCTTAAAAACGGACGAGACAGGAAGTCTCAACATTCATACAGCCACAACTGTGAGTGAAAACTGCCCTTGTGAAACAGGCTCCTCACAGGAAGGGGGGAATTGTTTAATACGCTCAGGCGGTGGGTGAGATTTCTCATCTCATCTCATTTTTATTCTCCACTCACCATCCCATATAAAACCACCCACAGAGAATTTAACCATATAGCTATTGCACAAATCAAATTCTTACACTTCTCCCCCATTACCCTAGTTCCTTCAGAAGGTTTCAGCTTTATCTTGGTCAATTTGAAGCATCTGGTCACCATTATAGAAATACTTCACTTAGTAGAACAGTGACGATTATTTTTAGCTAAATCTATGGTGCTTGGCGATTCATGAGATGCAATTCAATGGTTACCAGAAAAGAAAAAAAATATATATACATCACTCAAAACTAAATTAATGCATGTGGCTTCTGGCGACACATTAAAGGTCCTGAGATGAAAAACAGTTGGTCTGTTTAAGATAATTTTCAGTTTCTTGCACCGACCAGTCATTTTGCTTCATAAGACTCCAAAATACCTAATAGCATTTAAAGAGTTTTACACCAGACACATATCGGATTAAAATATTGGTTATCGGTATACCGGTTCAGAAATAATCAGTATAATAACTGTCCCTGAGAAACACATATTAGTCGACCTCTAATCAGGAGCCACAGGTAGTAATTGTGTTGCATAATGTAATTTTTTTTTCTTTTTGACTTTCAGTGACAGTAACCATTAACTTGCATTTTATGCAAGTTTCAGCCAAATCTGTGACTTGCATAAATTTATATTGGGTGGACTATTCTATTAATGCCTCCAAATACAATTACCAAACTAATATAATGTCTCAAAAAAAGGCCAAAAAGAACATATTTACATTACATTGGTCTAAACTAAGCTTCCAGCAGTGTGGGAGGAGTCAGGATATTTGGTAACAGTATTGCAATTCTAAGGTACTTTTTCCCCCCCAAGCAAAGAACTTGCATACTGGGTTTTTCAGTAGTTTGTTGCGCATGGGTGTAGGGAAGGATAATGGGTCAGTACGGTGTGTGTGGGGAAGTGTGACACTTCAAGCTGAAGTGTCAGTCAGCACCGAGAGTGTGAAACGGTAGTAACGATGCAGATAAACAGGAAGAAACGCAACGACCCTGCTCCCTCTCACCCAACAGGATTAACTCCAGACAAGCGAGTTGTGTGTGTTGTCTCAGTATAGGGTGTGAATGGGGCTTAATGACCCAGCAGGGTTTGATTTTGCTATGCGTAATGTAAGGATTAAAAGAGGACATTCCCCATTGTGTTCAGTGCACCATGCTGACGGGGGCTGAGCACGGCTAGAACACAGCTTCCAAACCAACATAAAAGATTCTGGACAAAAACAGGCAGCAACATGGCACAGTGCAAAAGTAAAAGTGGTTTTAACAGGCCTTGAAGAAACTCTCGAACTCTTATCTTATTGAAGACAGGGCATAACTGGAGTAAAACGAAGGCAGCATCCATCTCACATGTTCAAGGCAGACTGACAAAAAAGATTAGCGTCATTCAAGATGTTTTGAAGAGGGAGGGAATTATGAGAGGAGAGAAAGAACAGATGGTAAATGGTGGCGTGATGGTTTGGGTGTAGTTTGCATACTGGACACGCAGCAGGACGCTGTGATGGATAGGGATGGAGCCCAGGAGGATTAAAACAGGACATCAGCTCCATCTAAAAACACACAAACAAAGTGTCTGCCAAGTTATCTAGTACTAGTTTGCTGACAGTTAAAAGCTCTTTTGTCAGTGCCAGTGTTTTAGCAGATTATGGGGTTATAAAACCACCAAGAAGGATTTAATATAATAACGTGGCATTTCAAAATGTTCTTTCCAAATGCAAATCTGACGTCAAGCACTGAGCAGATTATCCAGATAGTAAAAACTCAGGAAGCCATTTCATAGGAAACAAAAGAGTACCAGGATTTGCTGGTAGTCTGGAATTCACATAACTGTAACTGAAGCCAATCCGGTTCATATCATTAAATGTGAACAGGACTGATTAATATATGACTGGATTCAGGTTAGAGTATTTATGAGGCAATGGATAGGTGTATTAGCAAACCGATTCACATGGTTTATTTCAGTAATCCGTTACATAAATTTGGATCTTCCTTGCTGGGCATCTGCTTGTTCGACTCGACCACCCTGCTGTGAGGTCACGACTAAGCTGGAGCCAAACAGACAGCTCAAAAGCTGCTAAGTGGTACAATCTGTGACTGCCGCATAGGCCAAGACATTATTAGATACGGTGACAAACACACAACCTTTACTAAATTAAGTGGATAATATTTAAAGATCAACGGTTAGTGCTGGGACAGTTCACCCAAAGATGAAAATTGTCATCTTTTACTCACCCTCCACATGTTCAAACCTGTAGAAGTTACTTTCTTGTTGGACACAAAAGATTATATTTTAAAGAATGATGGCAGGTCGATGGTAGACCTTGACTTAAATAGTATTTTCCCGTAATATGGTAGCCAATGGCTGCAATTAATTGTTTGGTTTCCAACATTCTTCAAAACAACTTCCTTTGTGCTTTACAGAAAAAAGGCTTGAGATATTTTAAAGATTTGTCATTTAGGGGTGAACTATCCCTTTAAATTATGGTTGGTAGGGTAGGTGGTTTCCTAAAAAAATAAATCTAAATTGATCCTAAAGTGTTTGGATCAGCAAACACCACAATGACAAAAACCTATATTGGTTCCAGCACAAGATGACTCAACAAGTGATGAAATCATTAGCTCACAGGATGCAATGGAAAGCACAATCGCTACATAATATTGGCCAAAAGCAAACCAAGTCTAGCCGAGCAGCAAGAAACACTGGTGTGGGTGTCCTGTTTAAACAAAGCCTTTAATGTCAGGAGTCCTTCATTAAGGAGGGTGGATAAAACAACTAATGACAGCAGCTGCCCTGCTCATCTCCATTCTGACCGACCTGAGCTCAGGCACACGTCTAAACAATGGAGCAATCATAAATCTTAGGACAAGCAGGCCTTGTTTTTTATGAATTCTTTGTTATACCCTTCTAGAATAAAATTGATTTTACTTTTGGACTGTTCAGTCAAATCAATAATTTTGTTTTGGGGGTCGGGCATAACAGCTGGCCTTACAAAGTGTATGACGAATTCCTGAGACAACTGGCAAGACACAATAGATCATTATGGTCTTAGCAAGACATCATAGTGGATTCACATAAAGCATTATATGACACTAGCAAGTTGTTTAAAATGACCCTGCAAAGAACTTGCAAATTAGGTGAGCAAGTTTTTTTGTACATGTTATTTGTATATCTCTTATTCAACCTAATAGTACTAGTGAACTTTATAGTAACGCTTAGCAGCTTGTATTTTTTCCATTTGTTTATTCTATTTGGATTGTCTGGCGGATAGCACATATGCCAATCCATTGTATTTTAAGTATATTTTTAGACTAATTGTCTAAAAGCACTTACAGGTTTAAAGATAGCAGTTGATATGGGTCCTGCAAAAACAAAGACATTTACCCCCCGGAATGCACATTTCAGAGAAGAATAACTGGCAATAACATTATTTTTTAGAGAAATAGCTATGTAAATATTACATAACATGATTCTTTGATAACAATACACTGTGTTTTCCGAGAACTGGAAGTGGGCGGGATCATACAGATTAAAGGTGCAGTATGTAATATTACAGCTAGCGTTTAAATGGGTAAAGCAATTCTGGCCCGGAATCTACCAGAAACACATATTTCAGAGTAGAATTAATGGCTATAGCTTTATTTTTTTTAAAGAAACATATGGAAACACGTTGCGTAAATATCTACAAACATTTTTTGGCTTTAGAAGAGTCAATAACTTACAGCAACGTTAGGCTTCGAGTAAGGTCTAAAAAAAATAAATAATAATAAAAAAAAAAAACACCATACAAAGTGAACATAATATAGTTAAATACCAACTACTCAATTTTACAATAAAGCTGCTCACGTGACTTCAAGATGGCCACGCCCACGAGGGCGACCCGCTCCGGGTAGAACTTAACAGCTAACAAGTTTGACATGTCTGGAGTGTATAGTTTTAGTCTTTTCTCAGCCCATCCTCTTTTTCTAAACCTTTTCGACAAGAAATAGGTGAATGCACTTGAAGGAATGCTAATGAAGGAACTGCTAACGTTAGTGAATGGGCAACAGTTCCCCCAGGCCGCGTAAATATCCGGGCCATTAGCGCCTAAAAGCGGTCGTGAACTTCTAGAATGAGTCAGTGTGTGATGAGAGAGAGACAGACTGCTGGCGTTACAAGGGCAGGGCGATAAGACGATCATTTCCAGTCCAAACGAGGCAGTGGCCAGACCAGCTCCGAGAAGCAGCACAGGCAGCCCATATCCACATCCATGATAGTCTACTCACACTATCGACTTTCTCCGAGCTCTCTCAGCGGCCACTAGATTCGTTTCTCAAAGTGAAGCGTTCAGATTCACATCGGTTTGAATTCCTCAACATCAAATCTTTTCATTCTCAAGCACTGCACACGTTAAGCCGACGCTATATTAGAGTAAACAACTACAACAGACAGCGATTTGCATGCAATTTAAAGACGGATGAATATTTGTATTTTGCAGATAGAAACACGATTTGTTTTACACTCGACAGCGAAATGTTTATCAAACGGCATATTCGGGGGGAATCGCTCATGAGTGGTTTCATGAGTTACGATGCCCTTCGTGGGCTGTGATTATATGCAAACGTGTATAAAACAATGGTTATTACAAACGGAGCACAGGCCGTGTGTGTAAATCGATGCATCCTTTAATAGCCCAGCCCAACCCAAACATGCAAAACCGTGATGAACCCAAACAAGATTCCAGAAAATATTCAGAATGTAAACCGAGTCCCAGATGAAGTGGCGGAGAATTTAAACCTTGCTAACAGGTTGAAAGATGAGCAAAATAAGCATGCTCCAAAATGTCATTTCTTTACCTTCAGATGATTGTAAAAGCGCCTGGTTTCTGCTCCGACTGCTTCAGTCTGGAGAAGCGGACAGTCCACGACTTCACGCCGGAGACAAGGTGATACGGGAGGCGTGTGGTTCCTTGTGCAAATCGCTTAGATATATAAACGTGCATAAAACCCCCTTGATATCAAGCCACTGCTTCACCCTCGCGATGCACTGTGAGCTGAAGCTAACCAGATCCTAACGTGGCAATTCAGAAACAAACAGATTCAAGCTACCAATATGCTCATCGGCTCCCGGTTCTCATCCAATGGGGTCAAGTACCGAAATTCACTTCAAAAGGGCAGTGATGTCACTTTACAAACTATGGCCCCGCCCATCTATCATCCAGCACGCTGTCTCTCCATCATGTGTTTGAAAAAAAATTTATCAACTCAACAATAGATTTAACAATAGAAATAAACAGGAACGTTATTTGTATGTGTGTGTGTGTGTGTGTGTATATATATATATAAATAATGTTAATGGATTATATTTTTAAAAACATTTTTTTTTAACATTTATATTTAAAAACATTTTATTTTTATTTTTTGTATCTGCCATGAAAATCACATTGAAATAATTTAAGGGTTCATTATCAGCAATAAAGACAAACGTACTATTGTTTGTTTTTGATCTAATTTTTGTGCAAGTGTGATTGATAATTTGGAAATGGAAAAAAAGTGTCCTATTTTAAATTATTTTATTCCCATTGAATATGTGTTTCATGAATTAAAGTGACTTTCAAGCAGAGAAAAGTCATTCAAAACATACAAACAGTACGATAGCAAACATCACTCTATTAAAAAAAAAGAAAGGGTCATTGATGGACAAGCAACATTTGTTTTTTGTTTACGTACATTAAGAGGAACACAGAAAAGCTTGTAAAAGAAGAAATAGCCCAGTCTCTATTAATGTGTTTGTCACAGGCCTGCAGCTGTGCACTGTGCTATACTACATTGCTCTTTTTGTCTACTTTTTAAGATCCAATTTGAATACATGGGTGGAGCCAATCATATAGCACCATTAATAATTATCCTCTACCATTTCAAGGTGCAAAAGTCTGGAATTTGCTATCCTCACCCCATACTATGGTTAAAGGGTTACTTCACCCCAAAATGAATTATGTCAACAAAAATGATCCCTTATTATCAATTACAATTGAACCACTGATGGCAGCTTGAGTATTCTGACGATGTCTTTCATACTTTTCTGGACCTAGAAAGTGTGCATTGCTTGGCAGTCAATGATATTAATCAAAGATATAGTGAACATCTAAGCACATTGCACATCTTCACAGTAGTCCTGGGTAAGATGAATGAACAAATCAGTCAAAATGAAGCCTCAGAAGATTATCTTCTTGTTGTAGTGCTGTAAAACCTGTCTGTATATGATCCCAGCGAGGTGGTTAAATGAAATCTCTTCCTGTTTGAATAGCTGGGTGTGGCTCATATTCAGAGGCCCGTTTGAGAATAGGAAAGAAGGCCTTTATAGAATAGCCGCAGGTCTGAGATCAGCATCTGAGGAGGCCTGCTCTGTTTGAACAGCGTGTGTAATCTCTTTCTGTGGTTTCAGATAGCCAACTCAAACAATATGCACTGGTTAGCACACCTGTTTAAACCAGCTATTCTAACATGCCTGCAAACTTCCCTCTTACACATACACGAATATCGGCTAAATAGGCAACTTTTATATTTTACAAGTGCCACAGACACCACTTTAATTTGCAAGTGCTCAGATTCATGGTAAAATGCTCTATTTGTACCACCTAGTGGTCATATGGTATAGTAAGAAAATATGTACATGATCGGTGGTCGACAGAGTGCTTTCTACTTTACTCATAACAGCAGGAGCAGTGTCTATTTTAGAAAGACTTTTGGAAATCTTTGTATTGAACAAATACACGTGAACATAAAAAACTATAACCAAAGTTTGGACAGAACGTGCAATGAAAGTGTTTAAAACAAATGCAAGAAAAATCAAGAACTTCTACTGAAAAGTCAGTAGATTCTTCTACATCATTTTTATCCACATACTGTTTGTACTACCATTGTACCACAGCAAGGCATTTGCACAACTTCTCCATAACCAAAAACAACCCCCCCCCCACAATTTTAGTAGGCTAAAATGAAATATAAAATATTTCAGGTATACATCTGACAACACATGATCTAATGTGACTTTTCTCAACAACATCACTGTGTAGCTTCACATGTTAGTAAAAGGAAGTGTGGTTTGTTTGCAGATTGTGCGCTTTTAAGTTCACCTGAAACAGAACAATATAAATAAAACACGACAACATGACTGATTTATACATTCAAATAACATAGAAATATTAATAGGGAAATCAACTCATCATCAATCCACTGACATGAAAATAATATGCCT
>JAUMHI010000033.1:8925637-8936171 GCA_032359435.1 Enteromius unitaeniatus | reverse complement strand
GGGGGAACATGGAGCAAACCAACATGGACTAAAGACACGGACAGAGACAGACACGGGACAAACCTACGGCGTGACAGAAAGCAACCACAAGCAATGGCCTAAAATCACTCAGAACATTCTAGCAACCACTTAGTAGTAGTAATTAACTGCTAAAAAATCATGCTGAACATCTAAGAAAGCTCAGAGAAACATTATAAAAATCAATTTAGAAACACTTAAGTAATCATAAAAATCATTCAGAATAACTACACAGCAAAATACAGTGTTGACAGTGCTCAACAATTAGTATTTATTAGCAACCTGCTAAAAATCAATTAAGCAGCTATCTAGCAATGTGCTAAAAACACTATGGCTGTATCCGAAGTAGCCCCCTGTTAGTTTTTTTTTTAAACTCAAAACCATATCAATGAGTTAAAAATCACTCACAGCACCTCAAAAACGAATAGCAATGTGCTAAAAATAACTTTAATAACTTCATAACAGGATCCCTCAAAACACTTTATCAGGCGCATAGCATAGGGCTAAAAATCTCCCAGAACACCTTAACCATGTATAACAAGCTAAAATGACTTAAAACAGCTTAGCAACTGCATCACATTGACTTGGCACAAGTGAACACCACTTTCATTTTCATCGGAAACTCTTGAATGGAATCTGCTACTAGCTTGGAACTCTAATATGAACCTTAATGATCAACTGTAACAATCTCTAATTGTCAGTAATACTGGAAGCGCAAGTGAAAGCGACGACTACCAGCTAGATCACAATAAAACAAAACCATAAGTTAAAGTCAAAAAGGTCGTGGTAGGTCAGTGTTTCAAAATGCTCAATATGTATCTACAAATACAAAACACTACAATCTTTAATATGTGAGTGCTGTCTGAATATAAGCCAGGATATATAAAGACATAGGACAAACTGTAAATGGTATAGCGTGTGAAATAGAGACTCTGCCTTATCATCAAGCACAGGCATGTCTAAACACAGTGAGATAACCCGGTTATGAGGTAAAAGACAGGCTCAACGGCACTTTAGTGCCCACTGTATATGCCGCCACAAACACTTCACATGTGGACAGAGCTCACGAGACAGGCAGGTGCAGGACTACAAGGCCGTGAATGTAAGTATTTTTGATGACATAGTTGTGCAGTGCCTAATTATTCTTCTGTTTTGTACGGTTCTGCGGTATTGTGCGTTTAAGTTATTTGCCAAATATGATGTATTTCAGGATATTCAGTGAGGACAAAATGGAACAAGTCAAATGGAAAAACGCGGCTGGAAAATAAAAGGACTTGATGACGTCAGCAGAACGTGATCGTTGTCAGTTTATAGTTGTTTCTTTTTATTTTGCTTCTAAGAATGAAATATTTCAGTAATGATATAATAGGCTATTTCAATCAGCATATGTTTTTTAACCGAGAGGAAAAAAACGTTTTCATTAATGATCCACATGGCGCTGTTTTATATTAGTCACCAGTCCTGCATCTAGTCATAATGCACAGTAATAGCATGATACAACACGGATAGAAAGCTTTAATATAAGTATATGTACAAACGTAGCCTACCAAAACAAATAAAAGGCAAACGGTTAAGGTCACTAACAGAGTGCTAAAAATCACCAAGCGACCCGAAACCCTAATTTCAGCACTGCGCATGCGCGCTGCATCACCAGTCTCCCGTTAGTTTCCTTGGTAACGAGAAAAGGGTGGAGGAAGGAATGAGGAGCATCGAGCTGCGAATAGAGACGGCGTGAAAGAAAGAGGCACCTGAACACATGATCACTCCCTATCGGCTGTTCAACTACTGCCTTAGCCTACTTATACTCCAGCGCACTGTAAACCAGCGAGAGGCAGGAAAAGGACGAAAAATAAAACATATCCTGCGGCGGCTGCAAAAACACGGATCGGTGAGTGGGAAGATCGTTTCCCTCTGAATGCTCCTTACCTTTTTGAGGCGAAAAAAATCAATAAATAAAACAAATGGAGATGTAGACGCGTGCATTCATCTGAAAACTAACGTTTCAAATGGCAATGATACTAATATTATTCTCTAAATGAAAGAGAATAGGAGAAATGAAGCTTGTGTAGCAAACATCTCATGTGATGGCGTTTAAAAGGCGCCTCGGTGCGTGGGAAAGGTCCAGTGATTAATCCGATATAGAGATTTGATGAGTGGCTTCTGTAATAATTTATTGCTTATTTTGGGTGGCATAGTGTCTTAATATAGGCCGACAACTCAGTGGAGCATTTGAAGTGGACGAGGCTGGGGAATAGGACCACTAGAACATAACAGCATACATAGGATTTGTAAGAGAAATGATTCAGTCGTGTCTTAAGCGTTTTACTTTTCCTCAGTTTATCATGTTCTTTCTAAACATCTACATAGTGTACATCCAAAACAGAGCAGGCTAGAGGGGTAAGCTTTGACGCTGTTTCTTATGTTGTCCTCTAGTTTTCACATTTCTTTTTTGCCTTTTTAACGAAAAGTAAAAATAAAAACGCTGTCATTATATCCTCACCATTCGCTTCCAAACCTTTAAGAGTTTCTTTCTTGTGCTGAACGCAAAAGAATGTATTAACTAACAGTTGACTAGTGCTTTGTTGCTGTACTACGGAAGTAAGTGGCTACTGTCAGTTATTTGGATCGCAATATATATTCTTTTATAATAAATTGGAAATGACATTTCGAATGAAAAGGTTTGGAACTGCTCGAGTAAATGAGGACAGAATATACATATAGGAATAATATGTAACACAGTCATAAATATGCTTCACAACGCAAAATAAATGTGACCTACAAAAACTTGTTTGCTAGATTTAAATCCAGGTTACTATATTTAATGGTCTGTTTATAGAGAAATAACATGTAAAATGTATTGATTGTTACTCTTTCACACAGACATGTCAGAAATTGTGCCCCCTGAAGTGAGACCTAAACCCGCCGTCCCAGCTAAGCCCTCTCATGTGGTCCCGCCTTCTAGCAGTCCCTTTTTGCCTTCACCCCAAGGAACAGGGGGTGAAGGTCAGGGGTCAGGTCGGGGATCTGCATTGCTTGGATACATTGGAATAGACACCATCATTGAGCAGATGCGGAAGAAGACTATGAAGACAGGCTTTGACTTCAACATCATGGTGGTTGGTGGGTGGGAGAGCAGATTGTTCACATTTTCTTTTTACTTTTTTCACTTTCTTACCATTTCCCCTCTTTTTCTCTTACTCCAGGTCAGAGTGGTCTTGGGAAGTCTACATTAGTGAATACTCTCTTTAAGTCACAGGTGAGCAGGAGGAGCACAGGCTGGAGTCGTGATGAGAAGATCCCAAAGACTGTTGAGATTAAATCTGTATCTCATGGTAAGAGTATACTGATCGTGTGTCTCATTAATTTTTTTTTATCTATTGCTGGTTGCTAAAGGATAGACCTTGCACTGGACAGAAATAGACATCATGAGCTAATGACGAAAGACTCATTTAGTGTCGGCAGATGTAATCAATAAACCAGGACCCGTAGCATAGTGGCAGCCTAAAGCATATGTGTTTGTGAGTAAGACGTGTCTAGACTGGCATGTGTTGTGCCCAGGGCAAAATAGGAGGCCAGCTGTTGGTGAATCCCCTATAGGTAATTGAACAGCTGGCAAACTAAATGATATCATATATATCCAAATGCTGTTTATTTCTTGTTGACCTCTTGTGATATTCTTCTGATGGTGTTTTAAATGTAGGTGTGAAATAGGTGTCAGGTGTAATTTCTGGTGAATAGTTGTGTCAGGATGAACATGTCTGACTTAAAGGAATTTTTAACCCAAAAAGGACCAAACCATGCATGACTTTCTGTCTTTTGCAAAATGACAGTTTACTGCAAAATGAAAATTTTGCCAACATATGTTGTTAAACCCATAAAACTTTGAACTTGGACTTTTTGGATCTCCTAAATTTTGGTTGCTTGGACTTTATGTTAATAGATAGAAACGGCTCAGGTTTCTCTAGAAATATCTTAATGTATGTGTGTGTGGGTATATATACATGATAAATATACCTAGTACCCACACATATAGTATGTAAACATAATTTTATAAACATAACATTATTTGGAATGCAATTAATTTTTATAATCTTTTTTGTTAGAAGATTAACCAAAGTCATCTTTTTCAGAACAACATGAATGTCAATGTTTGTCATTGAACTGTCCCTTTAAAAATGTTTTACTGTTTTTGTCATTATATGGACAAAACTGCTGTTGTCTTATGAGATTGAACCACTGTACATGGTTAAAAACAATTACAGTTATCTAGAATGCTTTATTTGTAGCTGTGATGAATGTTGCTTTTGCAGTGATTGAAGAAGGAGGGGTAAAGATGAAGTTAACAGTCGTGGACACGCCAGGTTTTGGGGACCAAATTAACAATGAAAATTGGTGAGTTTTGTGTGATTTCTCTGTTAAAGCCAGAAGGCTGGCAGCTATTTTTAAACCAATTTAGTTTTTGAAAATGATTCAAAATACCACTGCATCTAAGAAACTGAGGACATGCATTTGTGTCAGCTGACATAAATGGGGTCAGTTGTGTGCTTCATTTCGGCTGCTACTAACTGGCAGCAAAAACGTGAGTGGCAAGTGTGAGGGGCAGTGTTTTGACTTCCAGATATACACTTAATTTGCACAGACAAGAATTAGATTGCTGGTAAGGATGCCAAATGTGAGTGTGGTTTGGCAGCTTGCCCTCAGCGATCACATCCAAGGAACTCAGTTAAAGGGACACTGCGTTTTTCCTTTGTCATTCAAATGCCTCAGACAGGCTGTTGGGTGCTGATGTTGACAACAGAAAACGGCCTTTTATGCAGCTTTTTATTCATATAGAACAAAAGCTTAAAACCTAAATTTCTTTTTAATTTGTTGCTTGGGGTAAAAATAAATCTGAAATATGTGAGCAGTGGCATACTGTTTGTAAATATCCCAATGCTACCCATGCTGCTCAGAGAGGCATTTAGATGAATACGTAAATTTGTTTTGTGCTTCTTCCTCTCAGTAACACAATAAACACACAGCAAAAATTTGAGAAAACATAAGTTGATCTCATCATAGTGATGTGCATGTTTGCCAAAGCTCTGCAATTCGGTCACATCACATCATGATGTTAGTGCTGACAAATGATTAATCATGATTAATCGCATCCAAAATAAAAGATATGTTTACATAATATATGAGTACTGTGTACATTTATTATGTATACATAAATACAAATGCATGTTGTTTATATATTAAATATATAATTAAATGTAAAATGTAAATATGCACTGTATGTGTGTGTATTTATATATACATAATAAATAAAAGCACAAAAATAATTATTTGGAATGCAATTAATTGTGATTAATCATTTGACAGCACTGGTTTATTGATGTAGAGCTATATATAACAGCTTTATTGTATTATACATGGAAAGAACCGCGTCAGTGTTTTTTCATTTGCTGTTTCAAAGTTCCATGTACTCTAAAATGCAACACTGTTGATATGTTTCCTTTGCGTTCCTAGCTGGGAGCCCATATCCAAATTCATCAATGAACAATACGAAAAATTTTTGAAGGAAGAAGTCAACATTGCTCGCAAGAAACGCATCCCTGACACCAGAGTACACTGCTGCTTGTACTTCATATCTCCAACTGGGCACTCGTGAGTTTGATTTCTATGATAATATGTTGCTTTAAAGGGGTCATCGAATGCAAAATTCACTTTTAAATGTTGTTTAAACACAAATGTGTGTTCGTAGTGTTTGTACACATCCACTCTACAATGATCAAATTTGCACTGGGTTTTTTTTGTTTGTTTTTTAATCCCCCAAATAATAACCCCTTTCTTAAATCAAGCCATTTTCAGATGCATGGGTGTGTGATTTTTTTAGCCATTTCCATGGTTAAAATAAACAGTATGGCTCATAACCCCACTGAAGAAAGGGGTGAGGTGAGAGAATTTCATTATCATTTAAAGGGACATGCAACAAAACGGGTTGCTGTAAAAAGAGCTGTGTTTGACGGGGTTAAAAAGGGTGTTGTTTTACAATACCATTGAGAAATTTGAACTAAAGTATCCTTAAGACTCTAAAGAATTATATCAACTTGTGAAAAATAGGCATCTGATGATCCCTTTAACACATGTACCATGTTCTTTGTTGAGAACAGCAATAATGGATTTCAGTGTGCGCATCTTTGAGATTTCTGTTTGTCGGTAGTTGAAAAATGCTTGTAATTGCAGCTCTGTTGATTAAAAGCAAAAATCTGGGTGAAAGTTCAATCTGCTGTGTTGATTTAGGACCATGTTCATTTAGCCAGCAATGCTTGACTAAGTTGCTGTGAGCCTCAGAAAGGCCAGTGGCCCTGTAATGAAATCTGCTTCTATCGGTCTATTAATTATATCTCTTTCCCTTTTCTCAGGCTTCGCCAGTTGGATATTGAGTTCATGAAACATCTGAGCCGTGTGGTCAACATCATTCCTGTCATTGCCAAGTCGGACACACTCACTCTTGATGAGAAAACTGAATTTAAACAGAGGGTGCGAATGAAGACAGATTCACATGGTGATTCAATATCAAGTTAGTTTTCTGGCTGATTAACTACAGTGCACCATATCCCTTGCAGGTGAGGAAAGAGCTGGAAGCATGTGGGATTGAATGTTATCCACAGAAGGAGTTTGATGAAGACATGGAGGATAAGAGTGATAACGATAAGATCAGGGTAAGGTGAACTTCTCTTATCTCATCGTTCATCTCTCATCTGTTGGTCTGTGTGTTTTCTCATTATGTTTGTTCCATTGAACCTGTGCATTACAGGAGGCAATGCCCTTTGCAGTGGTAGGAAGTGATAAAGAGTACCAGGTCAATGGCAAACGAGTTTTGGGCAGGAAGACAGCTTGGGGAGTGGTGGAGGGTGAGTGGGCAGATTGGTTTGCTGTGTAAAAAAAAAAAATGTACTGTGGCAATTGTGATTTAAAATATTTATGTTCTTTTAGATGGTTGTATCATTATAACAAAATAGATGCTGTAGTGATTTCTTAGGCTGAGAACTTTCTGCAGCTGGCTAACAAACCTATAATATTTGGGTCATTTTCTATATTGGGTGCATTTTCTGTCCCTGCAGAAGATCATCTCATGTTGCATTTAAAACATGGACTGAAATTGCTTCCAAGAGGATTATGTGTTAGGTCTGTGTGTATGTTTGCACAAAGTAATACAAATATGTAAACATGGGGCATTTTAATTTTAACTTTTTTCAATCTAATGACGTTCTCCAGTTTTTTCAGGCGCTATTAGTCACCATTGGACATTTTAGAATCT
Organism: Enteromius unitaeniatus; assembly: GCA_032359435.1. Taxonomy (NCBI): domain Eukaryota; kingdom Metazoa; phylum Chordata; class Actinopteri; order Cypriniformes; family Cyprinidae; genus Enteromius; species Enteromius unitaeniatus. Next base: position 8,928,850 of record JAUMHI010000033.1, on the reverse strand, counting down.
AAAAATGTTACAAAAAACCCCATGTTTTTCACTATGTTAGTATATATTTAGGGCAGCTATAACAATTTAACTTAACCAACAATGGCAATAAAAAACACATTTCAGGGTAACGTTTTGAAGCATACGTACAGTATCATTGGGTTGATATGTATTTTCTGACAAAACATGTTTTTTCCCCGTCCTTCTAGTTGAAAACCCAAATCACTGCGAATTCTCCTTACTTCGTGATTTCATGATTAGGTAATGTATAAAACTTTCTTTTATATACTAATCTTAATATGATTGTATCCACTACTGTTAGGTGTCAGAAAGATTGTTTGAAAGAGTACCTGGCAAGGAAAATGTTGGAAAAACATTGTAATGTTACAAAAGATTTCTATTTCAATTAAATGGTGTTCATCCTGAAAACACTTTCAACAAACAAGCAGAAAATCGCATACAAGAATGATCATGTGACATTAAAGACTACAGTAATGATGCTGATTCAAATTCAGCTTTGCATCACAGGAATACATTTTAAAATGTATTTTAATTATTCATTATTATTCCATAATATTTATTCAATTGTTTGTTAATATTTATTTGCATAAGCTGCATTGTTTATTGCTCTCTTAATAATAAAATGTAGTATATATATAATCCAATTTGCAGGCTTTAGGAAATATTTCCAAAAATGGAAATAATAATGTTATCATATACTCAGGTCTCACCTCCAGGACCTGAAGGAGGTCACTCATAACATCCATTACGAGACGTACCGTGCCAAGAGGCTCAACGACAACGGAGGTCTGCATCCCATCTCCTCTTCTGGCCAAGACACACAAGAAAGCAACCTGTGAGGAAATAAATGAGCGGCATAGTAAGGATGCGAGAGAAGACTAGGATTCATCTTGTAGTAATTCAGCTGTGCATGCTCAGATGATTTCATCGCTGTGAAGGTGTTGTCCTTATGCTCCTTTTGACCCTTTGTGGATCTTGTCATCATCTCTTATCGCACAACCTTAGAAGAAGCCCTCCCTCTGCTGTCTCTAGTGAGCGAGTTTGCTCGTGATAATCTTGTTCAGGTCTAATATGATGGTACATAGCCTTGTGCACAAGCATTTGTAATTGGAAATTGCCCGGTGTTGGCATATCATTAGGAGGAGGATTGCACTGCCACTGCTGTCTGCAGATCAATGGGCCTTATTTATTAAAACATTTAGCACCCTTTTAGTACCTATGCCAATTAAGCATACTCAAGTTAAGAGTAAGCCCGCTAAACTTTAACTTGCAAGTGTTTTAATAAGTATTTCATCTCTTTGGCCCTATAAGGGTACAGCAGTGTTTCTCAAAGTACTTTAGATTCTGTAGTACTAACGTCTTTTTACCTTTGCTGTGTAACTCTGCCAACGTCTCAGAAGGACCACTGAAGTATACTCCTACAGATCATTCCAAGCAGGTACAACAGTTTATACCAGGATTTAGAGTGGCTAATGTGTTTAAATAGCTTTCCAGCAGCCAATGAAAGTTGAGAAGGACACCGGAAGAACACTGATTAAAATGATCAGTGCCTTTAACAAATCAAGAGTTGTAGTTTTGAGGTTTTTCTTCAGCACATTTTTGTACGGACACACCCCACGTTTGTGTGTATAACAATTACAAAACTTTCTCAACATTTTGCATATGGTAACAGTGATTCCTCTCTTTTTATGTGATGGAATTGTTATTTTCATTTCCCATGTGTGCCAACATTTGCGAATGCGTGTTCGTGTAATTCTGCATTCCATCTCACAATATCACTTCTATACTTACTGATCCTAAATCAGTTCACCAATCATTCACATCATGTTTAATTAATGCTGGTGTGAAATAATAAAACACCTTTGAACGATAATTATGAAACACTATTTATATTGTATTTATGTTTTATTTATTATGATGCTTATGTTTTAATTTAATAAACATGTTTGCCATACTTGCCTCGTTTTTTTTCGGGTCCAAACACAGTTTTCCTAACAGTGCGGTTTCAGTTTTGTTGTGCAAACCGAAACAAAGAGTGTCGTCTCTGCTTTTCTCATATGTTGCCTGTAGAGGGAGCTGCGCGACTGAAGACTAAACTTGAGTCAGTAGTCAGTAGAGTCCAGTGAGTGGCGCGATTCTGAATCGTCACAGCAACACAACAGTCCACTCTATTCGGTTCACACCGCGTTTACTAGTCCATCCGGATTCTGTCATGTCGCATGTGTGTTTAAAAAGCTGAAACATGGCTTTGACTTGATGAAACCCCTATATACAGTCTATTTAGCTCCTTTAAACCCCCCCTCGTTTATCATGTACTTGTACCAGGGTTATCTTTTGAGTGTGTTATTTGCAAAACCCGCCTGGCGTGGTGTCATTTAACTGATTTTTTAGTTGGTTTTCATTTGGACTCCGTTATTTATCGTGGCGTTTTACACGATACAGCAAAACCGTGGTCTTTGTCTCTCCGCGTGTCGTTTCAGGTTATTTGTGGCTGGCTTGGAAAAGAAGGCGGGGCTAAAGGCTCTGCGTTATCTGAGAGAAGTAGCCTACTTCTGCGAGTGTTGGTTAGACTAGGTTTAGTTTAGTCTACTAATGCAGAGTACTTACAGACCACATTTTACTCTTTGTAACTTGGATGAATAAATATCATTGATCCAGTGGAAGCCACTGAAACTTTTCAGAGCTTTAGGTGGAGGAGAACTCATTTATTAGATTGTATTCCTTTAATGGTGGTTAATGGATGGAGTAAAGCTACGACCTTATCCAGGGATTTTTATGTTGGTTACATAAACGCTTCTCTCATCTTTCTGAGCTCCCCAACAGCTCGCAGGCGGTACTGCAGTTAGTAGACATTTCAAAAGGAGAAATACACATGCTGCAAGTCATGGCAACAAAATGGCTGCACCTTCACCAGAACAAAACCAATTTAGACTAGATTTGTTTGCTTTAATAAAAATAAGAAGTATGTGAAACAAGGTAAAATACATTATTTATTTTGCCAGCATGAAATGCATTGGGTGTGCGCATTAGAAACGTATGTGTGCATTTAAAAACCATAGCTTTTTTTTAACCTTTAATCAATGCGATCTGAAAAACAACTGCATATCAGCAGACAAAAATCCTCCCACCAGGGTCAAAGCCTCCCTCCCCCTCCGTCACGGTATCCTTATCTCCGTTAATATTTAGTAGCTGTTTACAAAATAAAGGGCATAA
>JAUMHI010000033.1:8915468-8925537 GCA_032359435.1 Enteromius unitaeniatus | reverse complement strand
AAGCCTCCCTCCCCCTCCGTCACGGTATCCTTATCTCCGTTAATATTTAGTAGCTGTTTACAAAATAAAGGGCATAAGTAAAAACACAAGAGCAGTTTATCCTCTCATGAAGATCTGTTCCCTAACATGGACTATTTCCTGCAGGATCCCTCAGAAACTTCGATTCAGGAATGATTCTTCTGAGTCGGTTATTTTAGAATCGAATCAAAACGTAAAGCACAACCGAGTCCGATTCGCGATTAAATGACTCTCACGAACCGGTCCATAATAATAATCACAATACAAACGTATTGAGCGGTAACTTAAAAATAATAATTTTGACTAATGCGAAATACACCAAAAACGCTCAGGACTGTTCATATGACAGCGTTATGCGCGTTTTATCGTGGCAACTCATATTTATATTTAGAAAGAATTGAGAGCAGGGATGCCAGGGTTTGTGATTGATGGAAACACAAGCTCGAGATTGGCATAATTAATAATAATTTAAAAAAACAGCTAAATTATTGGTGATCTCAAACCCATTCAACTGAACAACCAGTGGGAAGTGAGCAGGACTGTAGTCACCGCAGGTAGAGTATTAGAAACAACGTCAAATTTAAACAGACATTTTCAGTGAAGATTGAGCACGAGTTGCTAAAAACCTTTCTATGTTGGTAGGAGGTGCCTGGTTTTCGATTCTCGTGCTGTCCCGCGAAACGCTGGTCTCCTCCCCCTGTTGTTGTATCGCTGGAGAGCAGAAGAGAGCGCGAAGCAGCAGGAGAACTACACTGTCTCGAAAGACTGTCACTGTAGCCTACAGTCATTCACCCTGTGCAGCTGTCTGTATGACTGTATGCGATTCCGTTGCGTGACGGTAAAGACGTTACCAACAGAATCCGCGTTTGCTAATGTGCTTGTTTTTACACGATAGGAAACAGAGATCGTTGTAGTAACGGATTTTGGAGATACCGGTTGTAAGGCGCTCCGACTGACCAAAACACTGGGTGAGTTTTCACACTTCTGATTGTTGTTGTCTACTGTTATTATTGATAACTTTAGTATACACTGCGATTATAATAATTAATGTGTTGTTTCTAAAACTTGAATATTTGGGCTATGTTTTTATTTAAAATGCATCACGATTGACTTAATTTCACATCAGGTGCACACTCATTTACAAACTTCATATAGGCTATAGAAATGTATTTTTATTTATAGAGTCTGTGCAATGTTTGTGTTGTATTTATATAGGTAATATTTAACTTGGGTGTGATTATTTAGAGGGGTTGGTTTTCCAAAGTGTTAACTACAAAGTTACAAATCCAAGTCTACATGTCTAGATTTATGTAATATATACATTTTATCTTGGCTGCTTGATATTGATGTGAATATAGCATAGTTTGCGAGTTTTGTCACTATAGAAATCCACTCATTTTCTCACCCATGATTCATTTAGCTATTCCATTAGTGGAGGTGTCTTAATAACACTTACCTATGGTCATGTGATCTGAAAATGTTGGTCCCCTTAGGGAGCCATTCCACTTAAAATAGCTCCAATTAGATTATGGATTTTTTTTTCTTATGAAAAAAAAGTAGAAAATACTGTTAAACATATATGTATATATAAATGTACTAATCAATTTTGATGCTTAAAGAGAGAATTGTCTTAAAATTACTACAAAAGTGACCTTTAGGACTAATTTTGTACCACTTTCACATACACATACACACACAAATAGTTTTCAAACAGGTTTCCCTCAATACTCATGTATGCATATATATATTTATATATATATATGCATACATACATAAGTAGATTTGCAGACTTGACGTCATTCACCATAGTAATCACTGAATATTCGAAAGATGCCACAGTCCTGCACAGAACGGCTCTGTGTGAACCTACAATATGGTGAATGATGTTCACCGTTCCAAGATGGTGGCCGCATCTATGTGCCTGGAGAGGTTCAATGGGGCGTCTATATGTCTATGTCAATACTCGCTCACAATTGCCATTGGTAAGTAAATAGCTCCACCCCATTGGTTGAGCCAGTGCTGTCAGGCTGCCTGGTATTTTCAAAACATTTTTAGTGCCAGAGTCGAAACCACAGACGATTCTTTTCTTTGAACGTGATATGTCATTTTTCTTTAGTGGTTGGAGAAGGATTACACCTACCTTTTCATCTGAACAGTTTGGAAATTAGCGTTATTTTTGCGATTCCATTATGTTCTATTTGTGGTGGAAAAATGACACACATGATCTTTACTGATTCAATCAACCATGCCTCAACAAGACCTCTGATTAGAGATCTACTGAAATGTTATTGTAGAGAAATAGGGATTGCAGATTTCCAAGTATTGCACTTCATCCTTGTTTTATTTTGCATATAGTCATTAAGCCTAAATATAATATTAATAGCGAATTGCTTGTCGCTTGCTAAAACAGAATACCGTAGTGCTAGCAATGCCAAGATTGTATGAACTGATAAAAAAAAAGATAACCTAAAATGATTAAATATGAAAAATCATTTGTGCGTTAATAGTTTGTCCACAAGGTGGCAGCATTACCCCAATACGTTGTTTCACGTAACTTTATGAGGGCGTCGCTTATGAATTGTGAAGAGAAACTGCGCAGACATTGGACAGGAATGAAAATTCCTAGTGCGTGTGTTAGCTGCCTATGTTCGCACATGTTATCAAATTGAGTATACCTTAGAAAGGCTATGCATTTGTACTGCTTCATAAAAAGATTGATTTGAAAATGTGACTCCCTTAAAGAAAACTGATATTCTGTGGCTGGTTTTGGCTTGCGCATATCTCAAGATTATGGTTGACCTAATTTGTCCTAAAAAAATTTCTGTCGATCATCTAAGTAGTAGATTGTGGGATTTGGAACACGGTTACAAATTTTATCCCACTATTAACACTCCATCACTTGGCTGGAAACATTCTATGGACTAGTGAACATCGACAACTGAAAATGGGTAGAATTGTCTGCTGAATCATGTTACCAGGGATTACAGTAGACTGCAGTAACTTCCTACAGTAATACATCCTGTTCGACTGGAATAGAACCATTTTAAGATATCATAGAAAAATCTAACCATCAAGAACCATCCAGAGCAATCCTCGGATAAAAGTGCATTCACTTTACAGTTCAGAACCTTGTGGAGCAACATCAAGATATTGATGAACAGTCAAGTTCAGCTGGTGATTCAAGACTGAGTTATGGACAGCTGTTTAAAATGCATGATCTTCAAAAACTATAATATGTTTTGTGGAAGTCATGTGCCACTAAGTTGAATTGTCCTACTTCTTTTGCCTGTCTACTTATTACACACCTTTGCTTTTGTGTTTTTTTTTAAATAATATAGCAAAATACTATTTTTCCCTTGATTGGGGAAAAAGTCTTTTCTTATAATGCATTATTAAATTACGTACGTTTTTTTTAGGTCCACCCCTAAAGATTTCTTAAATGGTACAGTCCTTTCAGTCAGTAATTTTCCACTCACCCATCGGCATTCATTGTGGGGGAGGGGAATGACTGTGCTAGTCTCAGTCACAGGGTAGCTGTGCTGTTGTGCTATGTATTTTACTTGTTGTGGTATGTTTTCACTTCTATGCTTCATGTCAGTCGCACACATTTGTTCACAGGCAAAGTGTAATTGATTAAAATGCAATTACAGATGCAAGCTGTGCAGTGGCAAATACGAGGTGATTGTGGTTCCAAGAGTACATGGTTCAGTCCTGCCTTCCCTTCCTTTTAAGCACTGCTAATGTGTACTGTTTTATCACATGTTCTGGTTTCGCTGTAATTTATCACAAAAAAAGTTAAATATCTTATTTATAAATTTTCGTACTTTTTATCATAAGACTTGAAAGCACAAACTCTCAAAGGAAAAATCGCTTCTAACGTGTATCCTTAACAAAACAAACTCAAAAAATAAAAGAAAGGAGTAGGAGACCTTATAATATCCTGAGTGAATAGGCTGGGACAGAACTGGTTGAAACTGGTTTACTCCCTGATTACGCAGTGGCACTGTGAACAACAGCTGTGTCGCTAGCTATTAGTGCCACTTAAATCTTATGTTACCGTCAAACTGTACAAACTGCTTTGTGCATTGAGCGATTACATCAATTTAGGATGTTTCATGATTCTTAATACAGTTGTTGACTATTAATAGCTCAAAATGGTTTCAGTTTAAAAACTGGACTTTGGTTTCCACAAAATGTGTATCTTTCAAGATATCTCAAAATTCTGGCGTCGCTATTAAAACAATAGGAAAAGAGGTGGAAGGAGAGCTTCTCAGATTCTGAGTGTAGAAAATAGGACGGAACTGGCTGAAACCGGTTGTGGTAGCACAGCCTTACTTCCTAAAAGCACAGCAGCACTATGAACCACAAAGATTTCAGGTCACTAGCTATTTGTGCCGTATGAATAATTCGTTACTATTCAATTTACAATTTTGAAAAACAGAGCTATTTTAGGTGTTTTCACGATTCTTAATGCTATGGTTTTGAGTAAAAATAAATTACAAATTGCATTTCCTCAGTAAGTCTACCTTCGGGAAGATCTTAGGTCAGCTAAAGAACACGGATATTACACCTCTGTAAAACAAATAGCAATCTGCGTTTTTGGTATCATAACAAGAAGGCATAATCTGGTTTGATGATTGTGGTATATGATCAAGTTTGAATTTTATGTGGCCACTCATTAGTGTCACAATTACAATTTTCTGTAATTTTCTCATTCCTAAATTGTATCGCAAGAGGATGAGTAAATGACGACAGCTATTATTTCTTTCATTTCACATAAGGAAAATACAAGCATCATCATCTCAGTGGCCTGCTCCTACAATAGTACTGCTCATAGTAGTTGGCTCAGCACCAAATATACATATTTTCCAATTATTCCAAAAGAAAAAATACACCGTAATTGAACAGGTAAATAATAATCAATTGACTTTGCTCATATGGATAGACACAAATATGAATAATGGGACAAAAAGTGTAACATTCTTATTTAAAGTGTACCCAACTGTGCATCTGACAACGTTACCAGCTGTTAGACAACACCTGAAATCTCTTGCAAGGCACATAGTACAGCCCCGTTCCTACCACCCCTCCCCCACACTTATATATCATGTGCTGCCTAACGACTGACTTCTCCTGACTCCCTTAATTAAAATAGCTTATATGTTAACAAGTTACTAGATTGGTAGCACTGTGCAAAAATCTTTACGATTTAAAACAATCAACAGCACAGAAATTGGTTCAAAATGTTGGAGATTTTTTTGGTTCTCTTTAACATGTGGTGTGACACTCCCCTATGCACAACTTCATTATGGTATAGCCCATCCTTTCCTTTTGTTTTTCCACTTGATCTATTTTTCCTTATGAGGGGTGTTGTTCTCTAAAAATAAAATATAATCCTGTTGTCTGATCTTATTCATGTGTATTTTGTTCTGATTATTTGTTTATGATTGCTGATCTAATTAAGCCCTGGTTAATATATTATTCATGCTTCATGTCTCTCTACAGTGCTTGGCTGCTTTCCAAAGCTCATCTGTGTATTTGCATGAACGCAACCTTAGCAGTTTAACGCCATGCTATGCTAGTTATGCTACAGGACCTATGCCGCAGTGTCATATGTACATTTTTCCATCATTTATATTGCAAATGGTTTGTTTCTTGCCATCTGTTTATCAAACCGGGCTATGTGCTAACAAATAATTTAAGATCCAGCTTCTAATGTTCAGTGGTACCTCACAGACTTATTAGCTTTTTCTGGAAACCAGTGGCGTAGAGTAATAATGTTACCGATTTTATTAAGGTTTTCAATGTATTTAAACCGACGCTTCCAAGACACTTGGAATTATGCTTGCACATCTGTAAGCCTGTGTGCATTTGATGTAGTTTATGTGAACCAACTAAATACACACACAGACAAATTGAACCGAACTGCAGCATGAATCCAATGCTGCTCATAGGGTAATTGACAAATTGGCCAACTGAGCAATGTGTCATTTTTGCGTAAACAGTGGCACCAAATGAAATGGCCAAAATAATGACAAAACTGCTTTGCCATTTCTGCCCTACTTTCTGTCATCATTTGTCATCATTTCATTTATTTTTTTACCTCATTCATTGTGGATTTGTTTTAATAACTAACGTACTTGAATAGCCTGGCTTCTTTTCATGCCCTCATGCTACATCCTGGTTTAAACATAAATAACTAATGTACACTCAGAACTGTTCATTATAAGGACAGGAATACTTTCCTCAACAGTAGCACTTTCCACTTCACGTGTTATCAAACAACATTACGCATTACTTAACAGACACAGATACATGGAAAATCTCTTTATTCATATCGTTGCTTGGCTATTAGTTGTCATTTCTGCTGGAACTACAGGAGAAGGTAAGGGAGTAGATACTGTTATTTCCCTTCCCAATCAATGAAAACTGCAGACTGCTATTTAATGCTGTTTCCTGCGACTGGCTTCCTCTGCCGATACAAGTTATATTGTTTCCCCCCCTCTCACTCCTGTGGTATGATCCAAACTCTCCCAGTAATTTTCCGTTGTCTGCTCTGCTGGATTACTTGGTAGCAAGAGGGTGGAGCTACACTGCTGTGTGACTGTGCTTCAGAACTAGGCTAATTTCAGCTAGTTTAATATGTTGTGTCGTCCAGCTACATTATATTTTATAGTTTTCTATTTGAATACTTTTTCAAAGCATGTCCACATTGAAGTTTATGCTATGAGAAAGTGGGAAAAAGGCAGTTTCAATTAGGCAAATTTAAAGGGGAAAACAACTATTGTTATGTGTAATTATATACAAAGTTCATTTTGTATTTATTGATATAAATCAGTGGTTCTCAATCCTGGTCCTCGCGCCCCGCTGCTCTGCATATTTTGCATGTCTCTCTTTGTTAACACACCTGATTCTGATAATCAGCTCATTGGAAGAGAGCTCCTTACATGAGCTGTGTTCCCAAGCGACATGGTCCCTACACAGTGTCCATTAAAGTTTAATATTAATTCACATCTCGCAGACTCTGTGCTAGATTAGTGGTTCTCAATCCTCGTCCTCTCCTCGCGTCGCCCCGCTCTGCGGATTTCGTATGTTTCTCTTGTCATTTGTTCTGTTCGAATGTATGCGCAATGCAAAGTGGACATCACCGAATATTCCGCCATGATTCCAGTTCGAAGTGAATTTATACGTTCCAGTGCATTTAAGTGTGTGAGACATCATTTAAATCATATTCACTTATTTACGGTGCAAATCCGTGAATGAATGTTCTGAAGTGAAGTAAACTTATCGGACACTGTGTAGGGACCATGTCGATTGGGAACACAGCTCATGCATGGAGCTCTCTTCTAATGAGCTGATTATCAGAATCAGGTGTGTTAACAAAATAAGACATGCAAAATATGCAGAGCAGCGGGGCGCGAGGACCAGGATTGAGAACCACTGATATAAATAATAATAGTAATACCCATTCAAAATTAATGGTAGAGTCCTGTCTAAGCCACTCCCCCACCCATCCCCCAGCCTACTCAGTTTAGTGCTGGACTTTTGATTTAAGGCAAGAGAAGGCTTGCACATTTTGCCTCTAAGCAGAAGGTGGCCTGCATTTGATTATAGCAGTGTAAGCTCGAAGTTCTCTTGTCTTTTTCTCCCTTTGTAAAAATGTAGTTATGGTTAAAAAGTTAATGTATGGGTCTTTTGATTGTGCTAATCATAATGTTCTGTGAGTAGCTTGTTTGCAATTTGTTAGCAATAGCGGGAAAGTGCTAGCATTTGGAAAAGAACATGTAGCCTATCATTACCTAGGTGTAAGGTTGGTTGGTTTTTAACCAGTTTATTTTGGCAGATTGTGGTTTGAGCGTGCTTAGTTCTGATCGTGGGGAACTTGTTTCAAGATTCATTTAGGTAATTTATTTCCTCTTTATTTTATTTTCTCTCCTCTTGAAGGGTCATATTTTTGTAAGCGGTCACTTTACTGTAAACAGTGAAATTACAGAACTTGGAAGTTCCTTGCCGTCCGAACAGCATTTAGGTATTTCACACTGCAGTAATGAGTCATTCTGAAAAGGTCCACGGTGTGATGTCAAGATACTGAATTCATTTGAATGTTCCCACCCCTGCAACATGCATAATTGTCTTGGTGAATTGATAAAGAGAGCGGCTGAGGTACCCGATCTCTGGAAAGGTTACTATTTTTACTGTGTTTGAAAAAAGTAACAAGATGTCGGGAACGGTCTCCAAACAATTTGTTTATGGTTGTTGAAAAATGTCATCTTTACATGCCCTACCAAAGCTTCCAAACATAGGTGGAATAGGTGGCTAAAATGGTATTGTTAATGTTGTGCCTGATTGTGTGAATATGGGATCTTTTGTTGGTTTGGGACAATTTACCATTGATGCACAGGTTCTGTGATGCAGGTAAGTAAACAAATTCAATACTAATGTTTGTTTGGTCAGCAAAGTACTCACTGTACGACTTTGGCTATCATAGGCAAAAACAAGGATTGGCCTGATCTTTCTCCAAAATCAGCAGTCTAGTTTGTTAGTTTGACACAGCGGAGTAATTGGCATCACGATTAAGTTTTATCTCTGGTGTCCAAGGTTTTAAGGCACAGTCCTGCAGTGAGGCTTCTTCTACAATGACTGCCAAATCAAAAACGCATTGAGAGCTAAAAAAAACCTTATGCCCCAATTTGTGCAACAACAAACCTCCTCTTGCTCCACACACATTGTAATTCCAGACAAGCCATGATCAAAATGAAGTATAGTAGTTTTTGATCGCTAGCCACCATTTCAGTTCCTCATGTGAATGTGCCGAAGCTGTCATAGATTGATGACGTAAAACTCAGCGGTAGTCGTCTTGTCTATGTTTGTTTTTGAGGCTTGAATGTCGTAGACTCTTGACATTAATGACCGCTAAGATTCCACAGTGTGACATGGCTAATAGATGGGATCATGTTCATACAGTCTATTTGTAAATGGCTACTATAAACTGATTAAAGTCCACCCAGCTTCAGTGTGAATTTTTTACTTCTTGTGACTTCTTAGAAGTTGTAACAAATTATGCATAATACATTTCGTAGACCCTGTTCCAATTTAATTCCATATCAGGTTTTGAAAGGTTTACCTACTTGAGGAAGAGCAACATCCTTTGGACTCCCAGTAAATAGCAGCATCTCTCCAATAATCAGTTACTGCTTCACTTGAACAAATCTTTAAAAGTCTTAGTACTCAGTTCACAGACATTTCTTAGATGTCACTCATCAAGCACAAGGTGTCGAGTTTGAAGACTGCCTGTGTGGTTTGAAGAGAAGACCTCTAGGCCAAATATACGCTGTAAATTCAGATATGAATGCTTGGTCAATGCATTTCAAGTGCACAAAATCCTTGCGTTGTTGTTGTGATAGTTATCAGGGATCAGTAATAAATGCAGCAAGAGTTTGGTCACCTTTAAATGATTGTGCCATTTAACTGGGTCTATTTTCAGATTTAGTTATCTATTAAGAGGTCAACTTTAACTTATTGATCAGCAAGGTTCTTTTCAGACTTATGTAATTATGATCATAGAGATAAATGGCGAGCAGATGTTTAGGCTACATCATTGCTGAAACGATTAGTTTACATTATAAACAACACTTGACAATGAAGAATTATTATTATTTTTATTTTTTTTGTTGCTGAATAAAAGGTTAAACCATGTTATAGCAGGCCTTTACATTAGGTTACATTTCAGGTGACATGGTTTAACCAGTGTGGCATTGTAGCACAAGATATTCCAGCTGACGTTCAACTTTTGAGAAGCACAAACTAAACCAAACTAGTAGAATGTGGGAAAGTTTGTGGGAAAAACTTTTTTTTTTTTCTTTTCCCATTTGTTTCTGTTGGGGTAATACGATATAAGCAAACAGCACTGTACTGTTAGCGAAAATCCTGCTTTCTTCTCAACTACAAAATAAACACAACTAACAGAATTACAACTTCATTTTAAAGTAGCTCTATATGTATGCGAATGTTTATAACATGTGTATTGCAAAAGCTGAATAAGTCCCCGATC
>JAUMHI010000033.1:8901319-8915368 GCA_032359435.1 Enteromius unitaeniatus | reverse complement strand
CCTCGTGTTTTCAGAATTAAAAAAACTTGTTCGGTGTGATCAGGGCCTAATGGTTCAGCCTACTGATTTATCAGTGTAATAATCGATGATTAATAGAGGTCGACCAATTGATTGGTTGGCTGATAAATCGGGCCAATTTTGGACATTTTTAATAAAATGAATCTGCATTGGCCAGTTGTGCTGCAAATTAGTCTGATTTATAGGAAGGCGCATCTGCCGGCAGCTAAGTTTTGATCTGGAATGCTGTACCAGAGAATCTCTCTCCCCCTGGCTCCATGAGACGTCAAGCATATCGACTAAAATATTTGTCATTTTATATTAGTCATCGATTGCCATGATTTCTAAATATCGGCATCAGCCAAAGACAAACCCACATCGATTGAACCTAATGATTAGTCGAGTAATGTTTAATAATCGTTAGATTAAAAGATTGCCAAAATAGCTGTTTGTTGCTGCCCTAGTTTACACAGTCTACTTTAGCACCCCTTGTGGTCTATAAATTGTTCGGTTGTCATTGCTGTCAGAATGAGGCTTTGGAATACAGCACGGAACAGGAGAGGGAGTTAAATCTGCCAAGCGATTTTCATTCTTAATTTGTGAGCCAGCTTTCAGCAACAACAGTTGGTAGTTCTTTAGAGGATGAAGGAGCAGAAAAAAACCTAACAGATTAGGTTGTGAGACACCGTGCATTGTGGTGTAACCTTGATGGTGTTACAGTATTGTAATTGTAACAAAACACACAGATGACCTTGACCTGAGGATAAAGAAATGTGCTAGATTAATTCAGTCTATAGACTGAATGAGACAATCTTTGAGATCAAGACACTTTGTATGTTTTGTTTCTTCAATTCACAAATACTGTAGTTGCTGCTCTTGTCCTTACTAGAAGACGAGCTGGTGGCCATTTTGTATTATTGCAGTCCAAACTCTGAAATGGCAGAAGGGGGGAGGGGCTCTTAAAGAGACTTTGCTGAAGTCTGGCTCTGAGTGGTAGCTGCAGTGTGCAAGCTTCACTGCCGTTGTGCCGTGTTTGGTTCTAGTCATTCTATGGGATTTTTCAGCTCTAAATGAAAAATGTTCCATGTCATGCACCTGTTTTGCAATTTTGTTGGTTTTCACAGTAATAGCATGCTATTGCCCAGGAAATGAGGAGAATTGATCACTGTAAAATTTGTCACATTTTATAATTACATTTTAATAAGGTGGATCAGTTAATTAGTTAGTTTTTGTATATTTTACCAGAAACCTTCAAACTCTGTCCGATACATAAGGGCTCCGTGACAGCCAGTAAGTGAACTAGTCTAAACTGGTTTCTGCCAGTCATATCTATGAGTAGCTGGCTAAGCATACAGTAGCGTGAAACATTGTCAGCTGTTTTCTAGCACATTGTTGATTGTATTTTTATTTATTTATTAATTTTTATTTTAGATTGTGAAGTACTAAACCAACAATTATGTCTGTTTTAATGTATCCTGGATTTTATTTTGTTGTGGATTAGCTCCTAATGCTTCTGCTCCCCTGAAATTGAGAAAATAGTATATTCCACTTTCAGACATGTATTCCTTCTTAGATGTCTTTGGTCACAGTCAGGACTAGGGTGGGGGGTTTGGTTGTTACCAGCAGATTTATTTATCAGGGCAAGTTTTATTAGGCTATATGCAGTTTTAGAAATCTGTATTGTATTCTAAGCTTTTATGACTCAAATAAACAAAATGGCTTTTTTGTAATGTAAGAAATATCAAAGCACTTAAATGTGTGTGTATATTACTTTTGCACATACTTTTAAGAGCATCTTATATGAAAAAAAAAAGACTATCAATAATCCTAATCTATATTTAAAGAGTGGTATACAGTTACTGCTGTATATTAAATGTATGAAGCTAAAGAGGGGAATAGAGAGCAGTATATATTATTATTCTCTATAACCTACAAAACATAAACCTAATTTAGCAGCAGTTAACAAAGGCACTCATAACAACTGACTTAAAATAATAGCTGCTGTTATTTAACCTCAAACATAGAAATGATAAAATTAAATGAGGGTGTAAAAAATGAGGAGTGCCTTTGTGGTGCTGTAGATTCAGCAAAGGCGCACTGTTGTTTCTAATTCGCGGTGCAGAAAACACTGTGGCTACCTGTGCCGGGGGTAAAACATGCATGTGAGCGTTCATCCAGACAGGTAGACAAATTAGTTCTCACTTCCAAGAGGTTTACCCTCACTAATATTTAAGTACTAATTTCTGTTTCTCATCTTATACTTGATTTGTCTTTCCGAACTTGGAAACACAACGGTTTGAGGTCTTGCAGGCTTTTCTGATCACTGAGGACAGTTTATTGTATCAGTCTGTTCAGGATACAGTAAGGGTCCCGAAAATGTTATTTACTGTTGCAGAAGGCGACATGTTTCAAAGACGCCTCTGCAAACATGGTAGAGTCCAAGCTAAGCTTCCCCTCCCCCTTCTTTGTGTGCTCCTTGCTTGAGTTCTCTCACGACTAATCACGAGCTACGCTTGAGAACCGCTGCATTAGACTCATTTCCACAGTTAATTGTATTTTCAGATCAACAAATCGTCCATATGTGCGCATTTTCATTAAAGGTGGGATGCACTGATTAGAGAATATGCTGGTCATCTCAATGGTAATTGGCGGATATGTCCCTCTGAGTAAGATATGACAAGTACTTGACACCTGTTTGGAACTCAGGCACTTGCATCATCCAAGTTAGCAGTATCTCCCCCCCTCTCAGTCCTTACAATGGTATGATCCAAACTCTCCCAGTAATTTTCCGTTGTCTGCTCTGCTGAGTAGGGTGGAGCTACACTGCAGCGTGACTCTGCTCTAGAACTTATTTTAGCTGGTTATACTTTCAGACCTGATTTATACTGGAACAGTTCTCAGTTTCAATTCTGTTTCACAGAAGGTCACCTGTAAAGTTAATCTGGTATGGATTAATGAATGGATGTAAAGTTTTTCTTTTGTAACACTTGTTTTATCTCTTGCAGTTAGGTTTATGCACTACTTGTTTCCGGTGCAAAACATGCTAGTGTATTTATTGATAGAAATGAGCAGAATTAAATAATAGCACCCCTGTAAAATCCATGGTACATCCCTAGTCCCCCCCACCCCCACATCTGCTCAGTTTTACTGCTAGACTCTTGATCGCACGGAGGCTAGTCACGCTTGCAGATTTCTCCTCCAAGCAGAAGGTGGCCTGCACTTGAGGATAGCAGTGTAAGCTCCCAGCTCTCTGTCTTCCTGTCCTCCTGTCCATGTTTGTTTGTCCTCTCATTAGTTTATTTCTGTAAAGTATTTAAGTAGCAACTCAAAATATATTCATTGAAATAAATGTAATATTAACGAATGAGTGAGGTGCTTGCGATTTACTTGGCTTTAGCGTAAAGGTCTTAGCCATGTACAGCTATGACTTTGCTAGCATGTACTGAAAGCAGTTTATTGGTTTTTAATCAATTGATGTGTTTCAGGTGTTCTTAATCTTACTTCTGGAGTTTCATTTCAGCAGCAGTTTGGTCCAACCCCCCTTAGTACACCTGCTGGTAATTTACGAGCTCCTGAGGACCTTATTCAGCTGCTTTGTGTGCTTGTTTAGAGGCCGAAATCAACTCTAGTCTACTCAAAGGATTGAGTGTAATTAAGCACCCATGTTTTGCAGCTTTTCTGTACTGGAAGCTCTAAAGCTACATCTCACTTACAATAATTTAATTATTATATTATTGATAATTCAATCAATTAGCTACAAGCTTGAAACTATTTTTAGTGAAGTAACAATAATAGTTGTAATGATAACCAAAGGTATAAAATTTGATCAGGGTTATTTTTAACTTGTGGTGTAAAAAACAGAAATCTAAAATGATGAGTTTACATTATAATAATGAATTTACATTCAAAAGGACACATTGTTTCAGCTGTATACATATAGTGAGGGCGGAAAAAGAGAACGGGCTAGAAAATTTAACCCAGCAAGGTTCAGAAATGTATTTTTAAAAAAAAATGTAAAAAATGTGTCGTTTTCAATATTTGAAGGCATCGTGCGCTTCCAGACGGTTTTGTTAATTATAGTGAGAGTGAAGTTTTGTCACAATGTGCTGCTTGTACGTGGTGTAGTCAATGTGTTAGGACGTGCCTTTTTTGGATATTAGAACAGTATTTTTAATGCTGTGTGACCAGCAGAGCAGTTAATGTCCAGAGACATTAATGCTACTCCATAACCGTCACTTGCTGAGCACTAGGTGTTGGATTGAAGAGACAACCCTTTAAAAGTGCTCCAATGCAGAAGGATGAAGCAAAGCCAGAAGACTTAAATACGATCTGAAGAATCCCACACCTGACGCATGAATGAAAACCATCTTTCTTATCCAGAAGACAAAAGACCACCTCTATGATGTCACATCATTTGGTGGAATGACAAGGCTTGTGAATGACTGAGCACACTGTGTTCACTCTGTAGAACCTTGCGACAATTCAATTTTAAAAGCAAGAAATTCAGCTCCTTTGTGGACAAACTGCTGGACATATGTGGACGCGGGGAACCAGGAACAGTCAGATGTGCAGAAACATCCTACATGCAAGCAAAACACTACATCATGCAGCCCTGAACCCTGAGTCGCTTTTAGGAAATTTCTTCCTCTGATTTGTGCAACTTCAGTTGTGTAGCTTGCCAGCAGCCGAGCTGGTGGCCATGTTGTGTTATTGCAGGGTAGAGCTGCGAGTGTAAAATGGCAGAGTGGGGGAAGGGCTCCTAAAGAGACCTTGAGAGGTGGCTGCAGTGTGCACGGTTTACTGTTGTTGTGCCGTGTTTGGTTCCAGTCATCCTAGAAAGATTTTTAGCTTTAACACATTCAGTGTTTTCATGGACTTTGTGCACTTTGCGTATGATACCAGAAACTCAGATCTCTCTCGTGTCAGTCTAAACTATGACGTACAACCCACAGCCAGTCTGAACCGGTTTCAGCTAGTTTTTGTAGGTCGCGTCTGTGATTAGCTGGCTGTGCATACAGTAGCATTACAAGAGGAAAGCTGTTTTTTATTTCTAAAAGAAGTTATTGCATTATTTTTTTTATACAGGTTTTGTTTGTACCCATTTCACAAGCAATCCTCTCTAATGCTAATGCTTTTTGGCATAGATTACCTCCTCTTAATGTTTGTGTTGCCCTGTAATAAAGAAATGGTATATTCCACTGGGTATCTAAATATTTTGCTTGGGTGTCTTCCTTCTAAGTCAGGATTGGGGGTGGATCTTATCAAATCTCGTGTTTTTTAAATGTTGACGGCAAATCATTGACTTTTAAACACAGTTTTAGGAATCATGTGTTTTAGGAATGGCAAATGTAAACAAATAATACATAGAATATAATATTTAATATAAATATAAATGAAATATTTATGATGCTTATTCCAGTAGCGTATTATGATACAACATAACTGACCTAAATACTACTTTTGGAGAGTAGATCGTCCATTTATGTAGTTTGCTTTTTCGTTATCTTTTTTAAGTTAATTTAATCAGTAATGGTTTTTGTGTAGCTAGATCAGCAGTGTTCAGATTATTCATGGTCAACACTTCAATAAGCACACAAACTTTTAGCACAAATATAATCCCAAAAGCAATAATAATGAGTATCCTTTAAAAAGAAAATTCCACTGACCACTTTTCATTTTGACTTGGAAAAAATGTTAACCGCAATCTTCTGGCTAATGTTCGGGTGAGTGAATAAAAAGGCATCTGCTCCAGTAACATTACTAGTACTGAGATACCTTATTATATGTCATGTGATGTTCGTTAGACGATGACAGATGGCTAAAATGACAGCGAGTCATAAAGTCAAATGTTAATTCGTCGAGTGAGTCATTAGACTGATTCAAGCTTGAAACACAAATTTTTGATTCGCTACTGACAACCAGCACACAGTCATTTGTTCACAAATGACACCGCAATGTTTCCCGTGCATTCAGTGGAAAGTTTTAGAAGAATGTTTATTTAGTCTCTATAGTAGTTTTGCTTTGCAGTTTTTGGTCTTTCTCATCACATTCAGTACAGAATTCAATATATTTTGTCCTGCCGTGATGCTGTAGATTCAACCGCAGCAGTGTGTCGCTGCCTCTGATTAGCGGTGCAGAAAAATCTGTGGCCACTTATGCAGGGTAAAATAAACATGTAGGGCTTCATCCATAGAAAGATTGTATGAAGAACAAAATGTTGAAATTAAAAAGTATTCAGGTAGATTGTAAATGAATACCTTAGCCTTTTGTGAATTCATACTACTGAAATAGTTATAAAGGCTCAGAACTCGTTCCTAAAGCTGGATTCTGATTTATTTTGGAACCAATGTGGTGACCAGACCGACTAGCATTTCTGACAGCTAGTGCTTTGCAGGAATTGCCAGATTCCAAGTTGAGAAGATTGGCCTCCATATCATATGCAGTGGAGGATATGCCTGCACTCAGATACTAGGAGATTCAATCTGTGAATGCAGTGAGACACTATAATTTGATTGTGATTGTATGTAAATTTAGACCGTTTTATCATTCTTCCTTTCATGCAAAGGATCATAAATATTCACACCCCTCTTTAGTAATAGTACATTCCTTGCCTATTACTTTCTACAGTTTTGACTGCATGTTATGCAGCAGTGGGGGAGGGTAGAGTGTTCCCTCATGTCCATATTTTTTATGCCCACTAAAATTTTTACAGCTTTTTTGGTTCTGTACATCTCTGTTTATTACCTTTTTTTGGCAATGGGTAATTTAATAGAAAGCCTGCTGTTGTTTTGTTGAGTGTGTCTTGTTCAATCATAGCAGACTGTTCTGGTCACTGTTTCATGGTGTAACTGAAAGATATAATGACCAGGGTTTAATAAAAGTAATGATATTGTTTGTCCTAGTGTAGAAGATAAAGTATTTTATAGAAAAGACAAGCACATGGTAGAGTCCAACCAATGCTCCCCTCCCCCCTCTATGTACTCTTTGTGTGCTCCTCGAAGTAAGATGCCCAGACGTGCTAGAGTCTCGACTAATCATGAGCCACACTGGAGAACCGCTGCATTTATCATATCCCAAATTATTAGATCAAAAATATACATATTTAAAATAAAGTGTGAATATTTGCGCACCGAGTTGACTCTAATTAGAACACCTCATTGCAGTTTGACAGACATAAAAACCCTCTGATTAGTTGGACCTCAGATGGAAATGACCTGTAGTTAGTGTCTTTTTGGAACTCGGATAGTTGCAGCAACAAGTAAGCAATGTCTCCCCCTCTTAGTCCTTACAATGGTATGGTCCGTACACTCCAGTAATTTTCCATTGTCTGCTCTACCGTGTTACTTTGCAGCAAGAGGGTGGAGCTTCACTGCAGTGTGACTGTGCTCTAGAACTAGGCCTAATTTTAGTTAGTTAGATATGTTTCAGCTAATGTAGGTTTAATCCGCTTTAAAACAAGGCAAAATGTTTTGTGCTAGCTAAATTAGAAAGAAATATCTAAAAGTAAACCCTGAATTAAAAAGAAAAATAAAGTTGCTAACAGAAATCAGTGACTCAGTCCTCTGTGTGTGTGTGTGTGTGCATAGTACAGCTCATTTGTCAGTGTCAAAAACGATACAGTATTGTATTTATAATAATTAACATTAAATAAAAGTAGCACCCCTGTGAAATCCATGGTACATCCCTAGCCCTGCCCCTCCCCCACATCTGCTCAGTTTTACTGCTAGACTCTTGATCGCACGGAGGCTAGTCACGCTTGCAGATTTCTCCTCCAAGCAGAAGGTGGCCTGCACTTGAGGATAGCAGTGTAAGCTCCCAGCTCTCTGTCTTCCTGTCCATGTGCTTCTTTTCATGAGAATCTTTGTGTGAATGTGTGGTTTGTTTTACTAGATTGTGAATGTATGGTTTATTGCAGTGAGAAGAGTGTTTGCGATTTTTATTTATTTTTTCCTTCATTAGCGGAAAAGTGCTTTTTTTTATTTTATTTTATTTTATTTTATAAAGAGAATGCATATTTGGCTACATGACATGATATTGCGTCTAACATTTATTTCTTTAGAGTATGTTGGTTGTTAACCATTTTATTTGGAAGGATATGGTTCAGGGGTACTCGGTCCCGAGATTTTCCTTTAGGTCCCTCTTTTAACACACCTGTGGTAATTTACAGGTGACCCTGAGGAGCATGATTAGCTGGTTCAGGTCCTTTTTTGGAACCAATCAGAATCTTCAAAAGCAAATCTGCACAAAGGTAAATCTTCAGTAGGATTGAGCACCCTTGTGGGCTTAGGCCTTAGGCCTTTTCTGTTTCTTTCTTTTCTGCTTCTGTCAATGTTTTTAACTCTTAACACTTCTGTAACTATAGCTTTCTAGATATAATAGATTAGACTACCCATGCTTAATCAATGTCTAGAGATGTTGCTGCTGTCCTATAACTGACTCATCAGACGAAGAACACCTGACCTGAATGGATTGAAGAGCACCCATAAATGCGAAGAACTCCAGTGCGCAAAAATTAAGCAAAAGAAGACCTCGTTACACAACACTTCCCAGAAGACAGATGTAGTCAAGGCCACCTCTGTGTTACCTCATCAGGTCATTTTGTGGAATCTGAAGCCTTGGTTGATAGACGACGCCCTGATGAAATTTCACATTTTCCTCAACTTCATGAGGATTCATCAACAGCAAAAACAAAAACCAGCTGCTGGAAGCAACTGCAGTGTTAGGAACCAGAGAGAGTCAAACGCATGTTCTGTGCAGGCTGGCTAAATGAGACTGCTTGTAAAATCAAGCCACTTCATTTGAATTTTGTCGCCTATTCTGGATTCATGGATAGTGCAACAGTTTTTTTTTTTTTTTTAGCTTGCCCGCAGCTGAGCTGGTGGCCATTTTGTGTTACTGCAGTGCAGAGCTGCGAGTGTAAAATGGCAGAGTGGAGGAGGGGCTCTTAAAGCAATCTCGCTGTAAGTCTATCTGCAGTGTGTGCACGCTTTCCTGCTGGCGTGCCGCGTATGGTTCCTCTCATTCTAGAGGAGTTAAAGCTCCATTGCCTGAAATATTTTCTATTTCACGCACATGAGCGACAATTTCTGTAGAGTTTTCAACGTGTTATTGAGGAAAGGTTAAATAGGAAATGGAAAAACAAGTTCATTTTTAACAGTAAAATGCTGCTGAACCTTTACCAGAACCTCCAAGTGTTTTTAGACGCATCAGAGAGAGATCTATGAGATGTAAACTCGTCTTGACTGGTTTCAGCCTGTTGTTGCCGTTCGTGTCTGTTATTAGCTGGCTGTGCATTAAAGTAGTTGCTACAGGAAGCTGTTTTTATACAAACACTTGTTGTGACTGAGGGTTTGAAGATGGATTCAGGTCTTATTATTTCACCAGTTGCGTTATAAATATTAGATATTCCATTGTGGGTTGTCTGCTCTACTACCGGATTAAATTCTCACAGGAACTGGCGAACCTACTTAAAAATTCGCTAGTAAGGCGGGATGTGGTGCAAATAAAACTTGTGGAGAATAAATTCCCCCTTTTCACTAATGAAGGGAGTTTATTTGGAGCTAACATAATAATAAGCAAAGAATGAATATTATGGTGTCGTCTCATTAAAGCAGATGTTTCATAAAGCTGTATGAATTAATTTTTAACGACGGATGCTAGGATCTTGTGAACAAAATATATTAAACTGGAATAAAAATATAGTTGTTAAAATAGCTTTTGCGAATACATTCAATTTAAATAAAACACAAACTAATATACGTCGTGTGTACCCAACAATATTAGAACACCAGAGAGGTTAAAGCAGTTTAGAATATGTGTTGAAGTAGCTAAAGCTTGTTTAAAATTATAGAGACAATAAATCTGGTTTTACACACGTAGTATACAGTTTATTTATTATTCTCATCATAGCTGCAATTGCAACATTATGCTTTATTTTTTTTCTTTTTAAGCCCATGTGACAATACTTCAGGCGCCACACTTCCTCTGATTAAAATCTTGGTGTTCAGCCACAATCAAGGCCTTCATCAGACATTAGGAACATCGGTGTAATATTACGTGGATTTTTAAAATGATTTGTATTATTTTCAGGCTTGCTTGTATTCAAAGTTCTGCATCCCCACACGTCTTTCAGTTATCGTACGATCCATGTCTGTCATCTTTTACTGTTATGACTGCACATTCTTCAGCAGTGGGGGAGAGTGAGTGTTCTTACTGCATGTTTTAGCCCCAGTAAAATTTAAGATCTTCTTTCCCCTCCTTATTAAACACTTCATAGTTTCATGGAATGTGTTTGGAGTGGTCTTCCAAAGTTTAAAAACCGAAGGACACGGTCTTGTGCTGTAGAGCAATTATTTTCCTTCCATTCACACTTGGGGTATTCCATGGGGAGACGAGTAGACATGGCTTGCGTTTTCTCACGATCATAGGATGAACCTGAGAAGTATTAAGTTCATTGTGTGCGTGCATCTATGCAGTTTTATTGATTGTGGATGGGGCAGGTTATGTTGGCACAGAAGGGACATTGATGAGCTCTGTGCAGGAGACTCATGTCTGGTGTGCACAACTAGATTTCAACGTTCAAGTAAAAACGTTGCGATGCAACATCACATATAATCAGATTAGTATGTGCTTTTTTCGATTCGCCTGTTCTCTCTATTTGCACAATACTCCTGAAGGACTCTAAGAACACAAACCTTGCTTTCATGCTGCCTTTCCAGACAGCATCGTTTTTCTTAATATCTAGTGGATCTTGAGGAATTTGTCATATCAGATGTTTCTGAAAATGGGCGGAGTTATCCGAAGATGCGTATAAAAATGGAAACCAAGAGACGGGCGAAGTGCAGTGTTGTTTGTCATGGCAAGGACAGAAGCACAGATTGATGTGGAAGAGTGCATCGGTCGCGTCTGGTTAGGAAACTGTCAGACCTCCGAGTATGTGGAAACATGCTTCTGTCAGGAACTCAATCAGTTCTAACATAAGTCATAAGGGTTTTACAAGATTTGTAAAATGTTTTTTAAATGAAGGACTTGTCTGAAAATTGACAGTCATTTGAACTAGAATTGACTAGATAAGGAAGCTCCTTTGCTTTGTTCTCATGGATTGAATGTAGACTTTTTATAAACAAAAAAAAAGCCCTTTTTGTTACTTTTATTTATAGGTGCAGTAGAGAGATGACAGGAAAGGATGGGCAAAACAGGAGATGGAAAAATGGCATGAGCCGGATTACAATGTGCATCACCCACATGAGCGCCAGAGTTAAATGATCATACACCAACAGCTACGTCTAATAAGATGTAGTTGGGGGACATTTAGTTTGGAATTCAGGATAGTTTTACAAATGACCCTTTACTAGGACAACAATGAATTAGAGAATGTTAGGGATTTGTTCCCATTTAATCAACTTGCCTTTAGAATAACTCCTTCAGAAATTAAGCAGAATAAATGATGCGCTTTCATGTCACTTCTTAGATTTGATTTGACCTAGTTCAGATTTCTACACAGCGGTGTGAAATGGGCATAAGTTCAGACTCGGTGTGACTCACCTCTTTTTGTAGTCCGAAGTGATCAGATATGCTGAACACGCTTAATTGTCTGTCATTGTATACTGAAATGGTGACAATAGCTCATTTTGTTGTCAAAAGTTGTTTACATTTGCATGTGACAGCTTTTTGACCTTTTCACCTCATAATCCTGTTCAGAGCAGCTGCAAAGATGTTTGTGCAGGATAGAGATTCATTGAAAAGTATGGAGTGCATATAAACAAATTGCCACTATTTTTAAAATGCAAAGCAGATTCAGATTTGCCCTGCGCCCTCTTGTGTTGACACGTAGCGATGCACATGAGACACCCCTGTTGAAATGGTACGATCCACATCGCAGTAATTTTCCACCCTGTTTTCTCTGTGCCTGCAGCAGTGGGGGAGGGGGCTGGTTTTTTTTTTTTTGCTTTTCAGCACATGGCAGTTTTTCTTTCTTGCTGCTGAGGTTTTTGTTCTTTATTCTTCATTTTCCTCTGGTTACTATAGGTTTTTTAGGTGAATGTCATGTTTTGGAAGACTTCAGTCGCAGGTTTTATGAGACCGCTGGTGGATCAGTGAGCTTATAGGAGGTGATGAATCATCTCACAGTCTCTTTAGGAGTCAAAAAGTGAGCTATTGTTTCACATGACGCTGCACTGTTGGTTGTAACGCTACAATTTTGTGTAGCTACACTGTATTTTTTTTGTTTTTTTTAATTCTGGATACAGCCAACACCTTACAAAGAATGTGCTCCGCCTCTGCACATGAGATCCCTTCCCCCTCCCGTTCTCTCTGTCTCTCTCTGTTCCTCTTTTCTGTGTTGTGTGTGCTTTGAGCTAGTTGGGAACTAGGCATGCTCCTGTTTTCGCGTTCGCTACTAATCAAGGCCTACTTCTGAAGACTACACCTCAAGGTTGTTTTCGAGCTGTTGAAGACAATTAATTTTTTTTGAATATATTCTCCTTCATATTTAGTAGCGTCTGCTCAAGATTAAGGGTCTTTTTGGTAAATTTGTAAAAAAAAAAAAATCACTTTTTCAAACCGTTTTTTCAGGTTTTCGCAGTTTCGTAGACGTCGAAAAATTTGTTTGCGTTTTGGTTATTAGTGATAATTTTGTAATTCTGACATTTTTTTGGGAGCGTCTATTTTCTTTTCGTCAAGGGAATTTTATTAATGCTTTGGGTTTTCGCAGTAGGAAGTGTCGTTTGCGCAAATCCGAAAAATCTTTGCAATCTTTTCTTTATTTAAGGTTTTTTTTGCTAGGAACTTTTTTGTGATTTTTATTTATTTTAGATTGAAAGGTTGCTTATTTTAATCACTTTTCTTCGCTTATTAAAATAATTTCGGGTATCAGGCAGGGGTCGACCTTGTAACCAGTTTTTAAGACGCAGTACCGTGTTCTGTTCTTTTGCGAACATTTCTTTATTAGAAATTTGCAAGAGGTTATGTTTGTGCAAGCAGTTTTTGTTGAAGGTTAGTACAGACTCTATGGATTCAGGTCTGAGCTTCAGGAGGAGGAGTATTGTGGACCTGAGCCTGGCTATACACCGCAGCTCTGACGACCATTTGCAATGAGCGGCAACCTCAGCGTCTATGTTTACAGACTGGGTGGGGGAGGGCCACCGTGAGCCTGTGCGCGGTGATCAGCATAAGAAGAACAAGGTTTCCTGAAGCTGGCAGCCATTTTTATGAAGTGAATGTCCTTTTCATGGACACAAAACTGAGGAGATGGAGGAATATAGAGATGCATTTCATTACTGTTTAGTTTTTGTCTCACATTTGTCTGTTGTTTTTGGGTTGAGGACCTGTTAGAATATGAATACTTGGCGCCTCCTTTTGTGTCTTGTACAATCACCTGTCTTGCTCCTGAGTGAGCAGTTTGTGGCAAATTATTTAAAAGCTATAAAATCTTTAATTGAATTGCATAAAGGTCTTTTTTGTGGTTGTCATGGCTACCAGACTTCAAAGCAATAGCTGTTGACAGGAAGTTGAAGGTGTTGCAAATGGTCCTGGAGGATGTGGTTTTGGTATATGTAGGAGCCACGTCATTCACACCTGCCAGCATGATTGTTAATGCAGCAGAAATGCAGCGCTCTGTGGATTTATGCTTGCAGCTTCTTATTTATTTATTTATTTATTTATTTTTTATCGCATGTGTAGTAAAACTAAGAAAATGAGATGAGAATACCTGAAGTAAAGTTTGTGCCGGATTAAAATGAAATCAAGACAAGATTCATTTGGATCCAGGAAGGTGCTTTGATGCTAATAGCAAGTTAATTATAATGCTAGCAACTAGTGCTGCGAAATACAGGAAATTGCTTATTGTAAATGTTTAGTTGATCTTTATATTTTTTTATATATATATAATTTTATTTATTTATTTATTTTTGGTCATAATTAAGAACTATGCCAGGTGGCTATTTCTTGTGTACAGTTTTAGCTTTGAGAGTCTTAATAAGCACTGAAAGAGAACACCACATGTAGTGCAATTTATTTTTAAATACCTGTCCTTCTGCAAAAAAGGTTGTTTTG
>JAUMHI010000033.1:8869727-8901219 GCA_032359435.1 Enteromius unitaeniatus | reverse complement strand
TTTTGTTTTTTTTTAGATTGCAAATAGCTTGAATATTTCCTTGACTTAAGCATAATTTACAACATTGTATACACAGATTCGCTTCGGAAATAAGTAATATTACCTACTTAAATTTACAGGATGGCATCAGATCAGCTGTTTGCTCAGATTTTTTGTTTCTTTTTAAACGATATATAATATATTTTTTGCGAGTGAGTTTAGTATGTGATCTTTGTCATAACATCTGGCTGCAGATTCAGCATGCATTGTAAGCCATACAGATAGGAACTAAGGAATCATGTCGGCTGCAATACTAGAAAATCAAGACTATGCCAGTGCTCATGTGTTTCGGTAAAACTACATGGTTATGATTACATAACAATTTGAGTACAACTTATTAATTAAAACATGAGGGAGCTGTACCAAAAAAGGAACTGTTTGTATCAGGTTTTGAGTTGAACTAATCATTAAATGCATCTAATTCATGTAGCAGAAATGAGTGCAAATGAATTTCTAACTACGTTTCAAACCTAATATTTCAATTTGTATTGTTTTCTTTTAGGATCCTCTAGCGACTGGCTGCCAAATCCATGAACAGGAAAATACTAGACCTCACAGAAGCCTGGTAAGACTAAACGAATGTCTTATTGTGATTAACACTGAGACAGAAGTCCTAGTTTAGTTTAAGTACGATAGTAGCCTTGAAAATCTGCATTATATAATGAACTCCTCTTGTCGCTAGCAGATTCTGTAGGGTGCAGCTCTTATTGGCTAAGAATTGCACCAATCAGCTTGAGGGGGAGGACGCAAAGTCTGCTCTCCCTCTCTGTTTTCTGAAATCACATGCACTGCTGACTGTTACGGCCCTACCAACTAGTTATGTCAATTGAACTGAGGGAGGTTGTTGGTTTTCGTTAGGTTAAACTAGTTTCACAACCAATGCAAGGTGGTTTGTAGACTTGTTAATCAGAGAGGTGCTTCAGCTCGGACTTCTAATGTGGGTATCTAAACAGATCAGTTTAGTACATTTACTTTGGCTTAACTAGTATCTATAAAAGTTGCCAAAGTCTTAGTCTAGGGTTTTAGTTACGGTTTTGTTCCAGTTACGGAATGGTACAGTGATTTGAGGCCAAGAGAAAATTCTAGAACAGCAGGAAGTGGTGTTTAGATGAGTGACAGTGACACCTTGTGGTCACACTTCAGGAAAGGCACTTGTACTTGGTCAGATTAATCAGATGTGTTGAGTACTGGATGGAGTTTAGCTAACTTGCCTGATTTGTTTGACCATATCCTCCCGCTGTTTTTCCGCAGGTGAAAATGGAAGTAGCTGTACCAGAGGAACCTCAGAAGAAAATCTTTCGTGCACGGAAAACAATGAAGATGAGCGATCGGCAGCAACTGGAAGCTCTGCACAACACCTTGGCAGCCGCCACCTCCGGCTCCACCTCTTTCTCATCTTCCTCCTCCTCGCCCCCTCAGACACCACTGGTCAATGGCGCCCACAGTGAAAAGGAGAAAGTCAAGGAGAAAGACTCGAATAATAAAGAGGCCGCCTTGAAGTCACCTGCTCCTGATTCAGCTCGCTGTTCCACTTCTCCGTCTTTCACCCTCTCTCGATCTCCCTCTCCACCCAACACACAAACTACCTCACCTTCTATGGATATTGACGACCCCCTTGTGGCGGCAGAAGAGAAAAAGGCGACAAGCAATAAAAGTTCCTCCTCTTCCCTTTCTGCTTCCCCCTCTGGGTTGCACTGTGATCCAGAGGTTAAGGAAGGATTTCTGTGCTTGAGCGAAGAGGATGAAATCCAAGCAGACAAAGATGAAAAGAAAGACGGTAGTGGGGAGAAGATGAATATAGATGATGAGAAAGAGGACCAAAATGATGAAAAAGGCACTTCTGAGAATGCAGTAGGTGAGAATGTGAGAAAACGGAACGTGTCTGAGTTTAGTTAACTCAAATATTACATTTTACCAAGAACTTATTTGCGGCGTTTATAAATGTGGTGCTGTAAATGCTTAAAAATTCAGAGATGTAAAATGAGCTTTTCCTATTCGTATTCTTGTAATAGACTTTCAAGCAACAGCTCAATTAGTCATTTGTGGAGAATTATTCATTATATTGCAGTCATTTTGAGAAACATTCCATCTTTGCATTTTGCGCAATGAAAGTCTTCAGCGTTTTACTGTAGAAGAACAATATGGATGACAAAATGAAATGATTCCTCTCCAGCTTTAAAATGGTTTTAACATTTTGAGACCCTAAATCTTCAAACTGCTGTTGCTTTGGTATTTGTTACGGCTCAATAGTATTGACGTGAGGTTTAGCCTTTGAGCTAATATTACTTAACGCTAGTAGCTCTGCCTTAAAATCGAAACCCTTCCTCTATTTCTACTCAACAGCAGACAACAGTGCCTCTGCTGGTACAAAGCGATCACTGTCCGAGGAGAAAGATGAAGATGACAAAGAAATCAACAATGAGAGAGATGGAAAACGAGCAAGGCTGGATGGTGAAGAGCTGGAGGCTCAGCTAGAGCTGAAAATCACCGCCAATGCTGGGAGCCGGCATAAACTGGAGAAGGTTTGTTATACTACTTACTTATTTATTATTTTTCTAAATCCTTGTATCAGTATGCATCATTTAGTCGCTTACCATGTGTAATGGCACATTCTCATAACTCATAACTAAATGGGATACAAAGATATGTGATGACCGTAAATTAATCTTAGAAAGTTCACAGACAAAATTAACATTCTGTCATCAACTCATCCTCATGTCATTCCAAACCCGGCTTGTTTTGTTCTTTGGAAATTGAATGCGTTTTGTTCATTTTTGAAACACAAATGAAGAGACACGATTGCTTTTAGCCCATGGAATATGGTAAACAGAAGCCCAACTGTACTTGTTTCACAGAAGAGCAAAACGCATTGGTTCTCACTTGACAGAATTTTCGAGGCTATCATACTTAATACATAAATTATTCTTTTTCTCTCTTCTTATTAGATGGTCCAGCAGTTAGTCGAGGAACGGTTACGGGTGCTGCAGTTGACTGTGTTTGACCGAAGCATAAAAGAGCTGAAAGAGAGAGTGGAGAAGATTGACAACGCAACCAAACAGCAGAATACAATGCAGCATATTAACACACTACAGGTGAGTTTTGACGTTTTCAGATACAAGAGTTATTACTATTATATACTAACAATAATAAGTTGGAACTGTGAAACTTTAACATTTAACAAAAACAATGTTTTAATTTTAGGCTAAGATTTCCCGGCTGGCCAAAAAGTTTGGTGCTGCTAATCAGGCCTCTGAGAACTCAAAGAGAACTCAAGAGGTAAGACAATAAATGACTGGAAAAATAGTTCAGTGGTTATGTGATTTGGACAAAGAGCTTAATGGAATATCCATCTATTTATTTGTGCGTAAATACAATACCTGTTTTAAGTGATAGATTGCAAGCAAAATGTGCTTTTGAATGGTTCGTTAAAATGATGACATGTTTCCTGTTAATCAGGCTCATGCTGCCGCTGCCGCTGCTCAGGCTAACAATGCAACCAGCATGACTACACCGCAACGGTAAACATATCTGACACACCGACCTCCATCCTCACAAGATTATGCTCCTACTCTGTTACAAGACATTACAATCATTTGTTGTCCTCAAAATGATAAAACAACACGTTCAGTTGTCAAAGATGCACCTCAAGTTTAGGTTTACATACATAAATAATAGAATACATAACTGAACAATTTCACAACTGAACACGATTTCTCTATCGTTTCTGTTCTTTTACAGTACTGTTAAAACCACAATGGATCCCAAACTGTCCAGTCCAGCCACTGGATCTAATTCAACTGGTGAGATTTTTATTAATTTAATTATTGTTCTTGTTTTAATCTTCAAAGTAGCATTTTATTTATTTATTTTTTTTTTTCTTTCTTCAACCCTCAGCAAGCCCAGCCCAGCCCAAACCTCTGTCCACACCGACTACGCCAACTTCCTCTGCGCTAGCTTCTCATGCACCCATTTTACAGATCATTTCCACAACAACAAACTCCACTCCCTCATCCACCTCTTTGCCTGGCCAGTCTCAGACAGGAACCCTGCTACTAAAGACTGGACCCGGTACAGGGGTCATGACTAGCACCCCAGCAACTTCAGGGGGTCAGTCAGTGGCTATTCAGCCTCTTTTGATTCAGCTGCCTTTAGCGATGGCGAATGGGCAAAGCGGGGCATTGGTCAATGCCAGTGGTGTTAATTTAATACCGGTGTCGTCGTTATCTACGGTTAGTAGCAACAATAAGGCAAAGACGACTACACCTGCTACCACCTTCATCCTTCAGAAGCCAGCAGGCAGTGTTGTTTCATCTTCCTCGACCTCGTCAGCTCCGGCGGTGTCCTTAGCGAGAGCTGTGTATCCGGGTGGCACAGGAACTGTTAGTTCACCCAGCACAGGGATATCGGTGACTACAGCCCGAACACCTACGCAGTGTGCAGCTGTTGTGGGAGTGTCGACAGCAGTGTCTTCTCCAGGAACCACGGGACCCGCAGCAACAGGATCAGCAGCAGCTGCAGCTGGTCCACCATCAGCTTCTGCGCTGGCCTCAAAGACAGGTATGATGTGCCTACTTTATTATTTCGGCTAAACTAAAAGTGCTTTTTTTTTTTTTTGATATACATTAAATTGAAATTAGTTCATTAGTTAGTGATAGTTCACCCAAAAATGAAGAATTCTGCCTTTATTCCTTTGATCATCTTCGCAACACATATTTAGATTAATTTTTTTTTTTCCGAAATTTGAAAATTTTCCGACCCGGCTTGGACAACAATACTTTTTATGAAAAGATAGTAAGGACATTGATTAAATAGTCCATGTGACATCAGTGGTTCAACATTGTTAAGCTACGAGTCATTATTTTTGTCCCGCCCTTTACACGTGAAAAGTATTCTTGTAGCTTCATAACATTATGGTTGAGCCACTGATGTCACATTGACTGTTTTAATGAATCTACTACCTTTCTGGCTTTTGAACTTGCTGTCTGGAGGATTAGAAAGCTCTCGGATTTCATCAAAATGATCTAAACTTGTTTTCTGAAGGTGAACGAAGGTGTTACAGGTTTAGAATGATAGGCGAGTAATGACAGAATTTTAACTTCTGCTTGAATTATCCCTTTAAATGGGGCAGTGCATTGTCATTATTGTAGTTTTTAAGAGTTTGGAGCATTTTAATATTGTGACTATAAATTTTGTCTCTCAATTATGTATGTTAATTATTCTTATTTTATTTAAGTTTATTCTCAAATTGCTTTTATTATTGCGTATTGTATATTTGTGAATTGTATGGGCTGTTTTATAATGTAATCTCATTATCATCTCTCATTTTAAACAGATAATCAGGCCTCAACACCGAAAACACCCTCTCAGGTAAGCAATATCTCATTGTAAACAATGTTTAAAATATAACTGCAAACTTACTTATTCAAAAAAACATTTGTACTAAATTTTGCTTGTCTTTCTACAGACCGGGCGTCCCAAAGGTTCTGTAATAGATCTGACTGAAGATGATGATGATGTTCAAGGTAAAACATGGCTTTACCATCTTTATTGCTCTTTGTCTTAAGATGCCAGTCACATTAATGAAAAATCCTGAATAGAAAAGTGTTGATTGTCTGTTAATACTGTAGTGATGTACGAAGATGAACCGTTTTCACCAACGAGCAACAAGTTCAGTTGTATTTGAATGAAGTCTGCTGAATTTCTCATTCCTAGTTACCCCTTTTAATTTACCAATTAGTCATTGTCCATAATGCTTTTTTCTTTGTTATCCAGTGACTGGAGTTCAGAAGGCCACTGTTACCCCCATCTCTACCCAGCGTGCATCTGGACCACCTCCTTTAGTCAGCTCTACCACTAATGCTGGTAAGTGACACTTTCATTTTATTCTACTTTTCGCCTGTAGTTATGAAGAGTTGTATACTGACATGCTTTATTTATTTTTTCTTGAATCAGGAGCTCGATCAGTGCAGCGTTCCTCTGTGGTGAGTGCGCTGCCTTAAAAATAAATCAAATGTTGAAAGTGTGTCTTCGTTAAAAATATTTTAACACGCAGTGCATCCCGTAATCTTTGTTCACTCATTGTTTTCTCAGGATTCTCCATCCCAATCCCGTCCAAGCTCTTCTTCCTCCGCCACTCTTCCTCCATTACCACTGGCACCATCGCCACCGGCACGTCTCCCCCCCGAAGCCGCCCACACATCCCCTCCACAGCAGCCCCAGCTCAAACTGGCCCGCGTCCAGAGCCAAAACGGGATCGTCCTGTCCTGGTGTGTTGCAGAAACTGACCGCAACTGCGCCGCTGTAGATACCTATCACCTGTATGCCTATCACCAGGACCACCAGGGGGCAGCATCGGGTGCTTCAGCTCAGTCACTATGGAAGAAGATCGGGGAGGTGAAGGCTCTGCCGCTGCCCATGGCATGCACCTTGACCCAGTTTGTGTCCGGGTCAACATATTATTTTGCCGTCAGGGCCAAAGATGTGTACGGTCGCTTTGGTCCTTTCTGTGAACCACAGTGCACTGACGTCATTAACCCAGCGTCTTCTCCATCATCCTAAAATAATTCCAGATAAGGGTGGGTGGTACAAAAAGATGTGGCTGATGGAAGTGTGACGGGAGCTTTGTAATCGTTCCAAAATTGTTAACTATGCGCAGACCACTGGTTTAGTCTTGCCCTTGTGTTAGGAATCGTAGGGAATTCAAATAGGTTGTCTAATGCAAATGGAAAAACAAATAATCATCAGTGCATACAGACACACATACACTATTTGTTTCAACTTTATTTTACAATAAGGAGGGAACTATCAGACTTAAATTGTGCTTGAAATTGTATTTTCCTTGTGCAGAATGTTCAGAGCTAAGTATTGTTTTTGAATTTCTTTCTCTTTCTTTCTTTCTTTCTTCCTTTTCTTTTTTTATTATTATTTTTTTTTAATAAAATGATATTCAATACATTGCACAGATGTTCCATTATAGGTCCCGGTCATTAGTAAAAGGACAGGAAAGCTGGGGTGGTAAAGGTTTTGTATTGTTTTTTGTCTGGTACCCAGACACTGCAAAATGACACTCAGTAAAAGTATTGATATATTTAAAAATGTTTCTTTTTATTTGTTGAAACTACAGTGTGATTTATTAAATGACGTGTAATGTTCATGTATGCATCACAGCCTCATCACATTTAATAATTTTGTATTTATTTATTTTTAAAATTTTAAGCTAGCAATGAAAGGGTAAGTCACAAGAGAAACTGTCCGTTAGTGTTCCCGTTCATCTTAATGGCAGAGCCTAGTACTGAATGTGAGTTCTGCCACATGTCTAATGAATCCTTAAGTTCCCAGAACATTGAAAATGCTGTTGGCACCACAATCCCAAGGCCTTTATTAGTGACACTTCCAATATGTGATGTGGAAGGCAACACACTGGGGAAAATGAGTCTTATTTCACCCTTCAAAATAAACAGGTACTGGTAAGACATCTAGTATAAAAGAGAAATATTAGTCTAGGATATATGTCTATAATATTTAACACAAAAAGGAAGAATAGAAATGAATATGTTAACTTTGGCCCCGAGTATATTAAAAAGGAAACCAAATCTAATGAAGATATTTAGTATAGTGTAATAGCTATGGAATTTCCTCTCACTTTCACCTGGATGTTGATCGTCTGTTCCTGTCTGAGTGAGTGGATGGATGAAAGATTCAGTGTGGACCAGACTTCATGCTATTAGTCAAAAGTCTAGATATTCAAGACTTTTCTAATACCTTAGAAATATTAAATAGGTTACAGAATATGTTTGTTCACACCTTCATAACTTTACAACTTGCTTTAATGTGATGTTGTCTGGGTGTCCATGTGTTTCCGTGAACACGTTTATTCAGTTGAATAATGATAATAATACAAAAAAAATCTTAAATTGAGCCATGCTTGCTTACCAACACATTGTCAATATTAAGCGTTTATTTGCCTACCAGAACAGCACTATTCTGTGTAAAGCTCTCAATTAAAACAATATGTGCTACACAATAGAATTGAACTGAATGGAAATGAAATTCCTAGACTAGCCACAAGGGGGAAGTCAAAGACGAGCAATTTCTGTACAAAATGCGGCGCAGACTTCACATTCATTCAGTCACATACAGCAAAAATTGATAAATTCTAAAATATATCTACATTTTAGGAAAACTTGATTGTTCTATTTAACTTAGAGCCCTAATAATCAAGACTTTAGTTTTGTTTCGTTCTAAACAACACTTTATTTTCGTTCTAAATTCAAGTTAAAGCAGCGTCAGGTAATGTGACGTATTGACGTTAGATTCTAGTCTGAATTATGAAGGGTAGGAAACGCGAATAATAGAAGTACGTTATTAGTTTCTGAGCATATTATTCATGAGAAGGAAAGCCCTCAGAATAACTTCATGCAGCCGCTGCAACACCTTTGAACAGGTGTGACGACGGAAATGACGCGGCGAGATTTTTGGCGGTAAGTTTATAATGTATATTAGTTTTTTTGTTATTTTTTGGACACATAACACCTGGCAGCTACCTTTTTTTTTGCACATTAGCTGTAATACCAAGCATTTAGTAACTTTGACTACTTTCTGTGAAAACCTTGCATTTGTGGTCACAGACGTTTGCACCATACTGTACTTTTAAAGTCTAGATTTAATCATAAAATCTGTTTAGTCACACAGTGACAAGACAATGTAGTATATTGAACTTTATATATGGAATTTGTTTAGTAAGGTATGCTTGTTCAAAAGCACGGTATATAGCAACACCAAGGTCTCATTTTGTATTGAACTGCATTGGAGATATTTGTCTCATGGTTCAAAAATCTAACCACTCAAAATATCCAGAGAGCAACAGTGAAATAATAATGATATAGCCTTATATACAAGTCAAAAGTTAAGTGAAACAGTTGAGCTGTCAAACTATAGGTTCATTGTGAAATAGCATATAACCAGATCAATTTAAATATGAACAAAACACCCTCACATGAAACTCCAGATTAAGCAGATTCCTATAGAAATAATTGGATTTTGTTTTCCAAATTTTGCGACAAATGTATTTACAGACGCAGATACATAAATGATTTATCACCATAAAGGTTAATGTGAAAATAGTTTTAACATAATGTTCGATGCTAAAGCTGATTTCTTTTGAAAGTATTGCTTATATAGCAAATCTCCCCATCTTGTGTTGTGCATATAACATTCAAACTGGTCACAGCTATCACGCCACCTATACACACTCACTTATTACTGATTACCACCACCTGAACCCAATCAGGTCAGCGTGTTTAAAAGCCCAGCTCATCAGTAACGCTTTGGCTGAGATCAAGGTAACGTCTTCTCAGTCTTGTCTAATGCCTCACCTGTCATGTATACTACGGTTTGACCACTGCAATCTGAGTTACAGGCTTCCCTGCTACAGCTTAGCTAGAGATCGCGCTGTTCGACTGGCTACTGTGAGAAAGTTGGCTGAACTGGTGCATATCCTGCTCACCGAGTCACTCACCTGCATGGAGCTCATTGAATCCACCATGATCTCCATCACCTCCTCATCTAAACACCTACCTGTAAATACTTACCTGCTGTACTCGCCTGTCTCCTCAGAACGCTGCCTGCTCGCCCACGCCGAGCTAACCACTACCTGCCCTGGAAAGGAGAACTTAGGAGGAAAGAAGATTGATCATGTCAGTAATGTAAGGATTATGGATATATAGCTCTGGAGATCGTTCACGCCACAGAAGGAATTCACATCAGGAGATCGCTTGCCTTCCTAAAAGAAAACGATCAGCAGATCGCCATTGACTTTATTCCTTTTAAACATTCAATAAACTTGTTTAACTTTCCTTCAGCCTCCTTCCTAGCTGAGCATTACAACAGCAGAGGAGTTATGAAAATGACTAACACAGCACATTATTCACAATCTGCTGTATGGTTGGCGAACTTGTTCTCGTACATTACCCTTCCTCTCATGGGAATTACACAAGTCCCATTGGTAAGCAACAGCCATCTATTTCCCATCACTTGCCGTCAAATAACACATTCAATTAATGCTCATATCTCCCTTTTCTCCATCTGTTTGGCGACATGACGGCTATATGTGCCAAAATCACTGTCAAACTCATACAGAATACAGCTGCTAACTTAGCTGATCTAACAAAGCCTCCCTCTTCAAAACAGTAACGCGTCAAAATATCACTTCTGTACCTCACTGCTTTTGTTTTGTAGACATATCTATGGTTTGGAAAAAATTCCTATACAGGCTTCCATATATTTTGTGCCATCGTTTTTGCCTGTTTGTCTGAATACACTTTATAATTTAAAGATATTGAACACATAAACTATTATTAACTATTATAACTATTATTGCAATGTAATTTGCAATTTAGCATGAGTTGAGAAGATGCAGTGAATTAATTGGCTTACTTCTGTGTGTTTCTGTTGAAATATAAGGGTAAATAGTGAAACTTAATTTATTACTGTTATTGCTGCTGCAAACAGTGAGGATGAAATTACCCATGACAGAAAAATTGTGAGGACATGTCCTTTCCGTCCCCAATGTAAATGACTCCAATGATGCTGCCTGCATTGCTTCAGTTGTGTTCACATTGAATGTAGGCTATGAATTCCAAACAGGTTAATGTAGCT
Organism: Enteromius unitaeniatus; assembly: GCA_032359435.1. NCBI lineage: Eukaryota > Metazoa > Chordata > Actinopteri > Cypriniformes > Cyprinidae > Enteromius > Enteromius unitaeniatus. The sequence continues at coordinate 8,890,524 of JAUMHI010000033.1, read as the reverse complement.
TTTATAGTGGTTTAAGGTTAGTATTCAGGATAATTTAGGAATGTGTCATTTACACACAACACAAGATAGTCCTGTAGTGTCTGTTTATCTCACTTTGAACAGTGGCACTTCAGGCCTCTCATCAATTGAATTGCTAAACAATCCTAAAATCTTTATGCACCATTTCCGTGGTACTTCTGTAACTCCTTTTATTTTTGTGTATTTCCAAATGATCAACAGACAGCAACAGGCAGACAGACTGTGTGAGTTTTAAAAAAGGAGTGGAAGACAGGTGCCAAGAAACGGAGGATCAAAAGCACAAGTGATCAGTAGCTCAAGCCAAGAATCCAGAGAAAGAGAGAGTGAGCCCTTGAGAGAGCAGACATCTGAGAACCAGACATTCACATCTACACAGAAATCTCTGACTCATGACAGATGGAGTGCTAGTGCACAGGTACAGAATCAGTATATAAGCAGGACTGGGCAAGATTCTGAATTAAGAATTGGCTGCATTTCAGTTAATGAGGTGGAATTTTAATTGAATTGCACGGATGATTTAATTTCAGTTTTGAAAAAAACAGTAGTTAATCGCATAATTTAGATCCCCAAAATATTATATTTAGTATAATTATTACTATTAGTTGTAGATGATGAGATGAGAAAAATGTGTCATGGTTTTCATAATATTAGACAATTGTTTTCAACATTGATTATACTAATAAGAAATATTAGCAGCATATTATCATGATTTCCTATGACACTGAAAACTGAATTAATGACTGCTGAAAATTAATCTTAAAGTTGCAGGAATAAGTAAAATTATTTTTAAATATATTTATTTGCAATTGTAATAATATTACAATATTACTTTTTGGCTGTATTTCTTATTAAATAAATGGAGCCTTGTCAAGCATAAGAGACTTAAAAAAAGAAAAGAAAATAGCTATATATATTTACATCTACCTATATGCACATCTATAAATATATAAACACATATTTTTTTTATAGAAATTATATACCATCTGCATATATTTTTGAGTTAACTTTCATTATTTGTATAATTAATCTAGTGTGTGGTAAAATTCCCCATACTTTGTATAATACCATTTTTGTTGATTTAAACTGAAAAACTTTACTGTAGTGACGCTACATTGTGGTATTACTACAGAACTATACCTACATATTAAAGGAACACTCCACTTTTTTTGGAAATAGGCTTATTCTCCAACTCCCCCAGAGTTAATAGGTTAAGTTTTACTATTTAGCATAGCTTAGCATAGATTATTGAATCCAATTAGACCAGTAGCATCGTGTTCAAAAATGACCAAAGAGTTGGAAAAATATTTTTTCTATTTAAAACTTGACTCTTCTGTAGTTATATTGTGTATTAAGACCGGTGGAAAATGAAAACGTGCGATTTTCTAGGCCGATATGATTAGAAACTATAATAATATAATAATAATCAAGGAAGTTTGCTGTTATAACATGACTGCAGCAGGAGTGATATCACGCAGCACCTGTGGAAAATAGTCCCCAGCTTTCAAGATATGCTTCCTGTGCAAGCAAGAGGGTCTGGATGTTTCCAGTACACAATATAACTACAGAGGAGTCGAGTTTTAAATAGGAAAAATATTGAAACTCTTCAGCCGTTTTGAATGAGATGCTAATGGTCTAATTGGATTCAATGATCTATAATACGCTATGCTAAAAGTGCTGTTGCTAGAGATTGGCTGAATAGATTCTAAAATGGTAAAACTCAACTTATTAACTCTGAAGAATGAGCGTATTTCCGAAAATAAATACGTGAAGTAATAAAGTGTTCCTTTAAACTGCACAGAATTGTATGTATAGGTACAGCTGTAATTGTCAAATTCAAATTACGACTCGCTGAACTGGAATTGAGAAGACATTCTCAGCCTTTTCTCACTCTTTATGTTTCTTTGTTGTGCAGCTTTCCTGCAGAGGGCTCCCTCTCATTCTCCTTTCTCTGCCTCACTCTCCACAGCGCTCAGTCTGTAAGGGAGGGGAGAGAGAAAGAGAGAGAGAGAGAGAGAGAGAGAGCGAGCTCAGTCTTGATGTGTGGAATTCTTGGGCAGACATTGCAACCATTACACCTCTTCCTACTGTTCTGCCTCAGTCACTGTCTGTGGAAAAGGGCTATTACTTACTGCAAACGGAGGACTCCTTCTACAGAAGCCAAGAGAAAGAAAGAAAGAGAGGAAAAAAGAGTGAGAGAGAAGGAAAGAAGGAAAGAGAAGAACTAAAGCAACAACTGGATGACAGGAACAAACTGACTGCCTTTCCCTGTTCAAAAGAAAAGAAGAAAAAACGGAAGGCACTGGAGTATTTGTTTTTTTCTTTCGTTTTGTTTTTTTTTTCTTTCTCATCGTGGTGCTGGGAGGCACATCATCTTTTCATTTATTCGCTCTCTCCATCATTTGCCTCCTGATCTTTTTCTCCATCTATATGGTGTATAATTTTGTCTATTTATGACGAGACAGGAGAGAAGAGAAAGAAGGGGCAAGTTTGTTTGTTTTTGTTTTTTACTCTACCACTCATTTTTTACTATTTATGACCCCCTTCATTCCTTCACCTGTCCCTCCTTGCCATCTCCCTCCTCTGATCATCCCCTCTTCCTTCCATCCATCCCTCCCTCCATCCCAAAAGTGTAATGCTCCTTGAATGAAAGTTGGGTTAGACTTGTGAAAGAGACTCAAAAACCATCTCCACGTCTCCTTATCAGTTTTTTAATTCTTTTCCTTTCTCTCTTTTTTTTTAAACAGTTCTTTTAGTCCTCCACCATCTACCCTCACGTATCACTCTTTTTTTCCCTGGATGCTTTAATATTCTTCTAGGTAGGTTTAACGGCTCATTTTAGTGTCTGTCCGTTCTGTTTGTCTGTGTGTGTGTACTTGTGTGTTCCTTTTTTACATGCACATAAAACACACATCGACACACACATACACACACAAACATGCATTAAACTAATGGACAGTCAGGTGTCAAGAATTACATGTCATTTCTCCATGCCCATTTTTACCCTTCTCCAACCCTGTCCCTTTTTACACATGAAAAGCAAGACATTTATTTCCTGTCATTCTTTCTTTTTGTAACACACACTTAAAACACACTTACACACATCTGGTCTTGGGCTGGCCGGTCTGAAATATCCTCCATTCATCTCCAGTGTCCAGTGCAAGCATCAGTGTCTTTTATTTTGGTTGAGAAATCGTTGCAGACACATTTCAGATGAGCTTCTGCTTTGACTGAGATGGGTGAGGTTGGCGTGACTGCTTGATTTGCGATTCTTGGACACACTTGTGATTTGTGTTGTTGGCAGCTTCCTCAAGAGCTGGTGAAACATGAATTCTGAATAATAGATGGGTATTTGCTCCACATATTGATTAGTCGTTGTTTTTTTTCTTGTCTCACCTGCTTGCGAGCTCGAGTCCATTTGAGCTGTTATGTTCACTCCTATGTTTTATTGAGTGTTTAATTTTCTGCTGGAGCTCACCAGCTTTTTCTCTCATTTTAGCCATCCATTTATCACCTTTCAGGCCGTCACCTCCTATTCTTATCAAAACCTCTCGATTTTCTTGGTACTCTTTGAGGGTCCCTGTTTTTAGTTGTCGTGCATGACCACCGTATGACCGTTAGATCATTAGAGAATGAAAACTTTTCACTCCCCACTGTAAGTTATTTATATCCCCTAATTTATCCTCTTTAATTTATCTTTCCGCACTTCATTTTGTACATGATTTTAATTCAGAACTGCCTTCTTTTATTTGAGATTCTCTATTAGTATCTTCATTTTATATGGCATATTTTTCTCTAAAAATAAATAGAGTCAAAAGTTTTATTTTTTCTTTGTTTTAGTTCGTTTCAAGTGAATCTGAGTAAGGGATGGTGATCCAGAAGTGACGTTATGTCGCAACTTAAGATGGAAGGAAATCTACTTTTTCCATTCATACTGATCTTTTATTTACTAATCATCATATTTAGTGCATTTCTTCTTGGTGACTGGTTTGAAATGTCAATTAACATTTAGTTTTAGTTGATTTTTTAAAAAGAAAATAGGATTTTCTGTAGGCATCCCGAATTCATCATTCTTATCTCAGTTTTTCTTATATATGGACTATATGAAAAGCATCTCACTTGCCTGCTATTGGGCGAAATGGACATATCAAAGGAAGTCGACCATCTTGTCTTATGTTTTTGAATGCTTGCACTCGCCCTCTGTCTTGTGTATCACATTTTTTTGTAAACATTATCCAAATATTAATGATGAAATGCCACAGGACAGTTAGACTGGTAAGTAACATGATAAAATACCACACATAAATGTATTTGTATGCATTTGTAAGTGTGTTACTGTGTGTTTGTGAAACATGCCTGTCCCTTCTATGAATCTAAATAGACTTCATCTATTACATATCAGTTAAGCCCTTAGTGTTGAGCACTCTATATTAAATCTACTGAAAAAATAACAAAAGTCAGAAAAATCACAGTTTTCCAAAGCCATCATCAAATTTGACATTTTTTTTCAACATCATTTGCTAGAAAACGTGCTGAAGATACTGTTCTCTTTTTTTCCAATAGTGTCATGAGAAGGACCCAGCAAGGGATGTTCATGGATACCTAAACCAATGACGATTTAAGGCCAGACGTCGCTGCTTCAGCTCTTTCACTACTGGGCATCGAGCAGCTCCAGAGTTTGTGGACTTGCTCGCAATGAAAATGGACTTTTAGACTAATCAAGAAAAATCTTCTTCTTTTCACCTTTTTTTCAATTTATATCACATTTTGTAGCCAATGTAGGCTTTGTCCTAGACTTTGTCCTGGTTCATTTTCAATTTTGATTCACATTTCTTAGGTTTGATATAAGACTTTTAACTTTTCTTCACTGACTGAACATCGTTTTCATAGCTCATACATTCAAAGTCTTACTTGTCTTTTATTTTGTCTTGATTTGTGAGCCAGGCGTCTTTCTTACTTTTCTTGAGTGACGTTTCTTAATAGTTTTGATTCAATAGACAATACCTGTGCTCAGTCATCCAGCCTGGATTTACAGTAGGGGCCAACACTTTGATCCACGGTCTCTACACCAGTCCTACTTTTTATTACCAATTTCAAACTACTTCAACGGTCAGTCACTCCTCCATCCAGGGCTATGAGAGGAAGAGACAAGACCCAGCTCACATCAACATGCAAGAGTTGAGGAGAGAGAATGGGAGTTGGGCTGGCAATGTTCAAGGTAAGAGAAGAACTATGTTTTCTATTTGTAGTACCTAATGAATAATGTACACTACCATTCCAAATTATGGTATCTGTAAGATTTTTTTTTCATGGATTTCACAAAAATATTAAGCAGCACAATTGTTTTCAGCACAGTCAATAATAACTGGGGCCTAATGGATAGGGAGTTGGACTTGTAACCCAAAGGTCGTAGGTTTGAGTCCCAGGTCCAGCAGGGATTGTGGGTGGGGTTAGTGAATAACCAGCGCTCTCTCCTCCTTCAATACCACGACTGAGGTGAGACCCTTGAGCCTTGAGCAAGGCATTGTTCCCCCAACTGCTCCCCGGGCGCCACAGCACTGGCTGCCCACTGCTCTGGGTGTGTGTTCACAGTGTGTGATTGGTTGTTCTCTTCTCACTGCTGTGTGTGCGCACTTGGATGGGTTAAATGCAGAGCACAAATTCCTATTATGGGAAACCATACCTGGCCACAAGTCACGTCCTTTCCTTTCAATCAGTTCGTTTCTTGAGCAGCAAACCAGCATAAAATTCAAATCAGCCACTAATTACACTTTTCAATATATTAAAACAGCTTTGTAACTTCAGAGTAAGAAAACAAATCTGTAAAAATATGTACTGTATTAACATGAAGCAGAAAATTACCAGTACAATTAGCTTTTTTGTGTTTTTTACACCGTGTTTTTTTTTTTAACAGTATTTTTATCAAATAAATGCCGCTTTTACTTTTATTGAATGGCCATCAAAAGAGAAAATGCTTTATGCCCACAGTATGGTGCTAATGGCCCTAAACGGACCAGGCCTGCTTGGTTTAACTTATCAGCTGCTAACATATACAGGACATTTAAAACTAGTAATAATTAAACGAACATTGCCAACCATTCTTGATCTTTAATGTGCATTTTTAAGCATGCATGTTCACTCTCTCTCATCGCCATTTTATCTTCTGTCACTTACTCGAAGGCCTTTAACAAACTGTCTGTTTTTCCTTCCAGGGCTGTAATTTTCTGTTGTTTCACTGTGTGTTTGTGATCCTCAGTGCGCCATTGTCTTATTTTCGTGCAGGCGTTCGCCCAAATTACTCTTGGTCGTGCTGCCTTCTATCCAGTTTGAGTAATGTGCCTGTGGTCTGGGTCAGACATTGTAGCTAAGTGGGTTAATGAAAGCGAGAGCAGGAGTGATAAATACTGAGGAAGAGAGAGGGGGTAAGAAAAAAGGGTGAAAAACAGACAGAGAGGTCGAGCTGCCTTTCACTCACCCGCTCTTTTTTTCTTGAGATGTTCCTGATCGCGTTAGGCTCCTTTTGGGGAAAACACGAAAGTAGTTAACGGATTTGAAAATGTCTGATGACGCTTCCCCCTCGTATCGCCCTCTTAAGCTGCGCCGCTTCTGATTAACGTGAGGTGACAGCGTTTTTTACCCACGTCAGTGGGGTCGAAGCAGCTGTCAATCAAGCTTGACGTTGATTGACGGGGACCAGAGGGATGAGGACAGTGTGGAATGTCTTTCAGAGAGAAGCATCACTCAGAGATTCTGTTGGTGTGGTAACGGAGCCTCTGTTGGCATGGCAACGGAACATAGGGACACGAGGGCATTCTAGACTTTCAATGATATAACTGCTACACAGAGATGGTGCAAATCTGATTTTGTGTCAGCCGTTGTTTCATAAATAATGATACTTACGCTGTAGACACCTTGTTTGTGTATACAAATTGACTGACGATGTACCGCTCGACATTGCACTGGTGTTTGTGTGTACTGAACGAGCAAACAACAGCCTTAATCTATCATCCCGAAAACTGAGGAAATTTGACTTGTATAAATGTTAGTTTTCAAACAACAAAGATAATAGTCAATAAAAGCCTCTCAGGGATGCAGGGATGGATGATGAAACGTGAGATGTGTAGAGTTTTTGTTGGTGCTTATTTACTTTATACTTTTGCGGTGGAGACACAGTAAATCGAATCTGGAGGGTTAGAATGTCGTGGACTTTCCAGTACAGGTCACTTAATATATTATTGTTCATATCAATAATTATTATTCATAATAAAATGTAATATTACAACAAAACCTGCCTCTTGTGGTGAACATAGCCATAGAAGTGGATATGGCATTAAAAAAGGAAAGATTATAAGTATGTATTAATAATGTAATGTCATTTGAATAAGAATAGTTGTAGTATTCATAAAAATAAGGATAATAATCTGAAATTCAATATATCAAGTTATGCAATGAAACATAAAATCCAAATTTTGTACAATTTGAAAGCTTCTAATGCAGTTGAATATTTTCAACGTGATTCTAACAAAACGAAACATCATTTATTAATCTTAATGGCATATTTCCCAAGAGCATAATTGCATTCACTTAATGCATATTTATTTATTTATTCGAACATTACTTGTCATTGATTATTTAATATCAGTAACAGAAAATAGAAACATAGTAGAAAAATGTAGATGTTTATATACATAAAAAAGGGTAAAATATAGTTGTTTTTTTATTCAGGAATTATTAAATTGTATCCTGTATTCATACAAGCATTTTCCAATAAATAAATTCCTTAATCTAATATAAGAATTTTGTTAAAATAATTTATAGGAATCATAATGCAGTAATTTCCAATATGAGTCCAACAATACTTGGACGATAAATAATATATATATATATATATTTTTTTTTTTTTTTCACTTGGCTACAGCAGTATCTTGTCAGATTGAACTGAAAACCGAAAGCAGGTTAGAGTGTTCAAATTGTGTTCACACTGTTGTGTCAAAAAGTGTTTGTGGCAGCAGGAGAGATGAATTGACATGGCATGCAGGTCATTACCCTGGTCTTTTCTCATTGGCTTTAACAGTATTGACTAACAAAATAAGAGGATTTGGTTCCAGTGTGTGTAGTTGTATGTGTAACAGTGTTCTCCTGTCTAATCATAAACACACAGGTCAGTTTGCAAACAGGCCCGGTTGTGCTGTGTGTGTTTTGAACTCCCCAACCCCCCATGGTGATGATTTACCAGTTTATCAATGTGCACCTGTTGTAATTCACACCTCCATCACCATAGGAGTGATTTGGGCTCTCGTCCCTCGTTCGTCGCTAAGATGGTTGAGGCTTAGCCTTAATCACAGCACATGACTTCGTTACAGATAGAGTTACAGTGACTTAATGAGCTCTTGTCCAGTCATGCACAGTGTCGTAAGTCTCTGAGATGAGTGATGTGCATATTTAATGGTGTAATTTCATTATGTCTTTCATTATGTCACTTAATGACATTCTGCTTCTTCGGAATGGAGGATATGGATGAGAAAGTTGCCAGTAAGCGGATCTGTAGTGCAGACAACAGTCAAAATATCATTATACCAAACACTGCAGTTCAATACCATATTTTGCTTTGCTGTTATTTTTTGTGAAGTGTGAAATACTGGATATATCAGATTAGCTGTCACCTAAAAAACGTTTGGTCTGCATTTTCTAGCTGTCTGCCTTTACTGCAGGGGTGCTCAATCCTATTTCTGGAGATTTACCATCCTCTAGAGTTTAATATAGAACATAGGTAGGTCTTTATGCAAAAAGGTCAAGACTTGACTGGTTAGTTCGACCCTGTCGGTAGATGCTGTTATCTTGGGGCATTCAAAAGTGAATTTGTTTTTTGCAAGACTAATAAAAATGGCATTTTAATATATTAGTAAATGTTTTTGCCAGAGGAGAAGTTTTATATGTACAGTACTTTGGTTTTCCCTGTCTTCTGCCATTCACGTCACACCTCAGAAACGTCACAAGAGGAAAGATTGACAGATTGAGTAATGATTTTTGTTATATAAGTGTAATAAAAGTAATTTTATATATTTTTTGTGTATATATATATATATATATTAGGGTTTGAAATTAATGGGTGCTTGGGGTAAAAATGCCACTAAAAAAATGCCCCCCAGAATCAAGAAAATGGGGCACAAATCACCCTGTATTTTGATGAATTATGCTTATCACAATGTGAAATGTGAAGTGAATGAAAAGTGTGGCATTATATTTACAGGAGTCCGCCTCATATTTCTTTTCTGGTTTGCAGTATTGAGCAATAGCTAATCACATACTTTTCTGTTGAGCTTATGAATGAAACATCCAATTCATCTGCATTCACAAACTCTCTCATCATAAACAACAAAAAGATTTAAGTAAGAGATTTATTTTGCAGGATACACGAGACCGCTTTAGTGGTCTTTGCTCGCTCTGTATTATATAAATTATTCCCTGATTGAATAACCATTTTGTTTTTCATGCACCTGTAATATCCAACGTGAAGTCGTGATTTGCTAATCCTTAGAAAGCGATAAACAAATTATGGTGGTTCATAGCTTCTGCCATCTGTATCTAGACAGAATGAGTGGTGCTGTTTTCCCTCAAAATCTTTCTTACTGAATTCTGCTCGATTTTATATTTCTATATGTATATGTGTGTTTATTATACTATTATAAATCAGGGTCAGACATTCATGACTCCCATTAAGAGGCAATATTAGCCCCCCTGAAATTAATTTCCAGGGGCATTTTTTTCCTCTTTGTGCAGACAATTGTATAGTCCCCTCATCTACATACATAGTCATTATTGCAATATCAAGAGCAATAATCATTAATAATGTATTTTGTCAATAATCATCAATAATGTATTTTGTCAATAATCATCAATAATGTATTTTGTTAATTAAATTGAACATTTGTGTAAGGTATTACTTAAGCTAGTAATTTAATTTAACTGCAAACTTTCAGAACAGCTTACTAAAAAATCTTGAATAAAGATAAATGTTTAATTTCACAATCTTTAGTTTCGGTTATGTAATTCAGGTTAAATGAGACAACATCATCGGCAATGTCAACATAAAAATGATCTTGTCAAATATTTATATTGTTGAATGATCTCTTGTTGCCATAATAGTTAGCTATTATGATTTTATAGGATTCTAGTAAATTGTAAGACTTCAAATCAGTAATTGGAATAGTTTTTAACACACCAAACTATTAATGACGCTGGAAATGAAAGTGACCTGCTTGTAATTGTGAAATACCAGCAGTGGGAGTCTGATTTTAAAAGTATTTAAAACATGCTCTGTGCCTTAGTAAAGGATGTCCATCACATCACAGGTCATGTTCGTCTCCCAGTCTACTTCCTCCTCCCTTCGATGTCCATTAGCGAACACTGCATGGTGTATTACAGAGCGCAGAGGATTGGACGATTGAGTGATTTGGGATGGGGCTCATTCTTTCATGGTAACCATGTGCTGATATTCATTTGGCCTAAACAAGGAACAGCTTGGTAATTAATTACCCATGACCAATGGGCAGGGGGGGTGAGCCAATGCTCGTGTGTGATTGGTCAAAACAGAAGCAGGCCATCACCAAGCCCTCAGGGGAGGAAGTGATCTCTCACCCGAAAACCTGCTCAGCAGTGTGTTCGTGTCTGTCAGAGTGTGTACGCTCTGATACAGATGTTATGATTGCAGCCATTCATAACATCTACAGTATTTGGCATAAATACAGTAGGTAGCGCTGCTTTTCCTCTGCATCTGCTGGCCAAAAAACTTTCCACGTAGAATCTCACACGTTTGAATAGGTGTGTGAAGTTGTGGGTATGTAAGTTCTGTTTGTGGGCCCATATGGATTTGCATATGTTTAGGGCTGTGTGTTGTGTTTGAGCATGTATGTGTGTGTCATATGCTTGTGTGAACATATGTCTGTTTCTTCAGTTGTTTTTGTGTGTAAAGCGTGTGTGCGTATGCTAGTGGCAGTTTGTTTTTACACTCTAATGCATGATTTCCTGATTTATGCCTATCTCAGCCTATGATAAATACATGCATTTAAGTTATAATGTAAAGCTGCTTTGAAATCTACACTTGAAAAATAATGTCAAGTACATTGGGTGGGGTGAGTTTTAACACCGTTAAAAAAGTTTTTGTTAATCTTCTTTACTTGTTTCAGTTTTTTATCTTGAAAGTGACTTTTTAACAGGTAGTGTTAAATACTGTGAAATAATATTTTTACAATTTAAAGTGAAAAGCAATTTATCCCTATAATAATTTACTCCAAATGTTTTTGTAATTAGTGATCGACCGATGTATCGGCAAGGCCAACACAGTCTAATGACCAATTTGTACGTGTTTTATGAGGTGGCTAATTCGTACTACCACACTCATACGTTTTGTACGATTTGTCTAACCCCCAGTGATGGGTAGGTTTTGGAGCGGGTTGGCTGTAGGTTATTCTTACAAATTAATTTGAATTTGCAACTCACAAATATTCTTACAAATTAATTCGAATTTGCAACTCACAAAATGATTTTTGCTCAATTTTGTGAGGTCATATAAAATCGTATGAATTAGCCATAAAATATGTACAAATTGCCATGAGATCGGGCTTCCAAGACCAATATATCGGACGATATTTGGCATTTTTTAGATATTGGCATCTGCCGACAAGTCTTCCTGTTTGGCCGATTCACAAAAGCAATCAGTTTTGATCAGTTTATTCTTTATTTTTTTATCATTTATCTTTGCTGAATAAAAGTATTATAATTTATTTATTTATTATATTTTAATCACTGACATTAGTGGTGGGCGATATAACCAAAATCTTCTATCACGGTATAAGCAATTTTCTACTTTCTTTGATATATATCATGATATAGCAATTTTTATCTGAAAATGCATAAATAAAAATTCAAACACAAAGAAACTGTTTCATATAATGTAATTTTATTTAAACTGAATTGCAACAGCAATACTTTAAGTAAAAAAAAACAAACATACTGTTTACTGTAAGTTTAATGTTTTTTTACTATGTTTTACTAACATAGTGCCTGACAGTATAACGTTACCAGTTTCCACGGGACATTCTAAAACGCTTCTTGTAATAATCATGGACTTCTATAGGGGAGAATACGCTTAACGTGATATTACTATACACGCCACTACTAGAGACTGGCTGAGGTTTGTCCAAGAAGTCGCTAGATTTGTCACTAGTCGCTTTTTTGGAAAAATGTCATAAAGGGTGTCTAAAAAGTCGCTAAATTTAGCGACAAAGTTGATAAGTTGGCAACACTGCTTCTTCCATTGTCAACGTCACGTGATATCAACCGCGGTTAAGACGATAGACCAAAATCTCTATCGGTTGTCAAATTTCGTGTCTACTGGTATATCGCCCACCCCTGACATGAACTGACATGAAACATTTTAATAGTGGTACACGTCAAATAAAGGATACACCAGTTCTGTCATATAATATTCACTAACCTGAACTTCAAGTTCGTTTGTACTCAAGAGATTTTGCCTAAAACAGTCTTGTCTGACTATTCTGATTTTATCCCTGTAATGTTTCTGAACACACCATTCAATGATATGGATGGTAAATTATGCGATTACCCCAAAAATCTGCTTTGATACCGGGAATCTTGATTTTAGCATCCGTGCCTCAGTTGCAATCAGAGCAAATCGCTGCTGGCTGTTGTTTAAGCGTCATTATGAGGAGAGAGGACTTCAGTAAAGGTTACAGCTCAGAGGCAGTAGTTCATAAACACTGCTTAATGGAACCGCGCTCACACTGCTATGACAGATATACCTCAGAGACCGGAGTGTGTGCGAAGGTGTGTGTTTGAGCACCACGTACGCTTGAGAGGAATCCAAGACAGAAGTGCTGGCTAAATGTCTAAGTATGAAAATGAGCTTAGTTAGCGGTAAATATCAAGGCGTTTTCCTGCGATTGTAGGTTGGTGTGTGTGTGTGTGTGTGTGTGTTACATGTACCCCAGAGATTATTTGACATAAAAAAACAGGCCGCATACCTCCACAGTGTTGCACTGGATTACTAGACAAGCCTAATCTCTTACTTTAAGCGTGTTCTGTGTGCGAGTGCATATGTGCGCATGTTTGTTTGTTTTTTCTGTTACAAACCTCTGTCATCTCTCTATGTTGAGTTAAATCATGTTTTTTGTGTGTTTCGGAATTGAATCAGCTGTCTCGGGTTTATCGGAATTCGTTCTGTATAACTGCATCAATGAATGTTAATTCAGTTTCTGGTTGTTATCAAAGCTTTCCCTCCCGCTCTGAAACAGAGCTCGTTTGAGATGGGAGGGAGTCTGTGATGGGCTTTTGTACAAACATTTTGTTGAATACATAATTTATTACTTTGCCAGGAAGAACTGAGATGGAGGATGGCGTAGAAAAACGCCTTATCTGTGTTTCCCGAAGCAATGAAAGAAACAGATGTATTACAGTGCACAAATGTACACACTTGTTTTTATTCCCGTCGCATCCTCTCTCGCCCTCTAAAACGCGCACAATGTCGGATACCTTTGAATCATCACACATGTTGTGTAGTCTATAGCCTTTTCTGTGTTAGTTTAATGCTGTCAGTTTCAGTAAGTCTTTGGTTTGTAGTAATCGTGTTGGTTTGGGTCGAGTTTTGATCATCGACTGCTTTTGAGATCAATAAGTCTTTCTAAATGGCATTTTAGCTGACACCAACAGACCGGGCCAGGCCTATTGGAAGCTTTCTGACCATTGTAGCCAATCTGGGACCCTTGGGGACCATTCTCTCATCTTAAGCCAATTGCCAATCAGGCCTTAGGCCGAGCACAACTGTCTCACAGAAAATCATGAGAGAGCGATCTATCGGAGCAGGCAGATGCATGGATATTATACAGCACCACGGGGAATGTGCGTGCATATGTAACATTTTTTGTCATCTGTGTCAGTTAAACTTAAGCTTTAATAGCCATCCAGCAAATGTTGAGTGACTCTGGAATTCTTTACCACAAACACCCGTGTACAGTGACAATGATGCTTGGGTATGCAAACATGTATGTATGTATGTCTCGGAGCATTTGTTCTGAAGAAGAAAATATTTGGCAAAAATGAACTATTATATGAATGTGAACTATTTATGTAAGAGGGTTAAAGATGAAAATCATTTTTAGGCATCAAAGCAGTGGTTACAATATTGCAACTTTCTTTTTGGGGTTAATTGTGTTTTTACATAAGTGTTCTGTTTGATTAAATTATTATTTTTTTTCAGAAAAACAATCAATTTACCAGGATTTAAAGACATCCACTAAAATGCCATTCAGTTTATCATTTCATATAGATATATAGATAGAAATGACTAATGTATAGAATACCAGTATTTGCAATAAAATGAAATGACAAACAATGACATGAAATGCAAAATTATTATATTATATTTAGTTTTCTCAAACGATGAATCGCGATTAATCACATTTAAAATAATTTTTATTTTATTTTATTTTTTTACAAAATATATGCGCATGTTATTAGGTACATAAAAAACACAAACGGCATAATTTTTGAACATATTTACATGTATATATTTATATTCATAAAAATGATATCACATATAAATATATTTAATATATAAACATAACATATTTTTTCTTAAATATATACATGCATGTGTTTGTATTTATATATACTTATTACGCGGCTCTCTGGAATGCTTGATTCTGATTGGTCAGTTCAGACATTTGCAGGTTTGTTCTTTTCAAATAATAACCGCTCCAAAGAAATAACGCGTAGCGGTACTACTTATGTGTTTAAAATCCCTCCGTGCCAACAAAGATTACCGTTTGCCATACATACTTGTAAATAACTAAAATAAATCCGTTATTATATATTCATATGTAGATGTTATAAATTGTCTTACTAACGTTTGAATGTTAGTCACTTGGTACTATATTGTTTCGCGGAAGGATACAAATGTTAATTTAAAACAAATATGCCAATAAAATGTTTCAAATTCATATTCATGTCCAGTTTGTTTCCTTATGTGGCAAGTAGCTGTATAATAAGCGGGATAATGCTCAGGCAGCCGGTAGTTATCGCAAAATAAGCCCCTGCAGCGTGATACAAGACCCTCCGCTTCGCTTACATAATAAATATCCACACGTGTGAACAACGTATTTTGGATGATTAATGTTGATTAATCGTTCTACAGCATTAATTACATTTTTGTTTTGTTATTAATAATCACATTAGAAGTGATCATTTAAAAGTATATTAATAATGACCGTAAGTGAAACAACAGTAGTAACAAATAAAAACTTTGCAACATTGGTTTCTTCTTCGTACTGTAAGGCAAATGATATTCCTTATGCCTATAACTGAATAAACATTACACATTTTTTAACACGAATTGACTGTCATCTAAATCCAGCGAAACACAAACTTTGCCATTTAACTTCAGACGTCTGCTACATATAGTTGGTGTGTATTTTACATGTGGATCAGCTGTAATTTCAGACGACTGTCTAACATACGTTCTGAAAAAACATTTGTGGAGCAGACATTGAGCCTTTAGCTCCTTAGGAGAAAATGTGTGGGAGATTCGTGCGTTTCATTTTCTGTGTTTATTTATCTATCGCAAGATCATGCATGTTCCCAATTTGTATAAAATGCCTTCTTCAGTTGACTGTGAATAGGTGTTACTATGGACTTTAAGACTATAAAATCCATATAACTGTGTCTGTATATAGCAGTCTCTGTTTTTGTGTGTGTGTGGAGGAAGGTTCATTTGAATAGTTGCTATGGAAACCAAGTGCTGTTAAAATGAGAGGCAGAGCCAAATAGAGCATCTTAGTCTCTCCTCCCTCTCTTGTTCACCCAGCTGCTGTCCTCCTAGTCTTCTATCTCCCTATCTAGTGCTTATCCTGCCGATCTGCGCGCTTCTCTTAATGAGCTGATGATTAGAACGCTTTCTCTTTCTCGTCACTGCTCTCCTTCTGTCTCTGCTTCATTTATTTAGTCCTTTTCGTTTTTGCAAGTTCCATCTCTATACTTTTCCATTCCCCCCCCCAACCGATTTCGCTCTCTCTTTCTTCCTCCCACACTTTGTCCTCCTCCGTCTCTTCTCTCGTCTGCAGCAGAAGAGAGCTAATTCACAATTAGCATGTGTACCTGCAATTAGCACTGACAAACCTCCAATAATTAGCCTTGTAAAAGCAGTCTTCCTTTTTCAAGCGTGTTTGCTTTCTTTCTGAGCAATGCCTCACTTATGTTGTCCTTTCATCTTTTTGTCCTCCTCTTCACCATGTTTTTCTTCCCCTATTTTTTGTGCCAGTTTTTTAAAGACCCCTTGAAATGTGTTTTGCGGCTGTTAGCTGGCATGTCATTCAGTACTTTAACCTTAAAAACAGGCTGCTATTGGTATAATATGCTTTTCATCGCAGAATGAAAGAAGTCAATATGAGTCTGTATTTCTTTGTTTAAATATGGAGCGATTAAACGTTATTTAAATGTTATTTAGAATCTATTTTAATATGTAATTTATTGCTGTGATGCAAAGCTGAATTTTCAGCATCATTACTCCACTGATCCTCCAGAAATCGTTATAATTTGCTGATTAATGCTTGAGAAGTGTTTCTTATTTCATCCATGCTGAAAAGTTTGATATTTTGGTTGAAACTATACATCTTTGCAGCTTTTTTTCGTGAAATAAAAATGCAGCATTTTAAATATCTGTCACTTTTGATCAATTTAATGCATTCTTGATGTATGAAAGTGATATATTTACCAAACCGCAAATTTGTAAATAGCATTGTTCTACATATCCATGCCAACTTCCTGTTTT
Source organism: Enteromius unitaeniatus (assembly GCA_032359435.1). Lineage (NCBI taxonomy): Eukaryota > Metazoa > Chordata > Actinopteri > Cypriniformes > Cyprinidae > Enteromius > Enteromius unitaeniatus. The sequence continues at coordinate 8,873,666 of JAUMHI010000033.1, read as the reverse complement.
AATGGAAAACATATCTATATAATTGAATTGAAACAACAATTTCTAGCATTTTTATGGTGTTTTTAATCATTAACAAACAGATACAAACATATTAGCTAATGACTAACTTGTTCCACACCTCTGCAAATGAAAATGGTTCTAAATAACAAGTGTTTTTTAAAGTCTTCACAGAAAGATAATTGGCAAATGTCAGTCACTGTGTGTTGTGTGCAAGTGAATATGCTGTTTGCCGATAAATCAAGTTGTATCTTGCTCGTCTAATTGCATTTGATATTCAGCGTACGCACACTACTCTCTCACTCTTTCTCTGTATATACATAGTCACTATTTCGTTCACTGTGCTTCACAGTCAAGGCCTTTTGAACTCTTTGAGCTCATTTGTAAAGTGCATGTATTTATGGGCCAGACTTTGTCTACACCGTAGGAACCAAATGTCCCCATAAGGGTCAGAAAATAGCATTAGCTCAGTGCAAACAACTGATGTCAATGACAAATCCCCAGAAGAAAGAAAACTCATTGTGCATTGTGATGCGTTCCCCAGCAAAAAGTGTGCAACAGTTTGAGGACTAAATGTTATCAGAAATGAGCTAATTCTGACAAAACCTCCATTTGGGATTTCATCCATGATTACGGCCTCCCAGGAATAACAGACGCAAATGCTACCCTTAGGACATTTTAGGTACAATGATAGTTAAGGTGAGGGTGATTTTGGCCAGATTCTAAAACACAGCATGTGTATTTTGCAGTGGATGAAGAAAAGCCAGAATGCGCTGTCAATGACAAGTCTCCTGCATTAAAAAGTGTGCAGTAGTTTGAGGACTGAACTGTATTCAGACAAAACACCCATTTGGGATCTCTAGAGATTTAATGGGGTCATGAACTGGCTTGTAGTTGTATATGTGAAAGCCTACAATCTTCACAGATTGTCACCGCAGCGATTTAGGTTAAAAACACATAAAAACTCATATCAAACGATCTGTAATAACAGACAAAGCAATAGTGACTGCGTAATAAAAACAGTTACTCACACCTGTGTGGTGCGACAGTATATTCAGCAAAGCATCGTCTTTTAGTTTAAAATATTCTCAAAATCCTGCTTTGAATTGTGCCTTGTTTGTAAACAAGTCTGTGGTGATATGAAGTAAACAATGAGCCATGTTCTTACTGACGTAGACTGGAATTTTATTGGAAATAAACGTCAGAATCCAGTGCATTTTTCCAGAACTTGGCAGTGCACAGCACTTTGTTGTCTTTGGAGCCATCTTTATTATTTGGTTCCAGTGTAGACCTGCATTTGCCCTCCTTGTTATTCAAATTACATGAATGAATGGGTGGGTGGGGCTAAACAGGCAGCGATGTAGAAGCAGGCGTTGATGATTATCCACACTATTACAGCATAAGGTAGCACATTCTACAGGCCATAGTTTTGGCAGATTGGATTCAGTCGAAGCTGTTTTTAGACTTTTTTTGAGTTCTGAATGTTTTCATAGTACAGTATGACCTCTTATATGTCAAAAGGGAATTTTGTTTTCTCTATTAATGTTTTCTCTATTAATGAAGGTGCAAATAATTAATGATAATTGTTTTGTCAGTGTAAAAAACACTTTGGGGTTTGTCTAATTTGAAATAGCTTTATATATAAATATTAAAAGTGATTTATATGTCCTTTGATAAACCCATGTGTGAGTGCTGCAAGCGACCTCATTTCCCAAGACTGCTTATGTTTCTGTGATTTCTGTCCAACATATGTCAATAATGAAGAGGACAAACCCCTCGAAATGAGGACACATGCTCTTTTTAAAACCACAGGTCTCACCGTTTTATTCTTGCAAACTCAACTTCCACCAGTCGTGTTCAAATCGTGTGGATTTTGTGAATTCAGCTCCAAAACTGAAGTTCTCTCCCTCTCTCTCCTCTCTTTCTCTGTCTGCAGGGACTGTATCTTCACTCCTCCGCCATGCTTGTCAGCCTCCACATCTCCTCTTCCCCTTTCTCCGACCGTCGCGTCCTGTCTTTCGTCTCCCTGGCTTCTTCTTCCAAACCGCTCCTCTCCCTCTCGTTCCTTCTCCTCTCTCTTTTCTTCTTCCCCACCTGCGAGTCTCGCCGTGGAGGCGGGATCGGGACGCCCATGGGGGGCATGAGCGGCGGCGAGCGCGGCCAATCGATAATCAGCCCTCCTCATTATCCGCCACCAGGAGTCAGTCCAGTGGGTCCTCCATTGCCACCAAAGTTTGCTCAAGGCCTTAGCATCGCAGTGATTCTAGTGGGAAACTCCAGCGAGGTGTCCCTCTCTGAAGGTCTGGAGAAAGAGGACTTCCTTCACGTGCCTCTCCCGCCGAAAGTCGAACTGGTCACGATGAACGAAACCGACCCCAAGAGTATCATAAACCGCATATGTGCTCTGATGTCACGAAACTGGCTCCAGGGTGTAGTGTTTGGGGACGATACCGATCAGGAGGCCATCGCCCAGATATTGGACTTCATCTCGGCTCAGACGCACATCCCCATCCTGGGCATCCGTGGAGGCTCTTCCATGATCATGGCAGCCAAGGTAGGACAAATGCAACTGCTACATAAACATTTTAAGACTTTTGAGGTATAAAGGTTAAGATGAGGATGAGTTACGCTCTCTCCTGTAAGATTTTACACCTGGCCAAGGATTTTTATAGGAGAGCATAATTAGTAGTAAACTTACTTTACACTTTAGGGTTAAGACTTACTTCATTAGTTATGAACAATAGCTCTTCAGTTTTTATTAATGTTCATGTAAATTTCAACACAATCAATTGTTTCTGTTAATCAGATTTATTTTTCGCCCAAAAATAAACATTTTGTCATTAATTACTCAACCTAATGTTGTTCCAAAGCTGTAAGACATATATTTTATCGTAGTTGGAACACAAATTAAGATATTTATAAGGAAATCCAAAAGCTTTCTGGCTTATTCCATAAAAGAGTAGAAAGTTTCGCAAGGGATCTACTGAAAATAACACAGACGCAGCCAGTGCATTACAATAATGACCAACGCAATCTATCAAGAGCAGTGCAAATTAGCATAGGGTCAATGACAATCAGGTAATCTAGTAACAGCCAAGTGTGCCGCACTAGTCCTCAAAAGTAAAGCCAACATGTTTCGATCTCACACTGGTAGCTGGTGCCAGGATAGGTTATAAACCCCACCCTCTCCATTTAATCTAATTTGATGTGAGACAAACTAAATAATTAAATTGAATTTCAAATATTTGTTTTTTGTCCTTTGATGTGTATTTTTTCACGTTGATGTAAGTTAGGGTGTTTGTTTGGTAAGTAAGTTTGGTTATGGGAGTGTGAAGTTATGATTGACAGCTGAGAGTGACCGCTTCTCTGACTGAACTGAGGCGCCAACTGATTTTTTTTTTCAGGCTCTTAGGGAAGACATTGGAGTTGTATTTATCTTATTTTAACACAAGCCTCTTATATGGCAGACAAAAATTGGACCAGTCAGGCTAATAAAAAAAAAAAAAGGTTAGGGGCGTGTGTTTGCGATCGACTCAGCAGGAGTGTGGGTGGGACGTGGCTCTACTTGGATCATTAGTTCGTTACTGCACATACTCTGGTCCCAAATCAGTACAATATGGCCGCGCCCTATTGGGACAATTGCAGCTTCACTTTTCTTCAATGGAAGTGAAAAGGCACGTTGTCCATCTTTTTTTACAATCTGTGGCGCAAAATGGCAAAAGACATGCTTTTTTCTGGTTGTTAAATAATAGCACAAATACCAGTAAATGGACTGTTAAATGGTAAATGGATGAAATTCTTCAGTCTTGATTGGTCTAAATTTATCATCTGAACTCTAAATAAATGCATATGCAAAGTTAGCCACAAAAATAACTATCCACATCTTTTACATTTTTTACTTCATGTTTTTAGTAAATGTTTTACTGCATGTCTTTAGGAGAT
>JAUMHI010000033.1:8855432-8869627 GCA_032359435.1 Enteromius unitaeniatus | reverse complement strand
AAAAATAACTATCCACATCTTTTACATTTTTTACTTCATGTTTTTAGTAAATGTTTTACTGCATGTCTTTAGGAGATTCATATATATCGCTCCTTGTTCGTGTTAGCTAATGTATTAAAGGGATAGTTTTCCCTAAAAATAGCAATTATTATTTACTGTTATTAATTACTCACACTCACAACCTTTATTCATCTTCGGATCACAAATCACAGCTTACTGTCATGAATGCACATCGAAGACTGACTGGGAAGATAAGGAATTGTTAAATAAAGTTGTTATATTTGTTGTAAGTATTCTTGTAGCTTCGTAAAATTACGGTTGAACCACTGACGTCACTTCGACTTTTATTGATGGCCTTACAACCTTTCTGGGCATTGAACATGGTACATTGCTGTCTTTGAAGGGTCAGCTCTCGGATTTCATAAAAAAATATCTAAATATGAGCAAAGGTCTTATTGGTTTGGAACGACATGAGGGCGACAGAATTGTTTATTTTTTGGGCAAACTATCCTTTTAACTAATGTTAACAAATTAGTTGTTTTTGTAAAGTGTTAATAATTTTTCTAACATATTTGTTTTGGGTCAGTAAGATATTTATTTATGAAAGAAATTTGTATTTTTATTCTGAAAGAATGCACTGAACTGATCAAAAGTGACAGCAAAGACTTTGCAAAAAACTGTGATGAAACAAAAAGGACTGGAGTAATTTGTTGCCATTTAAAAATATAAATTCCCTTTTTAAATATATTACAATAGAAAGCAGTTTTAAAAAATATATATATTTATCATAATATTAATAAATATTAAAACAAAACTTTTGTAATTACAATATTCTTTTACCGTTTTTTGTTTTTTTTTAATCAAATAACTAGCCTAGTTGAGCATAAGGAACCTTAAAAAAACAAAAAGGTTTTACAGACCCCAAACTTTACAGTTGTACATGCAATATATGAAGTCTCAAGAACATGTGTTTGCATGAATTAAACCACCCTGAAAAATACCATTATTCATAGTGATTTGATCAAATGCAGTATTAATTGAAGTTGCTGTGATGTTGCTGTTAATGTATGCCATCGAAATGTCCAGTTCTGGAGACTGAAGACTTACTCCATTCACAGACATGACCTGTACTGTCTTTAACCTTGATGTTCACTAGAGAACCAATCATAGAATACACTGTACTGCCCACAAAGACTGTCACTTATCATGTCCTGCCATAACTTGTGTATGTAGAGCATTTCAGAGCATTTTTAATAGGATGCTGTAAAAGTAGCTGCCTGTGGAGACAGTAGACTCACTAGGGTTTGGAACAGAGCCACCCTGTCTACTCTTTTTCCCCTCAACGTCATCTATTCTCACATGAATATTCATACACGTACACCCACATGTTTGCCTCTTTCCCTCTCTTTTCCACCAAGGTCAGAGTTGTGTGTAGCAGGTGTAACAGACTTGTGCCTGCTGTTAAGTCAGTAGAGGTCTGAACGGCTGGAAACGGATGCGATGGAATCAATAGCACTGTGTACTGTCCGTGCTGCCGTTAACTACCTGCAATGTGCTTCATTAAGATGACTGGGTTTAAGAAAAGGCAGAAGAAAGGGAGAGAAAATTAGAGGGAAAATAATGGCTATGCAGATTTGTTTTTCAATAGACCGTTTTCTTTCTGGCCAATAAGAAAGAAGGTAATAAAAAAGATGAGACGGTGGGAGAAAAGTGCAGAAAGAGAAGGAAATGTCAAAGAGACTTTTTGTAAATGCCACACAGTGAAAAACAAGGAGTCAAGTACATTTATTTTGTCATCTTGGAGAAAAGGAAAAACAGAAAAGGACAATAACTGCAGACACTTGCGGTGTTAAATACACCATGCAAACATATATTACCTAAACTTTAACAAAACATTTTTAAGCTTTTTGCAGCTGCATGCGTAATCACGGCTGTCCCAAAGGAGACCTATTTTAGCAGTTTTTGGCAATTCGGTACACCAGATGTACTCAGAGTGTTTTAAAGGTGCAGCCATTGCTGTGGAAAGCTGGTGCTAAATCAATGACCCTCGTCCTGAACAGCCTTTGTTTTAATGGAACAGGTTCCATTATATTTATCAAGAGGGACACTAATCATCCAACTCACACTGCAGTGTATTTCCAAGAACATGCAGCTCAGATCGGTTTTACTGATTGGTGCTTCTTGGATGTTTATGGCTACAGATCTTGTTACAGGGTTTTTGCGCTTGATATTAACAGAAAATGTAAAAGCGAGCAGAGCAAGTGATGCTTTTTCACCAGGGATTCGGACTAGTTCAGGGCTCTTGAATCAAAATTTTAATGAGCAACTCAAAATATCACGTGTACATTGTAATGTTTGAGACTGGCAATAAGAAATTACATGAATTGTATAGAATAATCACAATTTATCATGTACTTTATGTATATCAAAATGAAGAAATTCATACGAAATAAAATAAATTAATTATTTTTGAGGATCAAATCACTGAACAGACAAAAGTGGCTTTTATATCATTGTACATAAGCTTATCACAGGTCTGTAGTCCAGTGTTTTTATTAACTCAAACTAAAACTATTAAAACCCTTTAACTTTCACCACTAAAAGGATCAAATGAAAAAAATATTTAACATAAAATTCGTATTAGTAAGATCTAATAAATAATGTCCAGCACTTTTTTTTTTATTTATGTTTTTTATGTAACTCATACGGTTGAGATGTTTGTAAACTGCTGCTGTCATGAAAACATGAAAACTGGAAATACCCAAACACCTCACGGCAACAGCAGACACAGGGATGGGCCAATACAGCAGTGAAAAATAGTTTTGATAGATTTATTCTTTATCAAAGTAAGCTCAACCACACAGTAAAGACATCAGTTGATGGGTTAAACACTGTTTTATTGAAATGAAGCTAAAAAAAAATTTGATAAAAATAGTTAGTTTAAATCACTTTAATAAAAAAAAAATTGAAGTATTCTTATGGCAACTAAATCAAATAAGTTTAAGTATTAAAATTAATGTAATGCTAATTAAAAACACTTTAAATTGAAACAGAAATTCAAAAATTTATATATATATAATTGATTGGTGTAAATTATATGAATAGAGTTCAGATAAAAAAGTGCCATTTGAAAGTGAGTGTTTTTATCAGAATACTGTGTGTAGGTTCAGTAATTTCACTTTAATGGCAATGAATAGATTCTTTTCATCGCCATTATAGTAAAATAATTGAAGAACAACATGTATGAGCCTGAGAAGAATGCTCACTTTAGAAGAAAAAATGGCAAATGTACTTAAAGCCTTTTGCATCTGAACTCTTTATATATATATTAGGGATGTAACGGTATTGTAAATACCGTTGTACCGTGATAGCAAATATTTTCGATATTACCGTGGTCACATGACTCGATAAAATGATAGGTCTTCTGAGAAAAGTTTGCTCAGGTGAATGGAGCGAAAGCGAGGTAGCGGGAACTACATTCCCATCAGCCCAAGCGTGGCCATCATCCTTTGCTGTCTGTTGTCCTATAGATCCAGTAATACGGAAATGGCAGGTGCTGCTAGTAGCGGCGAAGGAAAAGAGATGGTCCTATATTTCGTTCTATATTATTAAAATGTATACATAAACAGAACAATCTAAACATGAACAAACATATTATATATAGGCTAATGATGAACGCAGTGCAGTATAAGCACACGTGACACGCATTCCCGCATCTGCGCCGGCGCACACGCTTACTCTCACCTATGTTGCGGCTGAATACAAATAATCATAACTGATGGACAACTAGACTATATCAGGGAAAAGACATCAGCGCAACCCGGCACAGAGAAAGGAAAAAACGAGATGAAGCCGGTGCTTCAATTTCAGGTAATGCGTTTGTTATCCTGTGAAACATTTTTGACTGATGTTAGTAGACTAATGTGTAGGATAGTGTTTATTGCCGGTGATTTCACCAACAACAACACATTTGGACTTAACATTGCAGTTTCCATGACGTAAAATGTATTATATAAAAACAACGAGGCAATTTATGGTAATTATTGTTTCACCGAATAACACTTTACTGTACATTGTACAAAACAATGCCTGCAAAGGTTCACCAAAGGCCTGATAATTGCTGTTTCTTCATTTACAGGACGATCCAATATTTGTTTAATATTCACCAAAGATTTAAATCAAATATCCACTTAATTTATTATAATTTATTTTTTAATTTGGCCACCTTTTTGTAATAGAAATGCTACAGCCTATTTAATTTCTTCAACAAGAATAATAATAAAATAATAATGGCTTTTTAATAAATACCTCTGGCACTTTTTTCGAGTCTCTTTATTAGTTTTGTTTTTTCTGTAAATAATTCAATAAATACCGTACTGTACCATTCATACCGAGGTATTACCGTACCGTGAAGTTTTGATACCATTACATCCCTAATATATATAAAATATATATATGGTTCACAAAAATCACGGTTCGATACGATACAGTGGTGTCACGGTTCGTTATGTTTTCGAAACAGCAAAAATAAAATGAAAAAATAATTTCTTGGATTTTTTTTTTCTTCACATTTTTATTTATTAAAATTAACATAAAAGTATGTCTTGAAAAAAAAAGTCAGTCGTGGAGCGCCATCCACCGTTTCTTCCTGCGGTACAATCCGCGTCGGAGAAGACGACAGGAGAGATCCACAGTTTAATTTTGTGGTGTTTGTGTCACCGAAGGCTTAGGGGCCGTTCACATGCATGTTCATATTCACATCTTTGTTTTCAACAGAAGGACAGTTTAAAATCCGAAGCAGAAATGTTTTTATAACTGACAGCGACTTCATGGTTGCCTAATAACAGCAGACGCTTTTTTTAGACGCTTCCTGTGAGCGTACCCTTAAGAGAGTAAGTTGCATTTAATGCTAAAGTGTCGTTAACGCTAATACAAACATTATTTTAATGTGTTAGGCCAGAACGATGCCGCTCGGAATGGAGTTGGTCGTGACTTCAAAGGGCAAAAGGTGTACTTTTATTTAAGGGATGTACACACGTCTTTAGACAAATGTCAATACAGTTTTTTTTTAGAACCTATGCTTGGCTTATTATTCCATTCAACTTATTTGGCTACTGTATATATATGGGATCGTTTGTAATGTGTATGTTTCTGGTTCACGTCTGTTTGGGGGTGGGAGGGGCAGACAGTGGGTTCCCTGCCCCGTAACACTGAAAACATTATGGCCCGGTTTCACAAACAGGGCTTAGCTTAAGCCAGGACTATAGGCAGTAGTTAAAATAAGATATTTAAGCAACTTTTACAAAAATGCCTTATAAGAAAATATTACAGGTGTGCATCTTAATACAGAACAATGACACTGACATTTTTTGAAATATGTCAGAGCAAGATATTTTCATCTGAGACAGCTCAAACATGCAATTTAGTCTGGGACTAGCTTAAGCCTTGTCTGTGAAACTGGGGGTATATTTTACACATTTTATTCTCTTTTTTTTTTTCTCTGTGAATCGTTCGGTTTGTAATGCGTACCGAACCAAAAGCCTCGTACCGAAGGTTCAATACGAATGCGCGTATCGTTACACCCCTAATATATATAAATAATTCTAAAATAGCACTGCTAACAGTCAATCTAGACTTGTTGTATTATGTTTATGATTTTTATTATTTAATTGTTAGTTTAGATTTGCAACATAATAAATCAACTGGAATTAATTGCCAAATGACCCATGATTTTCCCATGATGAAGTAGTGTGACCCCGAAGTAGTGCTAAAGTGGACTCCAGTTGACTTCAACTCGGAAAATGACAATTACTAACTTTTTAATTGTGTGATTTTTATATCTCCCATTAATTTTAGATGTACATAGATCCTGTTTAAATGCGTTGGGAATGTACAACTCGTCTGTCAGCAATCTCTTTGTTCTAGATCTATTTTTTGCCATATCTGCAGGCTGTTACAAGAAGAGGAGCTCTTTTTAGTGTTGGTGTAGGGTTGTTAAAACACGCCACATCCTCTCTTAAGCCACTGAGGAGCTCGATAAGGGGCTAATTGAATTAGCGGAAACATTTTACCATGCACGATGCCTTTCCATCCAACCACACATACATAAACGCACTGTTATCTTGGTTTTATGACTCTTTTTTTCCTTCCCAAGAGCAGTGGAGTGGATGGAGATCTTTAGATTTACATTATATGCATGCAGAAATTACAAAAGAGAAACCATCTAGTGTAAGTTCATAGGCCATTATGAGGAATATTATGACTTGTTTCTAATTGTGTGACTTTACCCCTTGACAGTCCTTCTAAGCGAGCGAGGCGCTGGCTGTGTGCTTTATCCAGTGTTAATCGGGAGTCATAGGAGCGCTGGGATACTTAACGAGCACAGTAGCACTGCTAATTTCATGCTTAATGGGAATGTGCACATCTCTCTCTGGCACACGGAAGCATTAGATGTGCATGTCGTATTTAGCTGGGGCAGTTTAGACAGGGAGTGTGTTGTCAAACCACTCATCAGATGCACCTGCCTGGCCGGTTCATGCAACACATTCACTCACGTCTACTTTCTGAGAGAGAGAGCATAGTGCTTTCTCTTCTGCATTTGCATTTTTAGTCATTAGTGGCTGTAATGTTTTTATATGCCACATCTGTCCACTTTTTTTTCAGATGTTTTATTTAATCTGTTAGTGTTTTGAATCTGCATGAATGCATCTTTGCATTTGTGATCATTTGTTATTCTGCAACATTGATTCACCACACAGCGGGTTTCATGAGTCCGCATCTGGAATACAACTAACCCCAATGCATTATATTTAAACTTGGAAATCAATGGGAAATGAATAGGAAAAAAAATATACACACTAGTGAAAATGAAATCAAAAGATTCAATGGCTGCATTAAAATTAGACCTGCTCATGCTGTAGGCCTCTTCGTATCGTATTGTATGTAATTTAACAAGTTTGTACAGCATTGCCCATCAACAGTTCTCTTGAGCTTAGGAGTACAGCGCAAATCAGAGGTGGTCATATTAGTCATCACTGAATCTTGTTCAGACTAAAACTTGCAAATTCCCATAATCATAAGCTACAAATTGCAGACGTAGGCTGTGTAAGATAAAAAGTAGGACTCATTTATTATACAAATTATAAGAACTATGAGTGGTTATACACCAGCTAGACTGACTGTGATCAATAAGAGTGCGCATTATTCAGTATAATAAAATTCAGAACACACCCAAAATTCAAGATGGGGGTCATTTAAAATTCTTTTAGCAAAAAGCACAAAAATGATTGATTTTATACAACAGTTTAATAAACAAGAAGTTAATAGACTTATTTTTTAGACACACTATAGCCTATTTTTGCTAGATTTCGCCAAAAAAAAGGTCCCAAACACAGCCTGTATGTCTCTGAGGAACAAGACAGTATAATGTTTCTAAATGAATCAACCCTTATGCTGCGTTCACACCAGACGCGACACGTTAATCGCAAGTGATTTACAAGTTAAGTCATTGCAAAGACGCGAATCAAGCGGCGAATGGGGCTCAAGTTGAAAAATTGGAACTTTTTTGCGATTTATTCGCGCAATTCACGTCCGGTGTGAACGCAGCTTTACAGTCTATGGAATCAACTGTTTAAATAATTTGGTTCAATCGCAATGACTCACTTAATAACAGCGACTTTCTGCCACCTTCTCGTGGTTTTTAATTTCACATTTAAAGAAGCCTATATATTTTTAAATAATTTCAAATATTCTAAGAATTAGGATTGAAATATCAAAAGATTTATCCATTTGTAACTGCAGGTTAAAGACATTCATTTATTCTGAATAGGGGGGCCCCCCAAGAGCTTTGACACAATTCAAACACTGGGTGTAACCGTAAAAATAAGGTACCATTTAATTTGAAAAGAAAGTCAGTGAATCAGAAATATAATATTTCAGATTGCTTAATATCTTTTTCCACTAATCAAATAAGCAAATTTATGATGTTAACTTGAGTGCTGCTGTCATTAAAGGAATAGTTCACCCCAAAATGTCAATTTACTCATCTTCAGGCCATCCAAGATGTAGATGAGTTCACAGATTTACTCGCCAATGGATCCTCTGCAGTGAATGGGTGCCATTAAAATGAAAGTCCAAAACAGCTGATAAAACATCCAGTGTAAAAATCCATCTCCTATTTTCTTGTCACATCACAATCCACAAGGGGTGTTTGCACTTGTAAATGGTGCTTAATCTGCAAATTTCTCTCCTGATTCAGGCGAGGTGACTTTTTCACCGGAGAAAGCAATGATGCACACAGAGGACCATCCTAAACCATGATGAATTTGTTTCTTATAAACATACAGCTTTTCACTTCACAAGACTTTAATTGATGGATTGTGGATTTCTCTTAATTATTGTGATGTTTTTATCAGCTGTTTGGACTCTGGACATTCTGACGGCACCCATTCACTGCAGACGATTTATTGCTGTTAAAGGGATGTAATGCAAAGTTTCTCCAAATCTGTTCATTTTTTACATTTAAAATTACAATTTCAACATTTTACTGAAAATCCTGAATTCATTATATAAATGCAAAAAATGTAAGTATTTTGAGTGGTGTCCTCACTAATGGATAGTGTTTTTAAAGCCTACACTATCAGTATCCGACTGATACGATCAGTGTCTTGTTTTAAATGATCCTCCAGTCTCCCTCTTCATAAATCTAGATGCTCTGTCGTAAAAACCCTTGTTACACACAAACACTTCAGAAGTGTCGGGTTATTGATTGAAAGCCTGTTGCTCTGTCAGCATCGCAGGGGAAGCCGTGCAACACTCTCACATTTGCACCTTGAGAGCGAACACTTGTGACCCATGTTTCAGTGTGCTGTTTCTCACTGCTTAAAAAGATGTGGTGTCACACAGTGCCATGAATACAGTAGTTATGACACATCGCTAATGTAGAGAAGCACTACAGTGTACGTCTACATCACATCCAGTGACTCTGACTCATCGTTTACATCTAGAAGAAAATAGTACAAGAAACTAAATTAAAAAGAAATTAAAAATAAAATGTTATTAATAGCTTTCCTCGTTAATATCATAAATAATTACAGACTTATAAATAAAATATAAATAGATAAATTTATAATTCTAATAATTCCCTGTTCTAATATTTGAGGTTGAGGTAAGATTGGTTAAAAGAAGTCTTTTAATAAGACTGCATTATTATTTGAAGCAAACAATAAAACAGACATATTGTGAACTATTATTACAATTATTGGATATATTTCAAAGTGAAATTTATTCCTGTGATTTAATCATTTACAAATAATTTTCAGCATCATTACTCCAGTCTTCAGTGTCACATGATACTTCGGAAATCATTTAAATATGCCATTTACCGCTCAAGAAACATTTTCTTCTTATTTTGATTTCTTTTATGAATCGAAATAAAAAAACAGCTTTTATTGGAAATAGATTTTTGTCCTTACTGTCACTTTTCGTCACCTAACGGAATAAGAAATGACATTTTCCTCAGAAATAATATTATTGTGATTCTAATTTGAATAATTTGCGAATGCTTTAGTTTCTGTCTCCTTTTCGCTATAATGACAGCAGCACTTGATCTGCATTTACATCACAATACTGAGCAAAATCTGATAAACACGTACTCCAGAATGAATCCAGAGCAATCAAAAGAACGTCGGCTCATTCATTTCTAGGTATTTCTAGGTTTGATTCCCAGTTTTTCAGTGTGTTCAAAGACCGACAAATTTCCAGAAGCATCAAACGCAGCATTCAAAGCACTTCTTTAGATGGTCTCTAAGACTGAATGCAAGAAAACACTGATTAAACGGCTGCCGAACGAGTGAATGCTACTGGAGGAAAGCAAGAATGGATGGAGAGAAGGAAGGATGAATGATAGCTGGGGAGGGAGGTAGAAAAGGACTAGAGTGGGAGAGAGAGAGGGAAGGAAGAGGGGACTGTTTTAAAATGAAACACGTGGGTGTGAAACAGAGGAAGAGGAAGGCACTCAACATGCAGTTACAACACGCTTACATCTAAATGGAGGCATTCAAAAAGACAAAGAACAGATTGAAACAGAAGAAACATGACTTTTGGAGAGATGCAGCATTAGGGGGACGATAACAGAAAGACGAAGAGGGTGATATAAAAGTGCTACAGGACAACTCGATGCAGAAGGAGGGGATATAAAAGAGCCCGAGCACAGATGGGGGAGTGAAAGCATGCATGTGAACGAACGAGAGAGATGTGTGACATGCCACAGGAGGTGGTGGTTAAATAGAGGGGATTGAGGAGTGTTTTCAACCCTGTCTTTATCTTAATAATTACTTTTACATGCTCTATCTCTCTTTCTGTCTTTCTCTACCCCACCCCAACCCCAAACACACTCTGTGGGCTGCATTGGTTGGCATGGCAACCGCTGCTACATACATTTCTATATATATGTGGAAGGAACGCGGGAGAGAAAGGCAACGAGGAAGTCGGAAAAAGGCAGAAGAGGAGATTCAGAATAGGAACGTTTCAATTGCTCTGCATGTAAATTTAGATTCAGATATGGATGCATTATGATTAAATACTGTACATAAACTATATAAACGAAATTACATGTAGCGTAAAAGTACTGATAAAATACTATAAATTAAATCATAGTTCATTCCTTTTTATTAGGATTTCATTTATATTCAGATACACACATGAATTGATGTATGTTTGCATTTAAATGTATATTTAATATGCAGGAAGGCATTATGTATGCGTGGCACATTTTAAATTATGGCTATATATACTTATATTTTAAACCAATCAAAGACTAATCTGTTCATTTCATTGTTTGCTGATGTTGCAGGGTGCCAAATGAGGCATTTTTGTTGAGTGAAGTGAACTGGTCAGTATAGGGAGCAGTAAGCACTACATAGGGACCCTGTGAATTGTGAGTTATTGAAAGGGCAAAGCAAGCGTCAGAGGTTGCAGTCAGGCTAAGAGCACATTAAATACACACTCTTCAAAGATCTTGGCTCAGATGGGAGGCTTTACATGGGTGAAGTGGAGGGAATTGTATAGTGTGGTACATAATAAAAGTGAAACATTATTTTTACGCCTCAGTGTCAGTCTCAGTCTTTGTGGTTGAATATAAAAACTACAAAAATGAGATTGGATATTTTTATACAAACGATTTAATACACAGACTAAAATAAAAGTATTAGTAAAAAAGTAAAAGCATTAGCACAAGACCTTAAAGGCACGTTCACACCAAGCATGATAATGATAACAATAAAGATATAAATCTAAAAATCATTCTCAGTGTTAAAGAATAGCAGCATCCACACCACAGCTATAACGATAAAGGCATAGAGAAATGATATAGTTGGAACATACATCAATACACTTCAAACATACATACATCAATACACTTCACTTCATGTCGTACCGTGTATGTAAGTAAATGTGACAAATAAAATTTGAATTTGAGAACGAAGCCAACCACGGCTTCACAAGAACGACTGGCAGCTAGAGGCTGCAAAAAGGAGTCAATCCCATTGACTCCCTATTTTAAAATGGCCAAATTTACGGCAGATAAAAACATGTTTAGAGCCTTGTTCAAAAATGATTTTAGTCTATATAGCTAATTTTCCCCTTCATGACAACTTTGATGGATGAATAAAAAAAAAATTAATATTAAGCCTTGAAGTTTTTCATAATTAAGGGCGCGACAACTTGAGTGACAGGTGGACAGGTGTGGTTTTATCAACCAGCTCCCGCCTTTTGCCCATTTTATAATCCGAGAGTGGCGCGATTCCAACACGGTGACGGTCGGCTCCGCCTACTTTGTGCAAAAACGTTTGGTTCTCATTGGTTCCCAAATGAAATGCTCTAAAACAGCAGCTTTGCCAGACTGACTTTGCTAGTGAAATTGAATGTAGCATCACAGGAAGTATGGGCGGGCCCAGGCTATGCATTTACTACATCTGTGCCAAAAAAACTGAAAATTCATAAAAACTGGACAATGCAAATTTGATTAATCATGTGGATCAGTTAGTCTTGACATTTTTCATTCCAAACGGCCATGTTGTTTTATAAATAAAGCTGTAAGATTCGCACAGCCTTCTGTGTGTGGTCTTGACTTCATCGTTCGCTCACTTTCATCACTTGCGCTTTTCTTCTTGTTCACGGGTTCACTAAACCGAACAGACCCTGAATAGGGTCAGCGGAGCAGACAAAGACACCGCAAAAACTCAGCTCACAGACATTTTGTAAAGTTGAATTTTTTGGTAAAGTTTAAAAAGTTTGTCCTGTGCATTCCATTGTAACTACCTTACTGTAGCCTCATTGCTGTCTTGTTTTGAGGTGGGAGTCCAAATTAATTTCTGTTGTTATCTAAATACGCCACAAATGTGTGATTACAGATAACTTGAACCCGAAACGCCGGAATTTAGTAGTTGGAATTGTTCCGCAACAATTTAAATTGCACACACAAATACTTTTTCCTATGTTGTCTCCAACATAGGCTAATAAAGTCAGTTTTTTGTGCTGTGTAGCCAGTCAAATGCATTGTCTTTCGGCCCGAATACATATTCTGCATTTGGGAGATAGAGACGGCGCTATTGTTCTCTGTGATTATGCTGTTGATTAGATCCTGTCCATAAGCCCCTGGTATTAAACCGTCATCATTGTTTCCCAGCTGTTGTGGTGGGGAGCAATAAGGCGCTTGTGAGCACTGAGAGGTGAAGGCAAAAATGGACGAGCGGGTTATTTATTCAACCCATGGAGTCAGTTCGGCTGTATTAGAGGCGAGTGTGGATGTGCACGTATGGACCGTGGGTAGTGAGCTTGGGTCTAATCCTCAGACGGGCTGGTGGTGTTAGACTTGTGCGTGCTGCAAGCGAGAGCGCACAGATACACAGACAAACAAGCACACACACTGGGGTTTGGTAGGCTATAGTGTTCTGCCGATCCGTTTTATGGAGATAAAGCCTGGAAGTCTCATGAAAACCCTGTGCTGCACTCAGGTGCTGAGCAGCGCCTCAACAGAGCTCACGCAGACTCTCTCTCTGTCTCCTGAATGATTTTCTTAATTTAGATTTTTTTCCTCTTTCTGCTGGCTCTCCTCACAGCATTTATGAATGTTTAGTTCCATGACTCAAGGAACAAAAACCTTTTTTAAAAACAGGGGAAGGCATAAGGATTTAAAAAAATTGGGTCTGATTCGAAACCGTTCAGCCAGATTCACATTACACTGTTCTTTGAATTGTGTCTTTGCTTCTTAAGTCATTTATGCTGGTATTTTATGCTCTTTTTCTCATCTTTTTTCCTTTAAGAATCCATCTTTGATTCACCTTGTCTCTTCTCACTTATCTTTGCTCCTCTAAACTCTTCTTGTTTCTTCTCTGTCTCTTTTCTGGCTCTTGACTTTGCTCTTCTTTTCTCTTCTTGTCTCACATTGTCTCTTCTGTTCGCTTCTCTGTCTTATTTGTCTTGTCCACTTTATCTTTATCCACTTTGTCTCAACTTTTCTTTCTTTGTCTTGCCTTTCTTTCCTCGTGTCTTCTCTTATTGTCTCACCTCGTCTTTTCTCCTCTTGTCTTGTTTCTCTTATCTTTGCTTCTTTTCTCATTTCTTCTCATGTAGCCTTGTCTCTTCTCCACTTTTCTTGTATTATCTCATCTTCACTCTCAGCTACTCATTTGTTTTATTTTTCTTCTCTGTAACTTTTGCATTCTTCTTGTATCTTCTCCATTGTTCTTGGTCATTGTTTGAATCCTTCTTTAAAATTAGTTTCTTCTCCTGTCTTCTTTTCTGTACTTGTCTCCACTGGTCTTGTCTTGTCTTGTTTTTTTTAATATACTGTACTTCTCTTTGTCTCTTACTGTGTCTCTTTTCCATTTTCAAGTTATTGTCTTGTCTTGACTCTTCTGTTTGTGTCTTGTATCATTTTGTCTGCTCTCATTTCTTGCCTATTCATGTCTCATGTTGTGTTTCCTTCACTTTTTTTTCCTCATCTTGACTTTTTCCTTTTGTCTCCTCTCAGCTTGCCTTCTCTTGTCCAGTTTTTTTGTATTGTCTCACCTTCTCTTTTTTGTTTCTTTTCTTTGCTTCTCTTCTTGCATCATATTGTATCTTCTCTTCTCTTCTCTTCTCTTCTCTTCTCTTCTCTTCTCTTCTCTTCTCTTCTCTTCTCTTCTCTTCTCTTC
>JAUMHI010000033.1:8845280-8855293 GCA_032359435.1 Enteromius unitaeniatus | reverse complement strand
CTTCTCTTCTCTTCTCTTCTCTTCTCTTCTCTTCTCTTCTCTTCTCTTCTCTTCTCTTCTCTTCTCTTCTCTCTTCTGGTCCTTTGTAGTTGACAGGATCATGGAATTCTTTATTCACCCTTATTATACAAAAGCACCATGGATGCATAGATAATGCAGAACCTCTCTCTCTTTCTTGGTGTCTAACTCTTTCTCTTTTTTATCATTTGGTGCTTCTTGATGTCACTTGGAAGTGCTACAGTGCCGTCCTTTGTGGGTGTGTGTGTGTGTAAGGCTCTCCTCAGAGATCACAGGAGTCCAAGTGTGAGAGTGTCTGAGAGATCAAAGGGGGAAATATGAAGACACCAGGCTTGCCAAAGATCACAAGGTCTGTTGCGCGCACGCGTATGTGTGTGGGTGGGTGTGTGCTCTACCTTCCTGCGATATAAAGATCACATCAGGTTGTGAGTATGATTTTTGTCATTGTGACAATCACACCAGATACTTTACACAAATCTAAATGCACAAATGTGGTATAGGGTGACTTTGGTTTTGAACGGTCCTGTCAGTTTCTGACTCTGTTTGTTTGTGTTTGTTAGGGCACTGTAAGATCAAAGTGCTTCTGTCAAAGTGTGTGTGTGTCACCATTTAACTCGTGCTCTTTTGTTCAGGGTGAGAGAGAGGCAGCTGCTTAATTGGACAGACAGTTCTCTCATCTCACACACGGACACACACACACAGTCTGGCACTGACAGAATAACACTTCACTTTCACCACCAGAGACTAACATTCTCTCTCTCTCACACACACACACACACACAGAACATGCAATTAGACCAAACAAAACAACACACTTAACAGCAATAAATAAGCCCCAAAACATATTCTTGTTTATTGGACACACGCATGCAAAAGAGCAAGTATATAATAAATCAAAAATCCATGAGATGCAGTGCATTACAGTGTTTTATACCACAGTTAATGGCTGTTATTAGGCACAGCATGAAGCAGTTTGCTTTTATAAAATGGAATCAGAAGTATAAAAAAACACTAGTATTTCAGCTCCAATTCAGGTTGTTATACATTACAGTGAAGACATAGACATAGACATCTATCTATCTATCGATCTATCCCCATTCTTAAGTCAGGAATTGCAGTAATGTAGCCCCTTTTTGTTTATTAATCTACAAACTGCACTGCAAGCACACAGCGTAGTAGAACTGTAATTGACAGCACAGTTGTAAAGACCCACCGCACAGGCTCGCCTGGATAAGGATGTTAGGCGTGGGAACTTGTTGTGTTGGCTGAGGGACAGTGGCGTGATAAATGACATAACCGTATCTCAGCTGTTGTTTTCACATGAGCTTTTTGTTCCTTCTGAATTATATTCATATATGCATAAAAGCACCTTATGAATGTATGCAGAGGCATTGCTGTGGTCAACCTAACGCTGAGGTCATACATGCCAGTGCAGCATTCAAGAACAGACCCCATAAATATGGAATATCTATACTGCTGTCAGCAACACGCATTATGGGAATCTATTTTGTGCAGGCTGAATTTTCAATCACTTACTCATCTTCATGTCTGCCTTAATGTATACGCATTTGTTTTTTTTCTGTGGAACACAAAAGATAATATGAAGAATGTTGTCACTGTTTTTGTCCATATAATGCCATTCCGAAGTAAAATCAAACCCAAAATAAAATAGATATTCTTCAATCTCATGTTTTATTTTGTTTATTTGTTTGTTTTTTATGTCAGAATTTTTATTTTAGGTAAATTATAATTTTAATTTGTTATGTTTAAGTGCAGTCTTACACTGAGAGGGTCATATGATCTTTTCTATGTGGAAAATGCATATGTAATTGCAGAATCCAGCCATAAAATCTGAATTTACTGTACACACTCGAATGTCACGGAATTTGCCAAATTTTGGAAAGATCAACAAATAGTGGTATGTTTCTTAAATTCTTCACAGCAACCTGTCAAAATAAAAGTTTGGTGTAACCTGAAGAAACTGTAACAGAAATATTGCTTATTGTAATGTGCTGCTTCTGTTTGTTAACTTTATTTTTGTCATGATCAGCTGGATGGGCCAGCTCAGGCCACTGGATGGCACTTCAGCACCCAGCGAACTGTGTGTGTGTCTGTCTGTTTTCATTTACTTATGTCTCCACCCCCTTGTATGTTGCCATAGCCACTCGTTTCTAATCTCCTCCCACTGACCCAGTTTCACCTGTTTAAAACCCCGAAAGTGTTTGCATGTCTTCACGGTCCAGCTGTTAGTTTCTCCACCCGTGTTCCTGTGTTTCTTGTTCCCGTGTTTCTATTGTCTGTTTGGATTATATTTACTGGATACCAACCCACGCCTGGACTCTGACCAATCTCTTGCTCTGCCTCCTCTATCCCCGTCTGCCGGTACTACCCTAAGCCTGTCTGTTTTGCTCTGTGTTTGTTAATAAACAGCCTGCACTTGATCCCGCACGTTTCCTCGCCTCTCTTATGTGACAGAATGGACAGACTGGGGAAATGCCCTTTGAGACTGAACTGTTTGTGATGACGCCCACTGAGACTGGACCAACTGTGATAGTGCCCTCCAAGGCCGACTGAACCATGAATCAGTGACCTCCATGGGTTGAGCAGCCACCAGTGGAGCCTCTGGAGACGTCTCCAGAGGTAGTGCAGCCTCTGGCGGACCCGATGGAGTCTCCGAACCACACACAGGTTCCGGAGGTTCTGGCCATGGGACCTTACAGTCTTCATGGAGCTCGGGTGAATTAAATGACTGGGAGCCTGGATCACAGACCGGGTCTGGCGGATCCGGCCACCATGGGTCCGGATCACAGACAGGGTCTGGCAGATCTGGCCACTCAAGATCGGATCACAGACAGGGTCTGGCAGATCCGGCCACTCAAGATCGGGATCACAGACTGGGTCTGGCGAATCCGGCCACACAAAACCCAAATTGCAAACCAACATCACAAGACATGGCTCCTCATAACGTGTAATGGGAGTAGGACCCATTATTGGCGGCCTAGGAACCGCGAGGACCCTCTGCAGCTCGACTGACTTGGACCCATCATCTGTGGACCAGAAACCACAGGGTTTGCTGAGAGCAGCTCTCCTGGCTGCAAAACTGGTACTGGAACAGATGGAGTCTGGCATGGCTGTACGGGGTCTGGAAGCAGCAGGCTGGGTAGATCCTCCCAGTGTTCTGTCGAAGTCTCGCGATTGACCGCCATTTTGCGCTGCTTCTCGCGATCGGCCGCCATTTTGCTCGGCTTCCTGCGATTGGTGTCCCTCTTGCGTTGCGCCTCATGATCAGCATCCATCTTGTGCGAGGTCGGCGTCTGCCATATGGCCATGCGAGAGCCGAGCCACGGGTTCGGTTTGATGCTCGCATCACGGTGATTCCGCTGCTCCTTACCACGAGTGTGAATGTCCTCCTCCACTTCTCATACGGTGTAGGATGACCCACAAAACACCATCACAAAGTCTATGAGTCTTTCCAAAGACCAGTTGGGGTCTTTTGGGGTCTCAGAAGAATGAAGAAGCGCGTCGTTTGACAGTGGTCTGGAAATAAATCAGTTGTACAGTACTGTGTATATGAAACCACTAGATTTCACTACTGCTAAATGAACTTAGATAAACCAGTGAAAAACCTTTTTTATCGAAATATAGAATGTTGTAGTATTTTTTTGGTACATTGCGTATTTGTTTGAAATTACTTATAGTTTCATGTACCAGCAATGGGCCGACTTTCCCGCTGTGCAGGGACTGATATGCCTCTGTGCTTTTAGAATTCTGCACCGAAGAACCGTCTACTCCGTGCGACAAAACAAATTCAATAGTTTGCGCTTCCTCATATCAATAATAATTTAAGCGGTTGTGGCAACAAGAAATAGAAACACGGGAACAGAGTAGAAACTCGGGTGGAGAAACTCAGCTGGACCGTGAAGACATGCAAACACTTCCGGGGTTTTATACAGGTGAAACTGGGTCAGTGGGAGGAGATTAGAAATGAGTGGCTATGGCAACATACAAGGGGGCGGAGACATAAGTACTGAATGAAAGTTCATGAATGAAAACAGACAGACACACACAGTTCTCTGGGCGCTGGAGTGCCATCCAGTGGCCTGAGCTGGCCCATCCAGCTGATCATGACAATTTTAAAGGTATATTTACCAGAAAAAAATATTTACCAGAATTTATTTAGGTTAAATGCACAACACGTAAATACTAATTAAATTAATATTTAATGAAAATGTTACAGCTGAATTCAGAAAATTAATAGAAAACTGAATTTGGTCAAAATAAATTTTCTTAACCTATAAAAATAAATTACGGTTTATATGTAAAGTTTCATGATTTAATTTAATTGGACATGCTATTTAATGAATAAAATTGAATTTTACCATTAAAATTAAATTAAAAACATAAAATTAAACAAGGAATTAGGGAAAAATAAAACGGATTTCATATGGCCCTACAATGAAAGAGCATCCAGAATATCATAGGGCTTGTTTGACTTGGGCCAGTAAGCAACCTCCCTGAACACTACAAATCACATAGCAATGCCCTGGCAACCACCCATTAGAGCCTGGCATCTTGTCGGCCAGATTTTCATTGGCAAACACCATAATTTTCTTCAGAAATGTGCCGTTTTGGATTGCTTCGTGTTTATCTCCCTTCATTTTTGTTTAGGGGGTTTGTATGTGTATTTGTCTGTTAGCATTTGAGTGTGCATATATGTGTTTCAGATTGTGTTTGTGTCTGTGAGTGTGTGGGGAGTATTTTTTCACTCTAATGGCATCTTTAGCTAGAACGTAACGATGGAAACCACGTTGCCACGGAAACACTGCATGTCTCTTTGAATTAGAAACCTCTCCATATACACACCCTTCCTTCTCTCTCTCTCTCTCTCTCTCTCCCTCCCTCCTGTTACTGTTACTGACAGTGCAGCTGTCCCTAGTCAGGAAGTGTCAGAGCAGAAAGATATTCAAATTCAAATAAAATATATAGTGCAGAGAGATAAACTGAGAGGGAGAGGGAAGTAGTGAGATGGACTTCCTTGAAGGGAGAGTTAAAGAAATAATTATCCACCTCAAAAAAAGAAAAGAAAGAAACTGAAGTGGCGAGATAAGGAGAGTAGCAGAGGATAACAGCTGTAAGAAGAGGGTTAGTGAGAGAGGAAGAGAGATTGGTTATGCTGTGCTAAATGCTGCAGGCGTTAAGTAACACTGTACAGCTCAGACAGTTTCGCTTAGATCTGAATTGACACCATACTACTCTCTATAATGTTAATAATACAATACTATAATAGTAATAAACACTTTGATAAATCAATGCAGTATATATTTTTAGCAAAATTAAAACAGCAAGGAAGTAATTGGGGTGTAAGAAAACAATAAATGTGTTAAATTAACCATTAAAAATTAGGGGGAGAAATATTTTAATATTATAATATTTTAATGCATTTACTATGCCTTTTAATGCTCTTTACAATGCATTGTTCAGTCTCATGATTCATTAAAACCACAAATAATTAGTTATTTTTTGCATTTTAATGCATTTTAAATTCAGATATATAATTCTATACGATGAGACATAATGTATTACATATAAAACATAATATATTGATAATTATAATAAATAGAATAATTTAAGAACCCTAATAAATTTAATAACCTTTATAACGGCTTTAAGTTACCAAACTGCATTAATAATGCTGCTTTTGTATAATATTTTTCTCAATTTTTAGTAACTTTAGTCTGCAATCTTACTAATTTTGAAGTGACTTTGAAAAAAGCATCTCCTAATTAAATAAATGTAAATGTACTACTTACTACCATTACTATTACTAACTATTTATTTATTTATTCTTATAAAAATAAAGAAATGTAAATAAAACAAAGAGCATTGGTATGTTTTTCCATAAAACACTGTTTCAGTATTTTATAATAGTATTTTCTGCCTTTAATTTCACATCTAGTTCATTATTTTACTTTTTTTATTTATTATTTATTTATTTATTTTTAATTATTTGTTTGTGAAAATAAATTTTCCAGTGATCTCTGGTTTGCACACCAGTATTCCGGAAAAATTATTTGGGTGATTGTTTGGCGCCAAATAATTGAATCTTTAAAATCTATTCTGTTACTGTGTACTTACTGGGTAGCCAGTACAAATGAGCTAAAACAAGTTTGATGTTGTAGCTAATGTGTACTATAGCTAGAGAGAGAGGTTTGGAGAGGAAGCTTGCCTGTAAGAGGGTGGAGTGAGAAAGGTGGAGAATGGGGGGGAGGAATAGCGAGTAAGTGACAAGGAAGGGAATGACAGAAGCGATATGAATCGTAGAGAAAAATTTGTGTGAAATACTAAGCGCAGGGCTGCCAGAGATAGAAAAGGGGAGTGGAAGAGAAAGTATAGATGTATGGGCTGGCTGATGAATTAATGGAAGGAGGAAGAAGAGATGAGGATACTTGAGATGAAAAAAAAAAACAACAGGAGAGATGGTGAATGTAGAACAGTCCACAAATACAGTGGCAGGGGTATGAACTGAATCACATTCATTTTACATGGTACTTGACACTGGGCAAACACACACACATGTACACAAACTCTCTCATGAAACACACTCATTATAGAAAGAAACATCCTGACTCACACACAGCCATTTTTCCATATTCAGGCACAGCGCTCTATAAAACCTGTATTCATTACTCTAATGAAGCTTAATGAAAGCATTGCCTTCACTAGCAAACACCAAAGATCGCTACAAAACAACCTGTTCTGTGGAGCTGCCGCTCATGTACGTGTGCATGTAACAACACCTCAGTAAATACAATCATGTGGTTTCACGTGGACATCTTCGTAGAAACAGCGTACATTGAAGTGTACTAAAAAGCTCACAATGTAAACAATCCTGAAGAAAGTGTTCGATGAAAACCGACTTTAAATGGTGTTATCCAGTAAGGTTGATTATGCTGACCGGATTAATGAAAATATGTTGACGGGTATTCACTTAGAATATAATAATGTTAATGCATGCTGTTTTTGTTTCTACATAAATGACGTGCGCTGCTGTTCCAAGGTTTTAGCCTAGTAAGATTTCATAACTTATGAAAGGGGGGGTTAACATTTTTTTCCAGCCATTATAGGAAATCACTGAAAGAACTTTATACTCTACACTTTTCTACACTTGAAAGAGATATTTTCATTAAAATGCTAGTTGTCAGCACTTCATGCTGCACTTTTATTTTGACAGAGATGACAGTGGAGCTTTTATTTTGAAGGAAATCTCAAGCTATCCAAATATGTTTACAAAAACACGTCTCACTACAAATCTAGTGAAACACTGTACTCATCTGCCATGAAAATAAAGCCTAACTAGTGGCTCAGACATGCGCAAAATACATGCAAATAAACAAGTTTCTTGCCTGTTTCTTCTGTAGTTTTTTGCGTAGTTATTTAATTTCATTACACTGCTTGTTCTACAGATCTGTGTGTGCTAGTGTTAAATGCTACGGTTTTTGACAGCGCTGATGATGTTTCTGACAGAATATCATGATCATTTTTGAGTTCCCTTACTGGATGTGGTATCCTGTCAGCAGAAACCTCTCCATGGGCTTTTTTGATTGTCAGTGCTGGTGATGCAGTGTTGCCAGGTATTGCTACTAAAAAAAAAATCAAATAAATAAAGAAATACAAATAAATCTAAATTGAGATATCGCTGACTTCCTACAACTCCCTAACTTCCAAAAGTATTAAATTAAGTAGACAAGAAGCCCAAAATGCTTATAATAGCTGGATCTGGCAACACAAAGGATGCGCCTGTGCCTTCACTCACAGCCGGTCTACGCTCACAACTCTCTCAAGACTAATTCGCTCTGCCAGTATCTCGCAGTGAAAATTTCATATTGTTTTCATTAACATTCTTGCAAACTGTCCAAACTGAGTAATACAGTTCATGTAGACATTTTTACAACAAAGTAGTCATTCAAAAAACTAATTTTAATTTTGAACATGAACAATTTTATAGGTTGCTACAGGCCTGATCACATTTAAGTGGTTGTCAGTCAATTTTAAAGGCACAAAACAAATATTAGCACTTAAATAGGATGGTATATTAACATTGCAGTATATCCATTCATTAAATATAGAGTTTCTTTTTTTTTGTTTTGGAGGGCTGTCTTGATATGTTTGGTGTGCGACCATCTTCCGGCATATTTCCAACTTTTGAGCAATTGATTACAGTGTTTGTGAAATTTTCATACTAATGTAAATTGTTTATTGACCGTAATATTGTTGTTGGTAATTGGCACATCGTGTATTTTCTTTTTACTTTACCAGTTACATACACATTCTCAAAGTTCTCTGTATTTTTCCTCTATTTTGCTGTTACAGGATTTCCAATTTTCTCTCCTATTTATCTCTTCTCTCACTACCTTGAGATTATTTAGGCAGTTTAAAGACCCTGGATACATACTAATGCAGCATGCACACATGCACACACCACACCCTGGTGCTTTTGATAAAGATCAAGCGTTGAGCTTTCAGCAGAGAATTCATGGTGCATGCGCGTGTGTGTATTTTGGCTCTTTCACACAGCTTACATGTGTCAATAAGTGACTAATTGCCTTTATCCTCTGTGTTACTAATGAGCTCTATTAACTGAAAAGAGCTGAGAATTTAATTACCATACGGGGTTGAAGGGTATGAAAAATATCAACTCTGCTTCTATACTGTCCCCCTTTCCTCTCTACCTTCACTTGCTTTTTCTCTTTCACTTATTCTGTCCATCCTTTTTCTGCTGTCTCCGCTATTTGCGGTCTATGTGTTCAGCTGCACTGTAAGGCACAATTGACAAACTCTGCATATTGACATAAATCATGCGTTTTAATGAGATGATCAGCTGTTGTTGCCCTGCCTCCTTTTTCCTTCATCTTTCACTGCAAATATTTACTAGTCACTTAAAAAAAATTATCCTATTTACATTCTTAAAAGCAATATTCTGGGTTTAAATGAATTATTTATTATTATAAAAAGAGTGAGAAGCATTAAAATGAAAGTAAATAGGGCAAATTTCATTTTTAAATAAAAAAACACTTTTGCAGTCAGGGTTTTAGGCATTGTGTTGTCAAGGCAACAAACTAAATATAATTTCATTCTAAAAAGGTGAGTATGCAATTTGGTTGTGTACTAAAATCCATGTAAATGCAAGTTGACTTTTCAAACAGCGGGTATTTGAACATTCAAAGATTGATCTCATTCACACTACTGTAACCCAGATTTGTGTTTTTATTTAAAGAAATAATAGAGGCAAATGGAAGTTGATTTCATTGATATCAATAATTGTCCACAAATGCCGTGCTGAGTAGCTTGTATTGAATTGAATATATCAGAGTTTTTTCATTAAAAATAGCTATTGTTCACTTTGATTAGCTGTGAGCAGAAGAACGTGCCATTGGTTGCAATTCAATATTGTGTGTAACTGAGCATCTGATTTCTGCGTTAATTGAATTTCTTTTTAAATGCAGTTGTAGTAACTTAATAAAATTGTCTTGTTAACGTTTAACTAGAAATTTTAGCTCTCAGAATGCTATTCAGGACTATGAGTAGAGTAAATGTTGTATGTGACCTGATACTGTTTAGTGCTGCTATGTTTGAGATTTAATTGAGTTTATATTATATTGAAGTTTTTAGACCACGTGTATCAAACCTTATTAGCAATTACAGCACTTGTGACATCTTACTTTTTCATTAAATATTAGGGGTGCACCGATCCGATATTAGGATCGGATATCGGCCTCGATACTGAAAAAATAGCTGGATCGGGGATCAGAAAAATGAACAGATCCACAGGCTTTTTTCTTCCTCCGTCGCAGCCAGTTACTGTAAAAAAAGGTTGCAGCAGATCCTACGTCATTCATTAGCAGCACATGCTGGAACAGTATAAAACGTACAAAAATCTCAATATGTGGGATTAAGAGAAGAGCAGGCATATGGATATGTTTAGAGATGGAAGAGAG
>JAUMHI010000033.1:8817928-8844488 GCA_032359435.1 Enteromius unitaeniatus | reverse complement strand
CTACTTCAGTTGTGTGTAATGAATCTAAAATACATGAAAGTCTAATGTTTATCAGTACATTACAGAAAATAATTAACTTTATCACAATATGCTAATTTTTTTAAAAGGACCTGTATAGCAAATTAGAGGAACGTGTGACATCATGTGCGGAAAATTGCCACAAGAATATGATTTTTTAGAATTTAGCACAATGTAGTCTATTCTAAACATCTTCTGTCTGTGGAGAAGTATTTTGAATTCCTCTGTCAGACCGGTTAAATTGTTGATATTAAAATCAACACTGAATCCAATGTCAGCTGACTTTGCACCCATGTTGGCACTGTTAATGTCTTGAAATATATTGTGTGTATTTGCTCCGTTTTGGATATCTTTTTGCCTACCTGTGGCGAAAGCTATACCCAAGCAGGTGGTGAAACAGGTAATGGCTAGGATGTCATCAATGCTGCATGCTGCTATGAGAAGAGTAGGTATACCCTGCTCTACACCGTATCCTTCCTTCTGCAGAAGCAGCATAGACGGAACTACAACAGCTGGAGAAACAGCCCCAAGAACAAACCTACAGAGCAAAAAATGGCAGCAATTAGGTTGGTACCAGCAGACATTGTCAGAGAAGTTCTTGTCTTATGAAAAGCAGTGTTTTACCCTAAAATAAAGCCCCAGACCCATGGAAGACCCAATAATAAGTAGGAGACCACAGCCATAGTGGCTGCCTCGCAGGTCAGAGGGATAATGGACAATCTCAAACACACGGTTTTCAGCTTCCTCAGAGCCTGAAATACACATAAAAACAGTATCTTAGGAAAAAACATATTTTTTCATCAGTTAAGTAAAAGAAATCTTAAACAAATAAGGTGGCATTTGCCTGAAAGACAATTCTCAAGAGTATGAAGGCACATGCTCTCGGGTAAACGTCAATGTTTTTGGTGTAACTCTACAGACGCCGGTGAAGTTTCATACCTTTTCGTCTAATTCCAGCCCAGCCTTGACCAGAATGACACCCAACGCAATGTTCCTCAGAGAAGCAGACCATCTAACGTCAATGTAAACTGCATCTGTCACCACAGGGATGTTTCTGAGGATAAACCCTGCCAGCAGCATGCCTGCAGACACACACAGAGAAAACAACACCACTGAATGACACAAACAGAAACCCAACAGTCATTCATTACAGTTCTCACACCGACAATGAAACTGACCACTCTGAGAAAAAAACAACAGAAACGAAGAAATAACACAGGCAGTTTATGTTTCAGCGGTGGGGGAAATCGAATTATACACTACCATTCAAACGTTTGGGGAGCGGTGAACCTTTTTAATTGGTTTTGAAATACGTTTTTAATGCCCATCAAGTAAATAAAATAATATGCAATATTACTGCATAATAAGAAACAGTAATACTGTAAAATACTGTTACAATTTAAAATAGCTGTTCTCAATTTTTATATATTTTAAATTCTATGTATTCCTGTGATATAACGATTAGGTGCTCAAGACACGTTGTCAATATTTAAAACAATGTTTCAAAAGAATAGCCTAGCATTTATCTGAAACAGACATCTCTATAACATTACCAATTGTCTTTTCTTTCATAGCTGAATAGTTTGTTCACAAAATCATACTAATCCCACATTTTAAATACAGATTTGTACAAATCAGTCAAATACACATTTACAATCAATTTAACACTTGCTATGAAGTCAAAATTAAGGTTCCTATAGAAGTTTCCATCATAATTACTTAATTTTTGGGGGCTATTCTTTGTATTCATTATGGAAATTGTATAATTGTATAATGGTTTAACTTATAAGATAGAATACAGAATGTACTTAGCCATATGCATTGCAAGCCATCCCTAAAACAGCCTTTATTTCCATAGGTTGAGCTCACATTTCCAATTTGAAATTTTACTGAAATTTGTTGAGTAACAGCAATCAAAAGTTTGAGTGAGTCACATGAATTCACCATGCTGACCATGCAACTGTGCTGCATGCAAGTGTCGTGTAGTAATTACTACATTATTAACAACAGGCAACAACACAGAAACACAGAAATTGCATACCAAGTAGTGGAGGTAAAGGTGGCATGTTTGGAAAGTGTATAAGTCCAAACAGCTTTCCTCCAGCTACAGAACAAATAAACAAGGTCACGATGCCAAAGAGGTTCCCGCCAGGAAGACATTCCTTCTCTGTAACGGACCAAACTACCCCAAAGAGCACTGCGGCCATGGACACTACAAAGGGGACAAGAACAAACAGACACTGCTCACAGGAACAAATTCAAATATATTAAGACAAAACAAAGGTATATTGAATTGTGATAACATTTTATAATAGTATTGTTTTATTAAATAAAGTATCACATTTCTTCTGAAAGCCTTAAAAACCACCTTCTGACCCCAAGCTTTAGAAAAACAGTGTATGTGCAATCACTATCATCATGTTTGGGAACCCTTTTCTTACCTTTGGTGATAACGATGGCCAGCAAGCCTCTGGGAGGACACGGGCACAGTCTGCGCAGCCATGGGCAGCATTCGTACGGAGGGTCTGTGTTAGTACAAGCATCAACTGAAGACACCGGTCGAGGGACATAAGTCGTCTCTTCGGTCATACTCGGATTGGGGCTCTCCGAGCGCTTCGGAACCACCAGCACTGTCTGACTGACAGTAAGGTGATGCTGTTGGAGGGTGAAGAGTCAAGCAGTGATCTTAGAAGCAATATATATATTTGCATAATTATATATATATATATATTTATATGCATTTCCATGTCAGAGATAAAACGATTAATTGCAATTCAAATAAGTTTATGTATACGCACTCTGAGTGTGTGTGTGTGTGTGTGTTATAAATACATAATAAAATAATCTTTTTTATTTGTTTGTGTATACATATTTACACTTGTATATAAATTATATTTTTTTCCCTTAAAATATACATGTACTGTATGTGTGTATTTATATAAAATAAACAGTACAGCAAACTAATTTTTTTTGTTCAATTAATTGCGATTAATAGTTTAAACCTCTAGAGATAAAGAAAAGAAAGAACGAACCAAAATGTTTTTGTTGTTGTTTTCTCTTATGCTTTCCAAGGCTACATTTATTTGATAAAAAATCCAGTAAAAATTGTGATATTGTGACATATTTTGTTTACAATTGAAAATAAACTGTTAGAATAATTTCCAAAGAACCATGTGAAACTAAAGACTGGAAAATTAAATATTTAGCTTCTGGAAAATCAGCAAATCTCCATCATATGAATAAATTGCATTTTTAAAAATATTAAAACAGGACATTTCTACACAATTCTATTCATTGACATTTACAGTCCTTATTATAACGACCAAAAATCAATGAGTTTGCAGTTTGTCTTTAAACCAACACTGGATGATGGACTATAAGCAGTCTATATAGTATTATGATTAATTGCACAACAGAAAGTTTGAGTGAGAAGTTGAAAAAAGAAAATGATTTGTATTACATTAAAAAAGACTGCACTCATCGAAGTTCTCTACTGAAATAATACAGACAGAAACAGCCTAGAGCGGGGGATTCTAAAGAATAACCTACTGCTGCATGATTCCCCAGCGCGGAGGCTGCATCCTCGGTCCTCTGTGAGTATGTGGAGTGGGCTGAATGTGGTCTGGACTGGGCATCCTCCATGGCACTGTCCTTCTGCTCTATCCTCGCTCGAGTCTTCTAGCCATCGCACGTGCTCATGACCGGCTCCGGTTTATCAACACTTTTGTGTGAATATAAGCCGCGAATACAGCGTACGTCTGTCGATGAATCCTCAGCTGTTATCAATGCACGTTAAAGAGGAAATAACACGAGTGCTAGAAAAGAAACCGACTGGTTTATTTAACAGGTTAATCGGATTGTGACAGGACTAAACGCGACGCCTGGGCCATAAGGTGCTTTATCAGACTGAAGAGCGCATGGCATATGGTCTCTGTTTGTAAGACCGTAGTAAACCACTCACTGAACAGCATTACTGACATCACAGCTATTCCTATTTACAGCATTTACAACTTCTTCTGAAATATAAGATTCATCTCCTTCCTTGTTTCGTGACTGAAATCCTGTTGTTTTGCGTGATAAAGACACTGTCCTTTCTCTGTTAACGAGTCTTAATGTTTGTTATGGTAAATCAATCAGATGACATGAAATGATGAAAACAAACAACCATGCCAATCAAATCAAATCTCACGCGGAAGTATCTGTAAGTTGGACCATCTGTAAGGTATTGATTAACATGTGTTGAGGTCTTCACATATAAGAACACAGATGTACAAAAAATATAAGCGCTTGATCCAAGAAAGCGTTGATAGATTTTAAAAGGTTAATCTTTTACCCGGTGGAGGCATCCGGAAGTGTTAGTGACAGCGGGGAGGTTCCTTACCAGAAGTCTCACCTCCTTTAGTGTGATTGGTTAGAGCTAACGGTAACTAACCAATCACGAGACGTCGGCTAGAGAGTTCTGTGTTTATCACGACTCCACAATCATGCGACATCCACAATGATTTATGCTTTATATGGTTCATTTTTACCAAATATACACGTCACATATAAAAGCCAGGGAATTAATATTTTATTATTATTATTATTTATTTGTTTATAACGAATTGTCAGTTTCATTCACTACTAGCCAGGTTTCATTCATAACTATTCTCAACCTTTGTTTATGAATTGGAAAATTGATTTTTTTACATCATTGACCAAGAACGATCGAGTTCCTACTCAATTGCACCATAGCAGCATTAAAGTTTTAAAAATAAAGAAAATCAGTGACTGTTTTTTTTTCTGGATATCAAATTCCATGCATGTTAAAGATTGCATAGTAAATGTAACAAAACATCCTCAGAGTCTCCATCCTCCATCAATAATGGCTTCTGTTCCTGTTACATAGGCAGACTGTAGGAGTAAAATCATTTGATTATTTTAACATATCCAGCTACACTTTTAATCCAACTTTTAAAAAGGCAACACCACTTTTCATTACCACATGGTGTGTCTTTTACAAAATAAATGAATAACTGGTCAAAGACTCACCTCATCTGAGGCCAAGTACACACACAGATGTGCCACTTCTTCTGCAGTGCACAATCTCCCAGTCTTCTGTCTGGCCATGAAGTCTTTAAAAGCCTGAGAGATTGAAACACAGCAAGTCTATGCCCGGCAGGATGACATTAAGAACTATTTTTATATGATTAGTCATTGCTGTTGAGAAAAAATGTTTGTATAAAAAGGATTTTTGTACTCAGTTGATAAAAGGGCCTTCAATAAGGTGCTAATGCCAAGAGCTTGTGCGAGGAAAATTATTTTCACAGAAGCATCATAAAGGTTTATACACAAGCATTCTCAGAAGGTTTCAAAAAGCAGATGTGTCATGTTTTTCTGCTGACCGCCGGATCATAAAATTCAGATTAATGGTGGAAAATGGTTTACAATTTTTCTTTTTCATTTATAATTCTAATACATTTCCAATTCCCATACTCTGTAACAAATGTCTTTACTATCTTATTTCATCCATGTATTGCATCTGTACTAAGTAAAAGTATTCAAGTATTTTTAAATCCCTTATTGAAAACTTTTCAATACTAGTGCATTAGTGCTTACAGAAATTAAGCAGCAAAATATCATTTCAACATAGATAATATTGTGCAATGATGTCACACTGAAAAATAAAATAAAACCAGTGGTGTATATTTATATTAACTTTCTCTTTTCAGATGTGCTTCTGCTGTGTGACTATAATGCTGTGTATAAAATGTAAACTCTAAGCCTCATTAACTTTCAATGAGAGAAGGCAGACTTTGTCTCTACGATTGCCAGAGTGTATCATGACCAAAACTTAGTTCATAAGGAATTGCTGGCATGTTTCTTGTGTGAAACCTCTCTGGCTGTGCTTCAGTTGGCTGTTAGCTATCTTTCCTGAGAGCTCTGAAAGACTTTTGAAAATGGAAAATGACAGCTTCAGATTACTGTTTCTTGGATGTACACTACAATGTCTTGATAACAAAAGCAGTACCTGCTCTGGATCAGGTCTGTCCTGGATTCTCTGTCGTAATGAAGGCGTATCTACAGTTCCTGTGAAGGTCAAAAGAAGCAAAATAACTCATAACATCATTAGGTACGGCAACGTTTTGTATGTTACAGGGACTTACCTTAATACAGGAAACCAATAAGTAAAGTAGCATACCAGGGCAGATACAATTGCAACGGATCCCCTGTTCCAGGAAATCAGCTGCCACTGATTTGGTCAGTCCAATGATGGCAGCTTTAGACGTGCTGTAGACACATCTGTTCACAACTCCTGGACATGCAATTAAGGATGAGCAATTAGGAGAGGGCAAACTTCACTTGACCTAGCATTTATCCAATTTCAGCAGATTGGAGATAATGGGTGGTAAGATAATATGCCAAGAGCTACATGGGACAATGTCAATCATCACATGTAATTAAGTGCAAAGGGCCAAATCTTGATATACAACATGATGTATCACAGCAGTCCATTTATAATTAGGCTTCAAAATGCAAATAGGTTGCTACAGAATATAATTATTACCTTTGATACTAGATGCCACAGATGCCATATTGATGATGTTACCAGATTTACGAGGTAGCATCTACATGGAGATGGATACGGGAAAATCAGTTTAAATTGGCCGACTGTTTAAAGTAATATGCCTCGAATGGCAGATGACAGAGTAATTGCATACATGTAGCTGCTTGAGCAAAAAATCAACATATCAAAAATTCAGCTTTGCCCTGGCCGTACGCAACATTTTAAAGCACATTTATGTCTTTAATAGTCATATCAAACTTAAATCAACTTTGCAACCCAATCTTTTAAACGTTGGTATAAGAGCTAGTATTAGCATAGTGATTGATAAGTTGTAATCATTTGACAAACTAATTTGATATTGTCTGGGTTGCTGTTTGAATACATTCATGATATCGCAAGTATTAAGTGTTAAACTGCATAGTTCAGATCTGTTTTGTACTCTGAACCTAAAGAACAAACAAGGGAGGGGGGGATAATCTTTAAATGCAAAGGTCTATTCCAGGGATAATGGGGGGAAAAAGAGGTAGCATGAGGTGTTCAAGGATAATCCTAGACAGGAGGAAGACAAGATGACCTTAGGCAGGAAGGCCTTGATCATCAGGTACATGCTACGGACATTCACGTTCATAGTGAACTCCCAGTCTGATTCCTCACACTCCAGTATTGAGCCATGATGGACAAATCTGTGTCAAAGAAAGAAGAACGAGAAACCCTATGCAAATCAAAGGTAACCATATGCTGTCAGATATAGTCATGCTATTGCATCATTCATGAAGGTGGTACATTCTAGCAAAGGGTAGACCACAAATTTCAATATATAAAAAAATAATAATTAGAGATTATTCACTGCTTTTGATGAGAAATACAAACCCAGCAACATTGAAGAGCACATCCACATAGTCAAAGTCCTTGGCCAAGGCTTCTACCTGGTCTTTCTTGGTAACATCAACAACTTTGGTTTTGATCCCTAAAAAAAAAAAAAAAAAACTCAAGAACATTCCAGGAATCAGAAGAGCATACAGAAGCCTGAAAGGAGAAGCACCCTTGAACTAAAGCAATTTGTTTCCAACTTAATAGGATTATGTGGCAAAGCACAGAAGTATGTAGGGGGGGGGACTAAAAAGGCCCACTAGCCTTTGAAAAATCTTATTGAGGGAAAAGTCTTGCTAGACATGCTCAGAGATCAAAGATAATGCTTGGGCAAATTAAAAACCACACATATGTACCAGTTGGCCATCACTACAATTAGGATTTGAGAGTTTTTTAGGCAGTTCAGATAAAACAATTGAATTGTATTAAAATCATTAAAAATTATTTTCAAAAGTCTGACACAATTCAACAGTGACAGTAAATATACATATAGTGGAAGTTTTTATTTTATAGAAATAATATAGAAAATAATCCTGACAGGACATATATCCCAAAAAAAGCCTTCGGTACAAGGCTTTCGGTTTGGTCAAATTACAAACCGAACGATTCAGACTAATACTTTTATATGTGGGGGGAAAAAATTAAGAGAATAAAGTGTGTAAAATATAATGTTTTCAGTGCTACGCTCAACAAGGCAGCGCAAACGACGGGACACGCAACGTGCTGACTGCCCCTCCCACCCCCAAACAGACGAAAAATACAAAAACATGCACATTACAGCGGCCCGTGTGTTGAAGACACGATCTGTGCTGTCTGAAGAAAATGTGGACACTCTCATCTTTCTGAACTTAAAAGAAAAAAACTTCAAGATTGATTGAAACGGAGTTCCATTTAAAAACAAAAATGTTCTTTTCTTTCTATTAGTTTATAACTACTAAAATATTACCTTTCATTTTTTATAAGGAGCATTTGGTTTTGGTTATAAAGGAGGTTTTGTTTTAGTTGCTGCTAAGAAGAAACCCCAGAAGATGTGTGAAGAATAGCTCCATTGTTAAAAGTATCTTTGGTTCCTTTTAAGTAAGATTTTACAGCATACATTGTAAACCATACTAAAATAGTAACTTATGTATAATTATTTAATCATTTAAAATTTAGCAAATTCGCATAATTAACCTAGGTTTAATCGAATTCAAATCAGTTTTTACAAATCAGAGTAGATTTCTTTTGATGTAGGAACAGCTGGGAAATTACAGATAAGGATCTTGTTTATGTTTAAATAAGTTTTTGTTTCACACATTCCCACTAGGTGGCAATACACAGCCAGTCAATGAGTTACCTGGAATGCCATCCAGCTCTTTGAGTTTCTCTCCGTTGATATCTGTAGCTGTGACTTGGGCACCCTCCTTGGCAAAAGCCTTTTACAATTAAAAAGACATTCCAGTTAAAGTCAGTAAGCAACAATGTGCACAATTTACATGATCTTTCTCTTCATTTTTAGTTTTTTTAAAGATTTTTCATCTTTCTAGTTCATGATAACATGAACAGGTAAAGCATCCAATGCAATGTTTTCAACAAATCCATTTCTCCTTACAATAACAGACATTTCACAGCTGAGACGGAGTGAGGTAAGCGCACATAGCAGGCCAGGCTGACATAAACTCTTGCCATATCTACACTTTCAATAACAATACACTGGTGAGATTTCATTTGAAGACAATCGTGAAATGGCATGTGATCTGTCAACTGGCTCAGGGCTGCAGTATTTCCTCCATCTGCAGTATCTCTCATTTAATACCCATTTGAATATTCAAATGGTATGGAAATGCATTCACCTAGAAAGAGTGCATCTTAACCACCCCCAGTGCTTTGCTGATAACGTGCTGTTGACTCAGAATTTACCTAAATGATCCGAGACGCTCTTTGCTTCACCCCAAAATTATTAATTATAGTATTTTCATATTAAAATACTCGTAAAAATAGCTAACAAATGCAAGAAATATTCTACCCTCAAGCTGGTTTCGCCATTCTTTATAGCGTTACTATGTCCAAGCATTCTGCATCTACACTTGTCAGCCTCAAAATGTCATGTTGACAGCCGCTGCATGACAAGCTTTAATTCAAAAGGGAAACACATAGCAACTGTAAACCCTCCGAGTAAATCCATTTATTATCCTCATCAAAGTGGCTTGCAGGGTTGTCAACAAATGTATAGAGTTATGAGAGTGAAATCTTTGAAATGGATGTAAAATGAACGGTTACTATAGCAGAAGCTCTCCCAATGCCTTGTGCTGCTGCAGAAAGGACTATCACTTTCCCATCCAACCGACCCATCTTGTTTTCAATAAGTACCTAAAGGTGCAGAAAAGAGCATTAAATGCATGGCTCATTTGTTAGATTAAATGAAATGCAATAAAAGATAACACATTTAACGTTAACCTTTGAACGTTGTATCAAGCAGCTCTAAAGGTCAGGTTTATGTCCAGGTTTGACAAAACCTGCATGCAGTGAGTTTATAAAACAGTGCTCGTTTTCAGCAAACAAATAACCTGAGAATGTTTTGATGGGTAATTGTAGGTGATTAGCATTAGTGTGCCATTAATGCCGGAGAATATCCATATATCATGCATTATGCGATGATAATTTAGTTGTGTTTCATTATACGCTGTGGTAGTGTCACGTGACGGGTGTAAAGGTAATTCAGTGCAGCAGTAAGTCTTATGAATGACTGTAAACATAAAAACAAAGCGACGCAGTTCAGGTTTAAGCGTCCTTAATAAGTCACAGCTAGTCAGACCGTGTTTTGAAAAATGACAAACAGCGGAGGAACTTACAGATAACTTCTTTACTTGCTGACAACTTCTGTGCTCCGGAAAAACACACGTGACGTGACGGCCCAACGTCCGCAGGTGGTTTATATTTGTCAAAATAAAAGTCATGTAAAGTTTAGTCAAATAAAATGTCTATTCAAGGCATATAAAATGTGTAACAACAGTGACGATAATAATATTACAACATCACTGCAAAAGAAGTGATAGCCTACAAGTAGCTTTGTTTGTAATGAAAAAAATTGCCAATAATCATTCCACTCAAAGAAAATTCATAGTTCACGTATCGTTCCTCTCAAATATGGCATCAATGGAAACTGCTAGTCTAGGTAATTCATTATTAACATAAATTTCAACAAGCAAGACAATGATGACTTTCACATTGAAAAGAAAACAAAACTGGTTTTATACTTTGGTAAAGTTGTGACACATTACACATTTCTGAAGCAGGAAATCTAAATTCAGTTGTTTAACTTAACAGGATGATGCGTAATGTTTGGGTAATAGAAACTAATTAAACAGTGATGCCATTGGCAGT
Source organism: Enteromius unitaeniatus (assembly GCA_032359435.1). NCBI lineage: Eukaryota > Metazoa > Chordata > Actinopteri > Cypriniformes > Cyprinidae > Enteromius > Enteromius unitaeniatus. Next base: position 8,833,690 of record JAUMHI010000033.1, on the reverse strand, counting down.
AGCCTTTATTTTGAAATAAGCATACGAATTTTTACTGATTTCTTTATGCAAAGGCATTTTTGCCCCAAAAGTCATCTTGGTCTTTTGAAGAATGGACCTGTTTCTGTGTCGTTATTTGCTTAAGCACACCACTAAGGGTCTTGATGATCTAATCTAAAGTCTAAAAGAAAAATGACTTCTCTTAAAGACTTTATTCTGCGTTTACTGTCAAGAGGTGTTAGAACCTAAATTCAATCTAAGGTCATTGCTTGGCCAATGTAGTACAAAGAATGAATGAACCCCTCAAGCAAAGAATTTCACACTTAATTCTTTGATGTTGAATCTATCCCATCGTCCAATTCACTGAGTTGAAATTAGTGCTTTGTGAGCTTAGAGGCATGGAAATAAACACACAGTGCTGCAATGAGATACATATAGAAGGTCTGTGTTGTTCAGTGGATGCCTTATTAAGGTTGCAGGAAACCTTTAATGGCTTATCGATCCTGCAAACAAGAAGAGGTAAATAGGGTTTTTATGCCTGGGGCCTCACTTTCTTTTTACATCAGGCTTGCCATTAAGCCATCCATTCCTTTGATTTAAACACATTAATAGATTTATTTATGAGCATGTTATACCAGAAGAAAGAAGTGAATAAGCGCAGTACTGGGTAAATTAAAATACTATATAAATAATGAAAATATTTGTAAAAAAAAAAAGAAATTAGAGTTTGTTTTTTTACTTGCAGATTCTCACTGGTTAACTGATTAAAATAGTGGTAAACAACATTATTAAAGCCATTGATATGACAAAATAACCAAATTATTTTGTTTTATATTTTCTTTCTGTTCATGGCATAAATTTAGTCACAAATTGTAGGAATTATTTATGGATTGCACTGTTTTCATGAAACACATATTTACACACATTTTTTTACACAACTAAAGAATGAAAATTGAGCCAACCAACCTCATTCTTCTTTAAATGTCAATGAGTATATACATAATTTTTAGATGTCTATAATGTCTTTTTAGATCATCATTCATTGACATCAGATGTTAAGCACTGAATAAAACTAGCAACAAGCAATTATTGAAAAAGAAATCACTTTCATAATAAAACAGTACATGTTCTGGAAAAATTCTATATATTTTAGTATTCTACTGTAATACTGTATACAATTTTACAGTAAACAGCAAAGGATTATGGGAAATATATGGTCACTACTGTATTTAATCACTACTGTACAGTACGGTACTGTAAATTTACTTGCCCTCGAAAAACTGACCAATGGCAATGCATTTTTTAAGCATAAAGGTTAACTTTGAATGAAAGCAATACAGAAGTCCTGGCCAGGACATGTCCGGGAAAAATGGCACAGGTCACCCCTAGCTTCCATGAACTTAATAATGTTACTATATATATTACTATATCAAATAATTATGGCTTCATGGCTTCACAGTTCATTAATTTCACCCAATGTTGCAAAGCCAACAATTTATTTTAAACCCGTGGGCAGATATGAAATTGTCAAACACTAGAAAATCTGTGGTATTATTAATTAGCATCTTGACACCTTAAATGGAAGGAGCGTTCAATAGACGTCTGCATAATTGATTTCATATTGTTTTCATATTACTGTAATAAGGCATATCATTAATCAAATACCCTTAATTAGTCTGAGCTTCAGAGAGTAATGTCGTCCTGCAGGAACATAACTTTCTTGTAAAGATTTATCTTACTTTCTGTGCACAAATGGGATTGACTTTTTCGATTTATCCAAATGATAAGTGAGAAAAGTCCTTGTCTTTTAAAATCTACTTTAAATATCAGATCAAACCATTCTCTGGTAATGAATCTGAGCACAACAATATTTTAAGGAAAGAGACCCACCGCAGAACTGCGTTTCTCACCAAGCAGTGATTTACAACTTTGACATTTACAACATTAGCAGATTATCCATGAGTTTAGACACTCTTCCTCAGACAATAGCTTCTGCAAAAATCGGTTTAACGCTTATAAACATCAAACGATCAATATGTGTCATACTGGATGACTGAATGAGTTTTACTTTCAAAGACAAACCTGTTGGGTCCTCATTCATCCCAAGTCAGCCTTCTGCTCTGAATGGCCCCATAATCTTCAAGCATTTACAAAGAAATGTCTTTTAGATAAGGACGACAATGGGTGGGGAACAAAAATATGCCTGGAGCTTTGAAATCTGTCCATGCAATTAAAAAAGAAAACACTGCTGAATGATTATTAGAGTCCTGAGATGAGATTATTTGTATATTTTCAGAAGACACACAAGCATTTCACAAAACTGTTGAATGCACGTTTTATAATGTTTTAAGCAGGTCTTTACATGTTGCTAGCATCATTTTGCATGTTTCTAATACTAGCATTTAGCAGGCTTGCTTGTAGACTTTTAGATAGGCTGGCCATACATACATACAGACAGACAGATAGAATTTTTACTTGCATGTGTGTGTATTTATATATACAAAATAAGACAGTATACACATATTATGGGTTACAACCTTGGGGTTACAAGGCCAACTCCCTATTCATTAGGCCATGACTGCCCTGCTGAACATATGCTGAAAAACACACAAATAAACAGCATATGCTAGTTATGTATGTTTTGAAGCTGGGATGCTGGTTAAACCAGCAAAAGACTAGCTTACACCAGCAAAGAACCAGCTTTAACCAGCAAAATAAATAATAGCAGTGTTTTGTAAAACGTGAGTAAAGCTCAAAATTGTAACGTGAGGCGGTGCCTACGGCGTAACAAAAATCCTTAGTGTCTGCATTTTTCATTGCAAACTCAAATATTTACTCAATAAACTGAAAAAAAACCATTAAGATTTAGCATTCCTGTGAATCACTAAACTAATATTTAGTTGTATAACCACTGCTTTTGAGAACTTCTTCAAATCTGAGCTGCATGGAGTCGACCAACTTCTGGCAGCTGTAAACAGGTATTCCAGCCCAGGATGATTTGACAAACTTCCACAATACCTCTGCATTTCTTGGTTTTGCCTCAGAAACAGCTTTTTTGATGTCACCCCACAAGTTTTCTATTGTATCAGGCTCCAGGTATTGGGCTGGACACTCCATAACCTTAATTTTGTTGGTCCGGAACCAGATGCTGCTTGCTTACTGGTGTGTTTGTACTGGTAGGTTTGTCTTTTCCTCTTCAGCATTAGGCAGCATGACCTGTTCAAGTATTTTGATATAAGCAAATTGATCCATGATCCCTGGTATGTGATAAATAGGCCTGACACCATAGTAAGAGAGAGAGCCCCATGTCGTGATGCTTGCACCACCATGCTTCACGGTCCTTAGAGTGTACTGTGGCTTGAATTCAATGTTTGGGGGTTGTCTGACAAACTGTCTGCGGACCTTGGACCCAAAAAGAACAATCTTACTTATTACTTTGGAGCGGTTATAATTTGAAAAGAACAAACCTGCAAATGTCTCTACTGACCAATCAGAATCAAGCATTCCAGAGAGCCTTGTAATAAAAAATGCTAATTTTACCCTGTCAAAAACAGCTCTTTAGAATCTCTCTGTTCTGTGTACTTCTCCTTTAAATCTTCACAAGCTCCGCTGACTCTGCCCCTCTTTTCCGAGGCACTCTCAGAGTATCTTTTTTAGCCGTATTCATATTGAAACTTGCTAATTAACACCTTATTAGGAAAGGATTCATTAAAAGACATTATACTCACTGCTTCTGTAGGTGAGGCTGGATCATGAATGATTTGCGCGAACATAAACGCATTTCGGTTGATCAAGGGCATGTTTCCTTTCAGAATCAAACGTAACAATAATCTTCCATGTCTTCAGTCACTCAGATGTTGGGAGTAAATGACTACTGCTATGTTCAACAACAAAACACCTCAATCTCTTAAGAGTCTTGCTTGTCTCTGCGTCTCGGTCTGATGACGGCTCACTCAGGGCAGGTCTGAGATAAGACACCAGTTTCAGTCTGTGTGACACGCTGCTGTCAATCAACTATTGTGGGAGTGGCCTCTGTCGGTGTGACGCCACACCAACATGCATTTGAGAATGGCTTAATTTCATTTTTATCTTTACATTTTTCCGTTGTCAAATCAACGTTTTAATTAAAGCACGCTGTTTTTCTGAACAATGTCTGGCACGACCCATCTTTCTTAGGTTTTCAGAGAGAATTGTATGTACAACATGTGCTGCCTTCATCATTAAGGGCTACCTTACTGATTGAACTCCACACTGCTATAATTGTGAACACGCTCCTTCCACTTAATTATTCAATTACACAGACTCAGAAGCATTCATATCATGAATGTTGGGTCTGTTGGTTTCTCTGGCTCTACTACACCTACTGGTAAATTATTTGCAATGTAATAATATGATTTATACCAAAAACAGTGAATGATCTGGTTAGTCATGTTGGAAAAACAGTAATCTATTATTTTGAACACAACTGTACAAATAGATATAGGCTAGATAAATAAACAGATAGACTCAAACGCACAATCTTGATGTGCCATGCTTTACTTGAGGAACTATTTTTTTGCTTTCATCCCAAATTGTGTTTGACATACATCATATGTAGGCCCTTTAAAAATATAGGCCCTTCATGTTCACTTCACCATCATCATCTGCTATCTATATTCATGGCACAACACTGAACTTAATAGGCAGGATTCCATTTAAAATTCTTTGGTGGAAGCTTTCCATCGAGTGCTGTTGAAATTGCAATTGGACACTAATTGCAGGGACAGTTTACCTTAAGCTACCAGGGTTAAGTGCCATTTACTCAATGTGAGCAGGCAGGATTGTTGACCCAAATGTTGCACTGGAATGAGACATAAGAACAGGAGCAAGTGCATATAGACAAACACTCATTACAAGATACTGATACTTGTACTGACTCACTGTTAAATATACAGTGTGCCCAAAGTCTGAGGTCACTAGTAATTTGCTGTGTTTATTTTCTATAATTTATTATTGTTTACAAATGAGTAAAAAATGTTGCATTTCAGGGTTAATATTTGGTATTTCCACAGGTCTCAATTACGGCCTAAAATTTAGTATCATATCAACAAAAAATAACAAATTTATTTGAAAGATGTCATAAAATTCAAAGATGTGAACTAAAAAAATCTTTGAAATTGAACTTTGAAAAAATTTTATTAGAAATAACATTGGCCAAAATGAAGTGTTTTCTAATGAACTAGGATAATGGATAGGTTTATTGTTTGATATTGCTAAACCATATTTAGAAGTCAATATTTAGTAGCTAACATACATTTTGAATTTTAAATGAATTATTTATTTATTTAGTCATTCATGCATACATGCTCTGCCAATGGAATTAGTTTCACAAATCAACAGCAGCACCGCTAAAATACAATCTTAGTAATAGAAAATTATTTTTCAGTATTCCTGTTTATAAATTACTTGCTGAATTCAATACGCTTCATTTCATTCAATGCATTTCAAGTAATTACAAAAATACAAAAAGTAATTTTAGTGTAGTATATTGTCATTGATAGAGTGCTTTTGAACAATTCAAACAGTGAAATACTTATTATTATCTGTACTCTTCAAATGCTTTATGAACGATCAAGGCATGTTTGAAGGTGATAAACCGAACTGTAATGTGTTTGACCTGCAAAACATTTTTAATCAATAACAACAGTTACAGAATCAGCGTCTCAAACAATGTGTTTCTCAACAGTAAACTTCAGCTGAGGTGGGAAACAAATGGGACAAATGAACGAAATGGTCCGATCCACTCTTAGCCCCAGTTTGTGAACACAGTTCCATCAATCTCCACAGCAATGATTAAGTCTCCAGCATCAGCTGTAATAAACAGCTCCACTGGAGATTCCTCCAGCTCTGTCCTCTGCGCTGCATGAGAACCAGCACAGTCAAGTGTGGCATGCCTTCTTCTGCTGCTCTCACCCAGCATCTCCAGATAACATTCACAAGGTGTTTTTTTTTTCACTAGGACCAATAAATGTAATGTCATTTTTTAATGAATATTACTGTATAAAATGAAAAGTGAACAATGTCATTTTAATGTTGGAAAAGAAAGTGCCCCCCCTCCCAAGCACACAGTCATTAGTGAGATTAGCGCGCAAATGGATTTGTTATGCAACACCCTTGATGAATTCTCAAGAAATCCATCCATTATTGCAATTTTCCATGCAGTTTTAGCAATCTGCAATTATTCTGATATTACATTCAAGAGCATTTTTATTAAATAGCCTCTGTGTTTATATTACACAAACACAAGCCAATTCTATATCCTTCAGGTTCTGAACAAATGACTGTATGAGCATAATTTCCATAATGTTGCTGCACTATAATATGTAGATTTGCATCAACTAATTGCAGAACAGTGTGAAACACAATCTATCTCAGACTGCACAGGCTCCCAACAGCCCTAAACGCGATTCTTCCTAAAGCTATCTTAAATTTAATAATGAGTGACGCAGCCACAATGGTGTTGCATATAAAGATATGCCCAATCCTGTTTCAACAGGCTTCAAGTGACAAATACATGAAAGAACTGCTCCAGCCTCTACCAATTAAAGTAGCTTCATTACACATGCAGTTTCAATTAAATTCAGCGTTTAGTTCATAAACCAAAGCAGAAGGCTAGGGAGTTTATCATAGCCTGAGAGAATTATACTCTCTAAAAAAAATAAAAATATGAAAAATCATTTGGATTACAAAACCTCCTCGATCAGATGCTTTTAGATTGCAGGTAAATTAATTAAAAGATAAAGACAAGATGTGCTTGTACTCCTGAAAAACTCTCTCTCTCATCGCGTTTCGACTCATTGAGAGAGAGTTTCTTACGGAATAGTTCGCACTTTGAATCACTAATGCAAAATAACTGCAGGGAAACACTGATGTAAGCAGATAGTTCACCCCCAAAATGCAAATTCTGTCTCATTTACTCACCTTCATTTTGTTCCAAACCCATATGCTGCTACTTTTTCTGTGAAATATAAAAGTAGAAACACTGACAACAACATTTTCACTTTCGGAGAAAAATAAAAAGAGAACAAAGGTGTCACTGGGATGATACCCTAAGGTACACTCTCAGAAATAAAGATACAAAAGATGTCACTGGGGTGGTCCCTTTTCAATTGGTACACGTTTGTACCTATTAGGTTAAAATATGTGCACTTTAAGTACTACTATGTACATTTAGGTACAAATATGTACCTTGAATAAAGGTAACGCCCCAGTGACAGCAGTTTGAACCTTTATTACTGAGAGTGTACAAAAGCTAAAAGGTACATAGTTCTACCTTATTTACTCCTAAATAGTACCCAGATTAGTGCCTAAGAGGGACAGATAAGGGACAGATTTTGTCCCAGTGACAGTTTTGTACTTTTTTTCTCAGAAGAGTGTATAAACAGAGCATGTCAAGCTACAAAAATGCAAAATGCACTATAAAAGTCATCCATATGTATTCCATGTCTGTTGAAGCCATGAGTAATTCTTCACTGACAATCTTGCCATCACACAAAGCCCATATAAAGCATGCATTCACCTTAAACTAGTCACATGGCGTAACAGGAAATAGCACTTGATTCATATACTGTAGCTAAAGCAGACAGCATATCCGATCAAGAAAATGAATGATGAGCCTAGATAAAAGAAAGAAAAAAAAGAAAAAATTGCTTAGAATTTAGCACCATGTGATCTGTTTTACCTGTTTTGTGATTTGGATTATTTCTTCTTTGACAGACGGATACTGTAATATTCTTTTTTACAGTACATCATGCTTTTGTCTTCATTTTTGGCATTAACTCATCCTTTAAAAAAACTTAGAAATAATCTAAGTATCTTGATACTTAAAGTAAATCTTGTATCTAAATATGTAAATGCTCCCAAAGTCCTCCTGCATTATTGACCAGATTAAATGATAACAATATATTCTACAATCAGCAGGATCATTTACACCACAGTTTGTACTGCTGTATGTGGCTATAAGGGTGCCTTTAAGAGCATGTTGTAGGCATTCAATTCACAGCTGGTTGTTTAGCAGAGGAACCAGACCGAGAAAATGAACTGCTTGGTAGGTCAGAACACTAATGGCAGACAACATGCTTTTCACGATAAAGACCACTTTCATCTCAGTCATTTCACACACATTTGTATCATATGGGACTGAGGGTCACGACTTATATAAATTGCAATCATTTCCTGGTTTCAAAAGCAGAAAAAACTAAAATTCATTGTGAAGAAAATCAACTTTTTGGATGGTGTTCTTCTATGACACCTCATTGTCTTTTACCTACTTTTTTTGGTTTGTTGAGCAATCCAATCAGTCATAGAACAGGTATACAAAAAACACATATGTAGGTGAGATGATATTTTGACCACCTATTAAAAATTGCTTGCAACATACAGAAGATATATCAAGACACTCACTTAATGGCTTTAATGAGTCAAGTAATTGATTCAAGATCCTGATTTTGTGACGACCACAACCACTAGTTCTAAAAATAATTCACAGTGTTAAAGAATAGCAGTGCCCACAACACAACTATAATGATAAAGACACAGAGAAACAGTATCATTAGGAATCATTTTCAGAACTATTTTTTTTAGCTAGTGCAAACATTGACAACCAATCAGAATCAATCCTGCTATCACGAGAATTGAAATTGACAATGATTCAATTTCATTGTCTTCTTTTATTCTGCATTCTTACTACAACCCACTTTAGCCACTTGTAGATATTGACAGGCACTGTTAAGTACTGTTGAAGCACTGAACTGTTGTGCACTTTTTGATTCCTGAAATTCTTATGAAAGCCTCTATAGTTCTCCATAAAAACAGAGAAAGAAATGAGTTACAAGCTTGAGCTGACATGTCTTTGAGGTACTCTAACTCTAAGAAATTGTATCTTGGAACATATGCCTCCCACATGAGTCACTGCTCCCCAAAAGCTTTCTGCAAATCTCTGCCTAAAGGTGGAATATAGAACACAAATAGTCAATTTATTGACAGAAAGCAGATGTGTTCTTTTTATTCTGAAAGAATCTGTAAAGTAGTTAATTTTGAAGAGGTATGTTACTGAAGAGCTCAGCTATATATCTATATGGGGATTGTCATTTCGTTATATCTATAAGAAGTGAACTATATATATTGGTTTAGGATTTTTAACTCTTTTTTTCTCCAGGCAGCCTTGGATGTGCAAAATTAATATTTCAGTCTTTACCAAAAGAACAGAAACCAACAGCTTGTACCTACAAATTCTTGGCAGAAACTAAAACCAATAACCAGACAGAATCTGTGAAATAATTCATGTAAGAATTCTTGATTATCAGAAATTTCACTTGAAGATTCTATGTTCTGTGCCAAGCCGCTGGAGCTCAGCTACAGCAGAAGCTATGGTAAATATGACGAGATGAGTCTAGCAGATTGAACTTCCTGCCCTATGAGAAATCCTTCCATGCTTAAAAGAGATTTTCATTTCATGGACTTTGAATCTTTCTCCAGTGACCAGAAATAAAATAACCAAGCTAAAAGAAATTCAGTTTTGAACAATCATGCATCTGAATGCAATCTGGAATCTGGAGATTTGATGAACTCAGAAAGTAAATATTGTATGTAACATGCATAAACAGCATCTTTAACATCTCTCTTTGAATTTCTCATTCCTCTTGTATCATTCCCTCATGTATCATATCAAGATTTGATTTTTTGCTCGACTTAGCAAACTTAAATAGAATAGGTTACATCTCAGCATGTCTTATGCCCCGAGGAGTCTGTTCAGAGATATCTGGTTCTTGATCATTACATGCGCCCGATTTGAAAAGACCAGTGAACAAGGAGACACCATCATGCACATTTCATCTTGTGAAATCGTCAAAGTTTCTTAAACTAAGCATAAGCTACCTTCAGTTACAGTATGCCAGTGTACAGTAGCATCTGTTGTATTTAGACATGGAATTATAGGTGATTAGGTTGTTAAATATTTTCTTATATAAAGTATATATACCACATTGTATATACCACACAAAATGACAAAATTAGAATATTTACAGTATGAATATTTTTAATAGTACATTAATCACATTTGTAAAATTACAATTGTTAAAACTTCTATTAAATAGAAGGCCTACTTATTAGTTTATTTACATACACAGTGGGATAAGACTGTGGCAAAATAAAATAATATACACTTGCAGAAATTGTAACCATCAGCTGGATGTGCCAGCTCAGGCCACTGGAGGGAACTCCAGTGCCCAGCTATCTCTAAACTCCTGTGTGTTTACTTCTGTTTTCATGTCCGGACATATCCCCACAAACTCATGTCCCCGCCCGCTCGTTTGTTGTCATGGTGTTTCATTGTTCCTCCGCCCATTTTGTCTTGTATTTAAGCACCTGACTGTCGTATGTTTGGTCGCTCGTCATTGTGGATGTAACCTGTGTTTTTCCCCTTTGTCTAGTCGTACTAGAGTACCCCGTGTTTCTTTGTATTGGATTTACTGTTGCCAAACCCACGCTACCCATTCAGGACTATTCTCTTGCCTCTGTCTCCGATGCCCTCGTTTGCTGTTGTCGACCTCGTCTGTGTATTTGCTCTGTGTGTGTCTCAATAAACTTTGCATTTGGATTTGCACGCTCCGAGTCTCATTCGTTACAGAAATAAAGGTAAAAGCCCTTTCCATTTTGATACCTTAAAGGTACAAATTAGTACTTAAAGTGTACATATTAGAGGTTAATAGGTACAAAAGTGTACCTTTTGAAAAGGTACTGCCCCAGTTTATTTCTGACAGTGCAAAATAAAATAAAAAACTCATAGAAACTGTCACTATAGATGGCAGTATCTATAGAGCTTCATGTGTGACATTCTTAAATTATTGGTCTTCACTCGCTCCGTGTAAAGACCAGTGTTGAAAAGGCATACTAAATAGCTTGATTTCATTTCCTTCACCAGCAATCCTTCATTCTGTAGTTTCAATCTGTCAATCTGTCACCTTATTTCACTTTTTTTCTGGTTTCTTTCTGGAGGACTGCACACAGAAAGGTTCTGTGGAGGCTCCACATGCCTGGTTAGCCAGAGGCAGTGTGTGATAGAAGCAGGGCACAGATATCTGCTCCAGCTTAGAGACAACACTTTATCTTGAAACATTTCATAGTGCGAGACAATTTCTTGAGGGTCTCCCAAAAGCACTGTTTGAAAAAGTTTTAGCTTTTCTTCTCAGCATGGGTGGATATGAGATAAAACTTTTGTATTGAACACAAATCAAAACAGAGATTTCTAGTTTCTTAAATGTAACACGATTTTTTGCAACACAGAATTTTATCCATAATTTATGGACATTTATGGAATGGTGAATGAAGCCAATAATGCACATCCTAGGCAAAAGGCAATTGGCTTTTTAAAAGGATAGTTGATCCATTTTTTAGCATTTTTTTACCCACAGTTAATTCCAAACATAAGAGTTTTTTTTATTATTCTCTGAAAAAGTGTTTCTGATTAATTTCTTTTAATGTATGGACAAAGACAGATGAAGGATTGTGCAGAAGAAAAATTCATTTGAAAAATATTTTTATGTGAGGTATTCCTTTAATGTATGTTCCTATATATTTCTGGTCAGTATCTTCCTCCTTATTCTGACTTGGATTTATCCAATCACAAAAATTAGAGAATAGCTTGATAAGGAAAACATGAACTGAAAAGGCCTGGTGCATCTTTTTTACCACAATAATCCACACTGTATTGAACTTGGTTCTGCATTTAAGATAGAAACAAAAGGATAGACTTTGCTTCAAAAAGATCCAGCAAGCTATATCTCAGCTCGGCTCATTGACATGATTGCATGAGAAGCCCATTCATCTGATTAGTATTGTAATAAACGTATTAAGAATGGCCTCTCTGCAGATGTGCAAAGAATAGTGATACCACCAGGCTGGCGATGTATATTTGTCACGGATGAGGCGAGAGACATGCAGATTCATACGCAGAGAGTTTATTCACACACAGAGTAAACAATAGCAGGGTCGGAGCAACGGCATATCAGAGGCGAACACAGTAGAATAATCCAGTACACATAGCGAGGGTCGAAAGAGGAGCAAACGTAATCCAGAAGGGCAAGACAAAGTCGTAAATCCAGGTACAGGCGAGGTCGAGAACGAGGAACAAAGGAAACACAATAAACACGGATGGCTGGACACAGGGAGAAAACACTGGTTACATTCAACATTGGCCAGCGACTAACACATACACTTCCGGGGCATTTATACACATGACAGTGACACTGAGGGGTGGAGAACACATTAGTTACTAAGACAACACAAGAGGTGGGTGGAGACAGAGTACACAGATAATTAAGCCATGGGGAAAACAGACATGAAACACATTCACCAAAGCTGGAGTGCCAATAGCAGTCTTTTGCTGGCAGCTCCAGCTGGGCGTGACAATATTGCTTTATTTATTTTATTTATTTATTTAACCGCCTATTTTCTTGATCCATTCCTGGAAATCAAAACAAATCAAGTTACAGAAGCGTAATGATAACAAGCACACTGGGATGCTAAAGTGAAGACTAGTTAAGAGGTTTAATTTTGTTTTTGCATTTTTTCCCCAAATGGGTTACGCAAAGCACCCTTGCAATATTGTTGTGCCAACTCCAAACCATTATTCAAAAGCAATATTTTCAAGGCAGTTCATACACAGAGTGAAGTGCTGAGTATGAAGTATTAAAAAAATTGCATCACTAACAGGTGCTAAATTCAACCGCAACCAAACCAATGTCAAATGACAATGCTGCCAATACATATTTGCTCTGAATGGAAATTGTTGTGGGCAGTTTAGTGACAATGTGCAAATTAAATAACACAGACGCATCATCTCATTTACATGTTGACCAATGCCAAGCGCAGCACAATGATTTTTTAGGCATTAAATAATGAAGCAAATACTGTCATGATCTCAACCGGAAGTGCCATCACTCCTATCATTCCGTCACACTCTGAGTTCTCAGTCTGCACCGGACTCAATCTCCCAGAACTCACGCATTAGTGTCAGCATAAATACCACTCTGTTTGATCTGTCTAGTGCAGGCGATAATACACTTCGCTTGTGAACTGACAAAAAAAAAATCTACACAAGAAGAATCTGTCTAATGTGAAGTATTGTGATTGCACCTGCATCTCAATTCCTAGCGTTTCATTCCAGTGTTTGTTTTCCTATGTTTTGACTCTGGACTGTTCTCCGTTTCTGTTGTTTTGCTGCCTGCCCTGGATTATCTGCTTGTGTACCTCTACTCTGATTTAAGCCTTGCCCTAATATCCCTGTACACCGTTGTTTGACCCTGATCTGCCGACTATGAATAAACCTTTGCACATGGATCCGCACGCCTCCGCCTCATTTATGACAAATACTACTCATTTGCGGAAGTGTTAGTAAAACGCGTTGTGTGATTCATTTAAATACTTTCCTCTCGTAAAATTTACATCTGAAAGGGAAACTCCTACCTGCATATTCAATAAGGTCAGGTGCAAAAATAACTGGGTCCATGCCTCTAATTCTTCAATGTGTCTTTAGTAAATTCTGACAGTACTATTTATAGGCCAAAAGACAGTTTGCGTTGGAACAATCTGATTCTTGCCCCGATATTACCCCAATTTTACAATCTAAACAAGTTCAACAAATTCCACAGAAAATCTGTTAGTGTATGATGGTCACAGACTCAGATTTTTCAGCTTCAGAATTTGATTTCATCCAGTCAAAGGTTATAAAACATGTTTGATATTCTGCCAGTTTTAGACCACATTTTCATTTGTTTTGCATCTCCTAGGCACATGTTTCTGCATGAGTTTGTTGTGATCAGAAAAACTCTGGTCTGGTAGTGTGTGATCCTCAGTCATGTAGTGTTTGATGCCCAGTTTTCCCATGTACAAAGTCTGCAATGATGTATGATGTCAAGCATTTAAAACATTTCTCCAGATATTTAAAGTTGTGTAGTTTATTTCAGATTTTATCCTTTGATTCACATATAGACTAAATATTAATTAATGCACATGGCAGTCATGGCATTGGAGACTCAAGTATTTTTGTTTGACATCTGAGAACCTATAAAGGTTTATTCTTGTGCGTTATGAGCACAGTTAAGCTTCCACGGGAACAAATAAGGTTTGTTTTCATGCATTTCATCAAAAATATCTTTATATGTGTTCTAAATATGAACAAAAATCTTAAGGGTTTGGAATGACAGTTTATTTATAATTAATGACAGAATTTTAATTTAGCACTGAACTATCCTTTTAAGCTTGGGTAACATGACAGAATCTTTCGATACATGTTCACAATAACTGTTGTATATTTTTCCACTTTAAAAGAACAGGTGGGTTGATGGTACAAGCATTCCTATGCATACTTACCACCACAAACGTTGCAGCTGCATTGCGTCAATGCTTTGTGTTACCCTGGCATCTGCTGCAGCCCTGTATAATGGAACATCTGGTTACAGGGAACAACTATATTTGGTCCTTACTATGAAGTGAATGCAGAAGCAGGTGGTTGATGAGCAGAAAGGTGACTCGGACCCCATTTCCAAATGTCCCTTCGGGCATTCACTGGCTTCAGATCATTTGAATCCCTTTCCTTAAGCCAGAATTGAGGTCTCCGTGACATTTTCAAAGAAGCTTGCGAAACACCAGCCCCAATTGGTGCATAATTTAACATTACATAGGTATGAGAGACTGTAATGACTGGGGTACATCACTTGCCCATTAGCATTTGTTGCCAGAAGCATATATTTTTGTCATTTGGTGGACTATGAGAGAGTGGGACCCAAATCTAGCCCTATGAAGGGCGCCACATCAACACAATGAAAAAGTGTCTCTGTCTATGATTTCTCCATAGGGGGCTGTGAGGACAAGCTCCACAGAGATCGTATCTCTCTGAACAAAAATGAAAAGCCAAATGGTTCAATTCAGCAATGTATTCTTTGAGATGTCTGGACAGATGAAATCTAATGAAAACAGTGTAAGACAGTCAACAAACAATCATGTCGCAAGGACCATTTATTGTGGCTCCATTTTACATATGTTTATAACATCAGGACCATGGACAGTGACCAATCAATTGTTTATGGTACAACAAAGGAGCAACAGTTTACAACAACACAAAAAACAACACACAGTTTAAACACAAATTTGAATGTACATTTAGGTGCATGGCAACCCATCCATCTGGAATTTATTATCTCATATATAAAGCAATATAATATTATTTGGACAAATACTTAAGTCATCATATCAGATGACTCCCACAAGATCAACAACAGCTCTATATCATTATAAGTCTCCTGCCATGTTTAACAGCAAGAAACAGACAGATTGTGGGTTGGGATCCTGTGGCTTTCTTCGAGCATTAACAACATGTATGCGGATGTTGGAAATAGAGTGCCTGATGATTCATCACACCCTGTTGCTTTTTTGCCTTTGTGCAATGATTTTTTTCAAAGGCAAATTTGGAAAATTAAATAAACATAATAAATCTATGTAGACTGCATTTTAATTTTGGGATAACTCACTATTTGAATTTACTTATTATATTATACTTTTTTGTTTGTTTTATTTATTATATATCCATTTGATTTCTCACTTTAGAGATCGAAATCAGTTCAAATCAAGGAAGCAAATACCATAGACACTGAGGGGAACTGTCATGTATGGACCGGAAGACCAAACATGGGCATGGACAAGACCAAACGATACACAATGACAGGGGGGAACAACGGAATAAACCAA
>JAUMHI010000033.1:8766282-8794486 GCA_032359435.1 Enteromius unitaeniatus | reverse complement strand
GAGTTCCTGCCCCAGGTGGAGGGGTTTAAGTATCTTGGGGTCTTGTTCACGAGTGAGGGAAAAATGGACCGGGAGATTGACAGACGGATCGGTGCAGCTTCTGCAGTAATGCGGTCGATGTACCGGTCTGTCGTGGTGAAGAAGGAGCTGATCTGCAAGGCGAAGCTCTCGATTTACTGGTCGATCTACGTTCCTACTCTCACCTATGGTCATGAGCTTTGGGTTATTACCGAAAGAACAAGATCCCGGATACAGGCGGTCGAAATGAGTTTCCTCCGCAGGGTGGCTGGGCGCTCCCTTAGAGATATGGTGAGGAGCTCGGCCTCTCGTTACTCCTCCACATCGAGAGAGGCCAGCTGAGGTGGCTCAGGCATCTGTTCCGGATGCCTCCTGGACGTCTCCCTGGAGAGGCGTTCCAGGCATTTCCCACCGGGAGGAGGCCCCGGGGACGACCTAGGACATGCTGGAGGGACTATGTCTCTTGGCTGGCCTGGGAACGCCTCGGTGTTCCCCACGGTAGAGCTGGAGGAAGTGACTAGGGAGAGGGAAGTCTGGGCGTCCCTGCTTAGACTGCTGCCCCTGCGACCCGGTCCCGGATAAGCGAAAGAAGATGGATGGATGGTTGGATGGATGGACTGCCGCTTAAATTAAAGTGATTTCAGCTATATGTCAGGCTATAATATATATGTCATGTTATAATATACATATTGTTTGTATTTCGCTATGAAACTGGCAGATTTTGAAAGCTGAGACTTTCTAATATCTCAAGGTACTCCCAGTCTAGGCCAGCTTTATTCTCGTTATATTTCGACTTTATTCTAGTTATACTTTGATTTTAATCTCTTAGTTTTTTTGTGCCATTAAAACGCTGTCGTACATATGAACTAAATATGCATATATGTTTAGGCCACGTTTGACAAAAATGTTTATATATTCCTAATAATACAATTCATTTTGCAGCCACTGTAGTACTCATTCTGTAATTCTGTTAAATTCTCAAGCAAAAACTCATATTGCTGTACTTTGCAGCATTTTCTTTAGTCTTTGTAGTAATTTCTGAAACCCATATCTTATGAAAGTCTTAATCTCCTGTACAGTATAAAATAATGTCGGTTAACTTTCAGAAAGCACACAATTTCCATGTTTGACAGAACGTTTGCAAACATTTCATAATTGAGATGAGAAACAGGAGATGTTAAAATAAGCAGAACATAAGCAAGATTATCTGAAGTGTATGATTGCAAACATTACCGGGATGGTTTTTCACTATTAAATTGTAAGGAACACTGCAAGACTATTTTAATCTGAAAGTACATTACATAAAGCTGATGTTCTTTTAACATCTCCGCTCCATGTTGTGCACCATTCATTCATGTAAAAAAGAAAAAAATTAACTGCTTGTTCTGGTTTGTCAGTGTCTACAGAAAGCCCTTGAATAGATGAGTATTGGTCACCCACCAGCTTCTCCAATCTTCTCAAAGAGTCACATTTGAACTGACAATGAAAATGAAAATGTCCCCAGGCTTAATTGAGGGTCTTCTAAAGGCTGAAAAAGACGCTCATGCTTCTGAGTTCCATCATCACGTTACACATCACATAAAGTGGGGGCATTCAGAACGTGCAACAGCACATATGTGGCATGCCAGCTACTAATGGAAGGAAGATATATGATGACGGACAACCGCAGGGATCGAGCAAGATGTAGCTCTGATCGAAAACGAAAGCCGAAAACCGCAGCAGCCGTTAATGAAACATATAACCAGCAGACTGAGCTCTGAATGCTATTGATTGCAATATAAAATATATAAAATGCCTACTGAACCAGTGAATGGCTGCATTCCCTAACAATTGCTTGTAAGACCAGATTCATCCCGAATGTGTGTTCTCTGTTGAGCTGCAATATTGTGCACACTTTGGAAAACTTCATAGCTCATCAATTGGGTATGTCACATCATTTCCACTTAATGGACCATCTGGCTCTAATTAACTGATTTCTCCACTGGCTACACTTAGAGGTGCCTGCAGGATTCTCATCCATGAGACACAGAAGAATACATCAAGGTGGCACTAACGTATTTATACAAGAATCCCAACCTCGAGACAGAAGGGATCACACAGTCCAAACTTGATTCTGGTGCAAATAAGAGAGAAAACAAATAGAGCTAGGCTCGTTAAAACAACAGCAAATTTACAAAACCAAAGTCGCTCAGAGCCACTTTCCACATCAGTCTACATTCATTTGTCACTAGTCTACTAGAAAGGAAACCTCAAAGCAATCTATTTGTTTTTTACTGATTTCAGTACATACTGTGAAAGAACAGGAAATTGGAAGCAGACCTAAGCTTTTGTGTTTTTCCTCCTGATTGGGAGTTTTTGATTACTTTTTCTTGATTGGTTTAACATTAGCTTCAGAGAGTGCTATAGATCAACCATACTGATGGTTAAGTGCTTTTGGTGCAAATGCCCCCAAGCTGACCACTACCATGTCAAGGTTATCAAGGAAAATCTATTGCATTATTGCGATAAGAACATGTCAATAAATGCCTCATCCTCTGTAAAAAGGGATTTTCATCAAATTTTTTCAAGTGCAATATTTTTTTTCATTTGAAATGAATAATTATTAGTTCTGAATATTTAATTTTGAAATCTAAACAATTACCATAAAACAAATCTAAATCATGTAGCACAACTGGACAAAGTCAAATGTAAAATACACTTATTTTCACTGTAACATTCAGATTGAACCACTGATGGCAGATGTATTCTAATGATGTATTTCATACTTCTTTAGAACATGATGGTGTATTTTACTTGGCAGCCAATGGGACAGTCACAAGACTCCCATTTCAGCTTTTACAGGTTTAGAATGACATGGGGGTAAGTGATTAATGACAAACTTTTCTTTTTGGGGTGATGTAACCCTGTTATATAATATCAACTTGATGAGTTTTTAGGATGGATATAAGTATACATGATGTGATATGATATCATATGATGTCCAAAACGGCATCACATTTACAGTACATGTACATAAACATAGTACAGGGTTAAATGTACATGCAAATATATGAAATTATCATTAATATTTATAATATGCTTTAGAATTATACTTCATAAGACAATATATTTCATATATGGAAATGCTATTTATATATATATATATATATATATATATATATATATATATTATATTTGTGTATGGGATCATTGTCATGGGCTGTTGTGGAGCTACATCAGCTGTTGTGACTCATCTCTTGTAAGGCTGAAGATTTATATAGTCATGCTAGAGCTGTCAGTTTGTTAATCTACTTACTTTAGTGTAATAATCATGAATCATTAAACACATTTAATTAGGACCCCTGACCTGTACTAAATAAGGCATGCTTCCCAAATGACATATAACTAAAACAGGTGGCACAGACTGAACAAAGCTGTTTGCTCAAAACACCATCCTGCATTTAAAACATGTTGTAAATAATATGATCAGTTTTTCATTATGCGTGTAATTACTGTAATTAGTTCACTTTTTAATTAATTGACAGCCCTAATTTAAAACCGTTACTAAATATGTTTTAAATGTGTTTAAAAATGAAGTCCTCCAGTTTAGATATGAGTTGAGACCTCCTAAAACAACAGAGTTTTGCAATTTCATCAAAATCAGTAAGAGTTCTGCATAAAAATGACTGACAAACCAGATTTGGCCCACAGGCTGCCAGTTGCTCCTTTAATCTCCATAGCAGAGCAAATATTAACATTTAATTAGTCTGACAAACATCTAGTCCATTTTTCCTTCAAAATGGCTGGAAGTGTGTGTGTGCAAAAAATCAAAACCAACTAAAAGCCGCAGCTCTGCCTGGGTTTATCACTGCCTGCATCTCTTAATCTATCCTTCTATTTGTGTTTGACTTCCTCCTACGTGTGATCTAGATGACCTGTCAGACTATCCAGCCCTTTCCATTTTCTTTAGAGAACTTCCTTCTCTAATATCTTATTGATCCTGCATATAATGACCCATTAAATGTGAGTGTGTGGTGTGTTTACTCTGATGTTTGTGTGTGTTCCAGTCGTTCCATCAGTTGAACAACAACATCACTGTACATCTGGGCTATACATCCAAGAACTGGGATTAGTAATTGACGAGCACTTAAATTTCACTGCCCAAACCTTGGACCACTTGGTCTTACACATTAGTAATATTATACCACACTGCTCCATTCTCTTTTGTACTTCTGCTGCAGCTCAAAAGCTCTATTGGGCTCACGTGTTATGTTTTAGTCAATCTAAGAGACCCTCAAGAACTTGAACTGCTTACCTTCCTTTTGGCTCGCAGTTGGCCCTGATAGTTGTCTGATGAGTCTCCAGGAATCTCTCCTCCCCAAAGTGTCCACCCGACAATAGTGTAGGTAATACCCATGACCACCAGGGGCAGAACGTACA
Organism: Enteromius unitaeniatus; assembly: GCA_032359435.1. Classification (NCBI taxonomy): domain Eukaryota; kingdom Metazoa; phylum Chordata; class Actinopteri; order Cypriniformes; family Cyprinidae; genus Enteromius; species Enteromius unitaeniatus. The sequence continues at coordinate 8,790,049 of JAUMHI010000033.1, read as the reverse complement.
CCAGCAGTGCCACTATGATATGATACCTGTATCCAGAGAGTGAGAAATATACTGTGGAACCTGTGCTACCAATGAAGATACAAACAGTGGAGTAATTAAGGCTGATCATACACAGTGTACATGATACAACTTTTTGAGCAGTTTTGCCAGGCAATCAAGTAATGTTGTTTAGATTTCTATTTAGATTGGTTATGGACTCAACATTACACCAAGTTATCTGGCAACATTGCACAAAAAGTTGCTCAGCGTATCATCACTAAGGCTATACTCTCTGTGATTCTTGCTAGTGGTGGTGATGGTAGTAGTAATGTTGTTATATTAAAAACTACAGATTTGTTGATATTATTCTTGTTATTGAGGACAACAACAATAACAGTAATACTAGTAAATAATAATATAAATAATAAAAAATTATAATAGCTGTTAATAATAATATTTAGAATTATTATTATTACTATTAAAATTGCTGTTAAATTATGATGTTAATTATTAGAAATATTATTATAATTAGTAGTAGTAGTGATATTAACAATTATTTTGTAATTATTATTATTATTATTATTGTTGTTATCATTTTATTAAATAGTAGTAATAATAATAATAATAATAAAATACCTTTCATACAATGCTTGACAAATAAACTGGGAGGAAAGGAAGAAAATTGTGCATGCATATTTAAAGCACTCTCACATGAAAGGGTCTTCTGAAGGTCTCGGCCAGGCAACGTAGCAGAGGGTCCGCTTGGGTAATTTTTTGATGGTTGAAAAGAAGCACAGAGGAAAGGCTAAAACCACAGCCAGAACCCAAATACACACAATGATCACCTTAGTAGCTGTGGCTGAGAGCCGTGGTTTCAGGGGATGGATGATGGCCATGTACCTGCACAACACAAACACAATGACTGTTCAGTCTCACGCCTCGGATATACAACTTCAAATACCATCAATATGATAAAACATCAAAGACACAGCACAGTTGGGCAATTTTCAATTTGCAGGCGGTGTAATGATCTAATAGTTGATTGATAATGGGTCACATCAAAGACACCATTCATATCTGTTGCTGCTGTAGGTATGAGCAAAATATTTCTCTCGAATGCTTTGGAAGAATTCAAGCTGCCGGGCAAATACAATTTCATAACAGCACAGTAATAATAAGAACTGAACTTTAACACCAATTCTTAATTTTAACTATATGGAAACAATCATATGCCATTGATTACTTGTGAACTCTTGACCATAATCTAAGGCTAAGCCTCTGTGGTTAACATATTCAAAATCATTCACGAGTGATAATAGGCCATTTGGTTTGTTAACGACTCACTTTTGTAAGCAGTGAATGGCTTATTAGACAGCCAATTATACTCTTGGGCAGAGAAGGTTATTTCAGGATATGGACTGCAAGGATGTCAAAGCACTTATGTAGGCATCTTGGATAAACAGCAGGAAAGACGACAGAAGGGTACACTGTGTATTAGTTATAATAGTCATGAATATAAATCCCAGCATGTATCTAGTAAACATTCACAAATGTAGATTAATTAATATACTGCAATTAAAAACAGCTCATTATGTCGTGCTGTGATGTGTTAAGTTGCCACGTTCATACAAGCCAACACATACGATGGATTCAGTACAACCTGGCAACACATGAAGGAAACTAATCCTGTTATTTATCAAATATTATTTAGAAAAAAAAATCTTGGCTTTAGGTGATGCTTAAAACTAGCTATTCAGGCTAAATTAATTATATATGCATGCATGTATAAAACGGTTGCCACCATTCAAAACTTCAACAAAAAAAGAAAACCAACTTTTTTTTTTAATTTTAATTTTCGGCTATACATAAATATGGCGAACCAGTTTAGATATTCAATCCCCGGTTTCACAGACACGGCTTAAGCCTAGTCCTACTAAAATAATAATAAGAGCTGTTTCGACTGATAGAAATTTGCGCTTGATCTTAAAACATCTTCATTTAAGATTAAAAATTCCTTAAATGTCATAATTGAACTATGTCCTTTTCCTGGATTTGTCCTGTCTGTGAACCGGGCTTTAGATTTTCAAGCCCTATTTTGTGCTCTATTCATGTAAAGTCAGTCAGCAAAATAACATCGGATTGAAGTGTAATGCCACAGATGATGAAATGTTTGAACTGACACTGAACCTAATGGCCTCCGCTATTCTTTAAAAATGTGGCACATAACGTTTTCATTAAAGTTTCATAAACCAACAGAATGAGGTTTTGTTAGCAATGCCATCTCTCTGACAGCAAAATTAAACATTTATCGAACTGAAAATACTGTCTGGGCAAGTGGTGTCAGCACAAATCTCACACTTTCCTCCAAATGCAGCAGTGGAAGCACACTGACCCACTGCAAATTCCTGCAGACGTCACAATTGCTCTGTATATAAGAGTAGTGACTGCCTACCAGCAAGACAACAGTAACAGCAAATGTGGGTTGTGACATATTAGCCTGGAGCCACGAGCACTATGTGACATTTTGAGCACAGGAAATAACTGTGAAGAACACGCAGACTGGATTTGGTTTTTCTTATCTTGTATAATTTCCCTACTGCATAACTATATCCTGTTTATAATGTACACTGGCTACAAAGTCAACTTCTTGTACATTAAAGGGGTTATTTCAAACATTTTGTTTTTCCAAAGTCCATTTACTATAGTATCAGTTAATGCTTTTGGGCCAATGACATAGCTTTTTATGACAATATTTCATTTTTCATCATTCAGTATCAAATATATTTGAAACGCCTGCATTACTCTGTGAAACGTTTAGAAAATAAACTGTAAAAAAACGTTTAAGAAAAAGTCACTTAAGTCGATCAAGTAATTTATGAAGTTGAGTTTTAATAAATTGTTCAATGTTTTCATAGTATGTTGGATTTGGAGGTAATTAGTATCTTGAGATTTAATCTCAAAACATCAACAGACATTTGTTTTGCCAATTATATCATCTTTTTAAAGAACTTACCATACTTCTGCTTTTACAGTTATAAAACAATGCTGATAAAACCCTTGTAAATTAAGTTACATCCTCAAAACAAGTTCATTTTTGAGAATAAATCAGTGTTGTATCCGTACTTTAATGCAAAGCAATTCGGCTCATCAATTACCAACATTTTTTAATCATATTTCTTTTTGGAAGACCTGAAAATACATTATATGCCATGCTGGCTGAATAATACTTTGTTATGTTGATTTCAGAGTGATCTCCATTCATATTAATAAGAATTATATCTGATTAGCTTGACATTTCACTAGAAGTCATAGTTGAGGTCAATCTGTGAAAGATACCCAAACCTCAGACCATGAGCTATCAGTCTTAAATGTAATCAAAGGTTATGCTGCTTCCATCACTGTCACTAGTGCAATGTGACAACTCGCTTTCTGACATGAGTTCCACTGACAGGACACAGACAAAGTCATGTATAGATTTTGACATTAGTGATGTCTGTCAGACACAGCTACAGTATCAAGCTCTCAGACTCATTGTACAGTATTGCATAACTCTGAAAACTCATTTTTCGCAAACTGCAAAGCTCATACCATTCATGATACAAGAGCAGTAGATAGCATCAAAAATAACTTAAGCAAGTACACAAATATGACTTTTGCACACTGTGCTGGACGAATCATCCATATACTAATGAAGTTCAAAAGTCCTATTTAATACACATTATTTTCATATTATTTAGTTTGTGAGATTAAAGTCTGAGTTGTCTAATCAGAGAAATGTCAGCAGGGTGCTGAGAGCAAACGGATGATTTAAATGGCACAGCAAGACATCTGAAAGGGATGAGAGGGTGGCAATCTTCTCAAAAAAGAAAATAAAAACTTTACACATGCATTCAGCAACGATTAATTAATTTGATAAAAAAAAATGTCAGTAAAGAAAAAAAAATGGGTAAAACAAATATTTGTTTTTGCAAAAAAAAGAAAAAGATAATAATAAGAAGAGCAACCATTAATAATAATTTAACACCAAATCTGAATTAGAATTCCTCTGAAGGATTCTGTAACACTGAAGACTGGAGCAATTGCTGATGAAAATTCAGCTTTGCCATCAAAGGAATAAATTACATTTAAAAATATATTAAAATATAAACCAGTTATTGTAACTAATAATATTTCACAATATTACTTACTGTTTTTGATTATAATTCAGGCTTTGTGAGCATTAAAAATCCATTCGTAATCATCCTTTTCCACATCATTGTACTCTATAGGCAAAAAGTTAATCTTCGTATCTCATGGACCCCTAAATGAAACAATTGTTAGCCTACTGTTAGAACGTACATATAGTACCATTTGAAAGGGTGCCACCCTACTGTGACAGTATACCTTTTTTTTATAGATGCAAGCATATTAATCATCCTAAGAGCTGGTCAGAGAAAAAAACTTCTAGAATTTATACATTTATAAATAAAGTTGCAAAGCAGTGCTTGTGGCTAATTAACGTGAGCACTGAAACTCTCTGAAATATTCAGCATTCAGTACCTTGCGGCTTCTATCCTCCAAATCTCCGATCAGTTGCACTCTTTCACCTTAGTTTGGATTGTTCTTTTAAATGATTCAATTCCAAATAACTAAATCTAATTAGAGGTAAAAGAAGAAGAAAAAAAGAATCAATATCAGATAAAGCCAGCCATATAAGCACTAGCTCGCTGTTAGAGCTAAATGCAAACTATTTGTCTCTCTCTGGTGACTTTGCCCACTGTTCAGTGAGAGACATTAATTTACTACTTAAGTGGTGCTGATTTCACTACTCAATATGTTCAGGCTCCGTTAATTATAAGGTGCACAGTAAAAAAGCTTCAAACTGTGAAGAATTATCAATGTATGAAGAGAAGCATGACAGAGTAATGTGAATGTGGAGGCTAATTGCTTTGAAGCTACTTAAGCACTATTTTATGGCTCTAGCAAACACTTATTACATGAAGACATCTTGTAATCTAAACATGGCAGCATCCACATTTGCTGCACATGTTTTTCAACATTCCCAACTGCTTGCCATCCTTCCCACGGATTCGTCATCAAAACTGATTCAATTCAGTTTTAAGTTTTTCTATTCAGACTAGGACTTATACAATAAATTATACTTCAACTGCAGATTGAGCGAGTGATTGAGTGATGCAGATTGTGAGATTTCCATGAATTGGATGAATGCGCTTCTGCACCCGCAAAGACGCCCCCTGAAGGTGCTGTAAATAAGTTAGCAGAGCTCACCGATCCACAATCACTGCACAGCCATTTACTTCAAGTCAGGCATTCTGCTATGAGTAGAAGGACTGCCTGAGGCACTTTCCCCAGTTAAGAAAAATGACAGGCACACGGAGCACAACAGACAAACTAATATCAGCATACAAATAACAGTTTAAATCAGCCTTAACTGAATCTGTGAAATATATGAAATCCATATCAAAACAGATTTGCAATAATACAATAAACAGAAGTGAGAAGGGGGAATGGGTTTGTAGGGGAATCGTTTAATTGGGCATAAGTGTCGAAACCAACCTGTTAGCCTGCTGCATTAATACATGTGACATATAAACCAGCAATTGTGGAAACTATTAATAAAATTGCATGCCTTAAAATTAACGTTGCAACAACAACAAAAAATTACACATTATGGGCTAATATTTAGCTATTGTTTAATATTATATACGATTATTGTTATTATTATCATTATTCATTATCAAAATATGTTGAGGGGTTTCATTTATTTATTCATTGATTAATTCTAATGAATGAATAGCCTATTAATGTACTTAATATGCCAAATCAGTCAGTGCGAATTAATCAACACGGAAGCCATTTTGTCGTCATGTGACAAAAAAAGAAAAACAGAGAGGACCTACAATTTATGTAAAAAAAAAAAAATCTACAAAATATATGTTTAATGTTTCATTCGATGGTTACACTACTTTTTAGAGCCTATTTTGTGAACGTTTAGAAACTATCATTTAGCTATTAATTAATTAAACGTTAAAAAAAAAAAAACATCACCATAAACTTGAGAGCCATTGCTATTGTGTTCCAGTGTTGAATGAAAGCATGACTTAAACACGACATCCATCGAAGTTCTCAGTTATCTTCACATGTACTCTACCTGTCGACTGCTATTGCGCTCATGGAGTAAATGCTGGCAAACACGGAGGTGACGGGGAAAAAGTTGTGAAATTTACAGTAGGCTTCTCCAAAATACCAGTCGCCGTGCGTGGCATAAATGAAATTAATCAAAGTGTTGAAGGCGGCCATCGATGCGTCTGAAAACGCCAGGTTGAGCAGAAAGTAATTGGTGACGGTTCGCATCCGCTTGTGCGCCAGAATGATCCACATGACGATCAGATTCCCGAACACCGCGATCGCCAGGATGGAGCTGTACGCCACAGACCAGAGCGCGACGCGCCACGGCGGCTGCACGAACTGGTTTGTAAAGTTCGCCGTTAGATTAGATCCGTTCTGTGGGGGTGCCATGGCCAAAATGTCCAGAAATCTTCTGATGTAAAATATCTCAAATGGACTGGAAACCGCGCGCGATGCACACTGCTCCAAACGCGCGCGAGAGACTCTTGTGCTCAAACGCAAACCGGCAACATGGTACTTATAACTGCTCGATCTGGTGGGAATCGATGCGAAATGAACCAACTGAAGAATGGTGCGGTCTTCTCTTTCGCTAAGCAAATCGCTTCTAAGTTCTTAAATGCGCTCGATTTTCTCCTGACTCCTGTTGAACGCAGCCACGAGCGCAGCACACACTGTAGTCTGATGCCATGCACGGTGTGACAACTAGTCTAACTAGTGCCACTGGGAGAGAAAGTGATCGATTGATTCACGGTGTGGAATTAAAGTACAGACAAGGACAAATTGGACTGAATCCTGAATCAAATCAATGGGTAAAATACATTTACGAAACAGGTCAATGCCCAGTAGTTCAGGAGAAAAAAAAAAACAAGGGCAGAGGCTGTTGTGCCCCAAAACAATGTTATAGTATTAAGCTGTATATTTAATCACTTAAGGATCATTGATAATAGGTGCATTGCTGCAGCATTAAAAATATTGACTTGCTGTTGCATCAACAAAAAGAAGCTCCTGTTTTTCTTGGTCATGTCAAAGGCATCATTGATACATTGCATTAGACACACGCAATAATTTATTAACCACGTCGTGCCATTGTCAAACTGGACAATGATTTCCATACTTCTCACAGTAATAGAACCAAAACCAAAATTATATTATGTACCCATTACATCAAACTAGACAGTTTAAACAAACCCATTGGCTAAACTGTCAGTTGCCATCTTCATGGCAGGCATTTTATAAATTAGTTTTATTTCCTAAACGCTGGCCTGAATGCAATTCGGTATGCAATTTCACAAGCACATATTGTAACCTTGGGAGAAACGTAAAATATGCCTGGGTGATGAGACTGGTTTACGGCAGATAAAAAAGGTGTACAGTTGGTTGTCGTTAGAATATTTGAGGAGTTTAATAAACGCATGTTGTCTCTGCACATAGCAGTGCAAAAAGGAAACCGGTTATAATCACAAACAGCCTACAAATCCTTAACGTAGACCTAACACTGGGAAGGTCTATCATCCCCATGACAGTTAAAATGTGTTTAACAGTCTCTTAAATAAGACCGAGTGGCATTATTGCAACTGCAGGGGATTTGGAGCTTTTTTAGCAGATGTTGAAGCTAATGAAACAAATCTGGAGGAGATACACATTCAATATCCATAAGATTCCCAATGAACTATCACCTGCATTCATTAAATAAGTTCATTTCTCCATTTCCAGTCAGCTTTAAAATTAAATATATATTATTAAATAATAAACCACTGATAAAGTTTACAGCTGATAAAAAAAACAACAACAGCAGGTTTTGGAACAACACAAGGGTCATTTGTAATATTAGTTTACAAATCAAATAATTTTTATTTTGGGTGAACTTCCTGCAAGCTGAGCCTGTTGGCTTCAATATAAATAGAATGTTTTTAATGTTAATAATCAAAGTCGCTAAACCAAAGATTTATTTGGCCATTTAGAATCAAATGTTAAAGGCAGACCTTAAACTGAATTTTCAGTCATTTGGGCCAAGGGAGCCAAAGTCTGGGCTAAAGATTTCTACAAAACAATGATATATAAAGTTTTAATAATGTTTTGCCTTCCTATAATTCTAATTACAAATATGTATATACAGTATATACATATGTTATACTGTCCTGTTCCATGTGCCTGTGTTTTGTTGTGATCTTGTGCCATGTGTTTCTGTGTGTTTGTTTTCATACCGTTTCCCTCATGTGCTCTGCCAATCTGTAACTCTGTCCCTGTCATTAGTGTTTCAGTCTCCGCCAGCCGTGTGTGCCAGGTGTCCTGGATTATGTCCTTGATTGTCTGTGTACTTAAACCATACCCCATGTCCTGTATCTTTGTCAGTTGTTAACGTTGATGTAGCCTTTGTATGTGTCTGCACAGCCCTCTGCATGGTCCTTTGTTTTCTAGTTTGTAATTAAATGTTCACTTCTTCGAATTCGAGTCCTGTCTCTGTGCCTTCTCTCCGTGCTAAGGAAGCGAGAGCACGACACACTACAACAGCTGCTTGTGACAATATATATACTGTACATGGATTTATTGTTTGATGAATACTGTACATGATCTGATTCTGAAAAGTGTTATATTGGAGAATTTAGAGTTTTCTGAAAAAGATATAAATGATGCAGTTAATGCCAAAATGATGCAATTAATGCCAAAATACCACTGCTTTTTCCTCCGCTCACTCATAAAGCATGATAAACGACAAGATGTAAAATTAAATTAAGGTTGCGTTCTACATACTTCTTGTAGACAACCATATAACAAAATTCAGTTAATGATCCTGATAAGAGTTTCCTTAAAGTCATGGCTCAGATATTTTCCACATAATAAACAGCACTGACAAAGCAACAGGCTTATCAAATTCTACCAAATGTTGTGCTTGGTGGTTCATTAGATCTCTTTCCGCTTGAGGTGATGCCGAAAACAAGCTGTGCAGTTCTGGAAAACCGTTGATAGACACAGAGAGTACAAGGTCAGAGTTTGCTCTCCGAGCCTTAATAAAAAATAAGGAGAGCCCACCAGACTATAAATTCCAGCAGAAGCTTCAAAAATGACACCTGAAACGTCATTCTTACAGCGTCAGTGCATATTGAGGACAAGACTGATCAATAAATAAGCTTTTGTGTTCTATATAAATCCCTGGGGTTTGTCCTATAATGAAGGAACCTTTGTGATAGTTCTCTGAGCACAAGAAATATATGTAACTCATGTTATGTTAGGAATATTCAGTTCCTCAGGTGCAAAACGATATTAATGTAAACCGCTCAAGAAAATGAACAAGCAATGTTTTTATGTGAAAGCTACAGTAATGCCTTCCATTTTTAATTGTATTAAAAGGATAGTTCACCCAAAAATGAAAATCATGCCATCATTTTCTTACTCTCCATTTGTTCCAAATCTGTTTGAGTTTCTTTCTTCTGTTGAACACAAAAGGATATATATAAGAATATGAAGTTCTCCAAAAACTGAACTTTTCCTGAACTTACCTACACAATGAAGTGAATTATTACATAAATCTTCTTCCACTTATCCTGGGCCGGGTCGCGGGGACAGCAGTCTAAGCAGGGACACCCAGACTTTCCTCTCCACAGACACTTTCTCCAGCTCTTCCGGGGGAATACCGAGGCATTCCCAGGCCAGCCGAGAGACATAGTCCCTCCAGCTTGTTCTAGGTCTTACCCAGGGGCCTCCTCCCGGTGGGACATGCCTATAACACCTCCCCAGGGAGGCATCTGGAACAGATGCCCGAGCCAACTCAGCTGGCCCCTCTCGATGTGGAGGAGCAGCGGGTCTACTCTGAGCTCCTCCTGAGTGAAGGAACTCCTTACCCTATCTCTAAGGATGCCCCCAGCCACCCTACGGAGGAAACTCATTTCGGCCGCCTGTATCCGGTATCTCGTTCTTTCGGTCATGACCCATAGCTCATGGCCATAGGTGAGAGTAGGTACGTAGATCGAACGGTAAATCGAGAGCTTCGCCTTGAAGCTCCTTCTTCACCACGACAGACCGGTACATCGACCGCATTACTGCAGAAGCTGCCCTGATCCGTCTGTCGATCTCTCGCTTCATCCTTTCCTCACTCATGAACAAGACCCCAAGATACTTAAACCCCTCCACCTGAGGCAGGAACTCCCCACCAACCTGAATGGAGCAGGCCACCCTTTTCCTGCACTGTAAAAAATGGCTGTGAATTTAAATGTAAAAACTACGGTAAAAACCCGTTAAATGGTTAATGGTAAATTCTAGTTAAATTTACAGGGAAACACCATAAACTGACATTCTGAGAATTCCCTGCATTGCATTGCTTTAAAAAACTATGTTTCTTTTAAGTTTTTTGTATCAGTTATGTTTATTAGGGTTGTATGTTACATGGAATGTTGTTAAATGATTGTTTATTGCCCATTTTAGTTTAATAATTCTTACCATGATGGTGTTTAGTGTTTGTGTAAATGACACTGATCACCTTCTATACATTTTATTATTTAAAAGCTACTTGTGATGAGCTTTAGATCATCATGTGACTTTCTCATAACCACCTGCATTTGGTTGTTATCAGTATATTTGTATATTGTGTATACATATCAGTATATCCGTATACAGTATATTGTGGTACAAAACAGATTTCAATATTTTAAAAGTTTGTTATCTTAAAATGATATCAGATATTATGTTTTTACTGTAAATTTTAAACCGTAAAACGGTTTTATACTAACAGTCACAGCTGCTGTTTTTTTAACGTAAATATTATGGATAAAAAAGAAATAGAAAATAAAGAAAGAAAATAAAGATTTTCTTTCGTAAAAGAAATAAAGGTTTTACCGTTATTTAACATTAGAATTTCGGCAACCCTAGCTGTCGGTATATTACCATAAAAATGTTTTGTTTTTTTTTTTACAGTGTGCTGAGAACCATGGCCTCATATTTGGAGGTGCTGATTCTCATCCCAGTCACTTCACACTCAGCTGCAAACCGCCCCAGTGCCCGCTGAAGGTCCTGATTAGAGAACAACCCAGGGCAGGGCACTGCTTCCCCCTCCTGAGGCACCGGACAGTTTGCCAGAACCTCTTCGAGGCCGACCGTTTTTTTAAAATGTAACTGAATATTTTTTTGTTGAATTAAAAAATGTGCTCATCATAGAACATAATATGATGTATTCCTATGATGTACTCCTTACACTGCTTACATGTATGAATTGCATTTCTTGTGTATTTTTTTTAATAAATGACCTCCAGAACTTTGCATCAGTTTGACTCCCTTGGTGCCCAATTGTTTCCATCCAACACAACTGTTGAATGTTAAAATGCAGAAGGCGCACATGGAGCATGGGCATCAGTCATGCAAATCTTAAAAAATTGATGCTGAAGGTTGCCGGTCTTGAACTGCAGAGAGACCTCGACATGGATCCATATCACATTACATCTTCACTGTTCTAATGACGGCAGAGATGTACAGGCAAAATGAGTTGCTATATGGAGAGTGACCGCAAAGGTGTCCTCCAAAAAGTCTCGCCTTCTTTCAATTATCACATCAACATGTCACATTCGTAAAAGCCAGGAGGAAATAAAAAGCTAGCCTCATGGGCTTCACCTGCCACCATCTCTGACATAGCCTGAGGTCATTCAGAGCCATAACCAATATACACACACAATCCCTTGAGCTTCTTCTGCCGAAGTGGGGAAAGAAAACAACTCCGCATTTGTATCCAAATGAAAACACAGCACAGCCCAAAATTGATTTGTCAAATGTGCACAATTTGTCAAACTTACAGTACATCTATCCAAAAGGGAACACAATTTATGGTATTATGAAGGTAGTTTTCAGCTTGGAAAAAATCAGCATTTCTTGTAACTTGAAAATGGGGTAATTGAATGTAATTGTTGCACATCTAAACTCCTTGGCGATAGAAGAAAATAGGTTTGACTAAACCTCTCAGAAATCAATGGAAAAGTGATTGCAGACTGAGACAGTGCATTACTGTAAGAAGTGATTTGAGGAAATTTAAATCCTAACTGTCAATGTCACAAATGTGAAGCGTATCTGTGCAAAAAAAAAAGAAAAAGAAAGAAGTGTATATAGTAGCAGGGATACGGAATCTGAGGCTATATGTATTCTCTCAGGCCCAATTTTTGCTTTCAATCCTATCAGTCACACACACTTTTCCTATCTGCCAGTATTTAATTAATATTTTAAAAAAAAAATCACAAGTCTCTTGAGCATTATCGATAATGCAGTTCAGTGACCCTTTAACTTCAGCTAATGAGGTGTTCAATACTCTCCCAGAAGTCTTACACAGCACATTCTGCAGCTAGGGGTCTAAAACAAGTTTAACATTAGTGAAGTATTCATGAGCGTCTAACATAAACCTATGAACCAAAAGGTGATTTAAGATTAACCTTGAATATATACACATGTGTGAACAAATCAAGTTTTTCGGAAACTCAACAGTAGTACTGACTCAAACATTTGCAATTCTTTTTTGCTTTCCATTTTCCCCTTAAAGTATACCCCACTAAAAATAGCTAAATTATGTTTTGGTAAAGCAGTGTTTAGAGTAAATTATTTTATCACAAACTTTGTCACATGACCTAATTTTTCCCCTTCTAGTTTTTTTTTTTTTCTAAAGATGAAAATGTGTTAAAATCCTGAGTTTTTCCTCAGAACCCAGTGAGCCATGTGAATAAACACCTGCTACAACATGTCATTCAAATCTGTCAAACCCCATATGATGCCCCGGGCTGTATATTCCCACTCTTTTCCCATGAAGAGATTAACATCAATCACATCAGGTGTTTTTCCATCATACTTACATGTAAATATGCTGGTGGAATAATTGCATGTTTAATTTTACTTTCAGCGGCCACACTTTATTTTAAGGTCCAGTTCTTTCTATTAATGAACTGTAAACTACAATGCCCAATCAACTCCTAATTTGCTGCTTAGTAGTAGTTATGTAGTCTAGGTCAGGTCAGGCATGGCACTAATAGTCACTAATAACAAATACATTACTTATACATATATGCATCTTTACTGTATGTTGATAAAGTACAAACTTGTGAACTGGCAGATATTGAAACCCTTGTTTTAGTACAGTTTCTTTTCTTCTGTTCAGGATAATATCGGGCCTTTTAAGTGTGTAAGTGGCATTTGTACAACCCTGAACAGTGCCTTGGGTATCTTTTCATTTTCACAGTGGCTAAGGAAGCAGAAATGGCACAATCACATAAGCAATCAAGCTGTTCCTCTGCCTAAGACTATAACTTGGAACAAAAGTCAGTAGATATGGGGCCACAGATGGAGTCAGCTTAAAAAAAGCTTGTTTCATTTCCCTCCAAACATATCTGTCTGAATGGGCTCCATGCTGCTGTCTATGATTTATGCAAGATCACACAGGTTAATGTGGTTTAAAGGAAGTGCATTTCTTGTTTTGCCGGCTTAACTGGTGAAAGGAAGTCAAAGACTAATTTAAAAGGAAATGGGAAAAAATGCTCATGTTTTCTCAAATCCTGTCCCTCAGTTGGGTCATAAGATTTAATACTGTCCAAAGTAACACTTTAGAAGGTGAAGTACACTGTCAGCAATGTCCTGTAACAAAGGAAAGGATACACTTCAGACAGGGCTGAGCGATTTTGTTTGAAATCAGCTGCCACTTTTTCCTCCACAGCAGAGTTATAAGCCTGCAAAAAGAAAAGCTGGTTATAAACCAAGTCTTGTCCATCACTATGCTTTTAAAAAAGCTTTCCAAGTTCCATTCCAGCTGAAATGCTTTCATAACCGTTTTACAAATTACAAAAGAAAATGATGACTAAGATACATATTCCTAGCTATAGAGAAACACACTGTAAGTGCTACATTGTAACTGTGCTTCTCTCATCCCACATCGTCTTCCTCATCCATCATTTCCATGTCGACCTCAAGACACAAAGGTCTCAGCAGAACACATTGCCTGAACTTCATACACATCTTCTCAGAAACGCTCAACTAAACGCAAGTGACACTGGCATCGCTGAAATTTCACGGCTGTCACTCAATGCTCGAGAGGAAAGATTCCTCTGAGGAGTTACACAAAGAATTGCAGAACCCTCCAAAGTAGCAAAATCAGGATACAGTCATTTATTTTCTGTTTATAAATTTCGGAAACCTTGAGATTCTCCGCTTCAAAGGCATTGATGAGCAATCACAAAGTGCTCCACATCACATGCATGTCCCAGAAACCCAGCTGGGGGTCAATGCTTCATTTGCATCGCATGCTAAAAATGTCTAATACTCTTTTCAATGTTAAATGTTCCTCGCCTTCGCTTTCTGTTCGGATCTGAATCCTTGAAGAGCCTCATTGGTCTGGCAAGGTCTTGGCATTCTGGCCAATGAAGGTTACATCACAGACTCTAAGAAGAGGCATGACAGTGATGCAAATGTCACTGAGTCCTGATAAGAAAGTAAGAGGACTGTTGCCTAATTTAGCATAGCGTGATAATAGCAAGGCAGGAGTTCGACAGCAAGAGCGGCTCTGCTGCTGAATAGACTAATTAAAATTACATCATGGGTTTTCTTATCATGCTTAAGGAACTGGCACATGTTTGAGCATCGAGGGAGATTCACAATTGCAGACAATTATGAAAATTAAGATGGGATCGCACAGCACAGTGTGCTGTTTATTAAGAGAAATCAGCATCAAAGAGCTTAGGTGGCGCACGGAACAGCATCATACAAACAGCTTTTCAATTTCAATTAGCAGACTGTTTAATGTAGAAAAAATTACAAGATCTAAAACAATGGAACTAAATTACGTCAAATGCCATGTCTGCGCATGATGGTAAGTGATCTTTCCTTCTCACATTGCTGATTTTGCAGTAGGTTGCGATTCAAATCACTGGCTTTAATATCCAAGTTTCAGTGTCTACATATATTCAGTGCAAGAACCTATTTGACATAAACGCAAGTAATCACTTGTGATCAAGAGGAGGAAATGTTTCTGACAGGAAAGGGGTTCACTTATGGATAATATCAAAAATTACTTTTCCACCACACCATACTTGGACTAGTTTAAAGCTATCACAATCACAGTTTCAATATAAGGTGTAGAAATTCAAGTACAGCATACAGTCTCCAAAAACAAACAATGGCAGTACAATGAATGAAAGAATGACGCATTTATATAGCAGTTTACAATCATGTGGGGGGGTGGTACTACAAGAGAGTATAGGTGATGCAGGCAATTGCTTAGACTTCCCAGAAGAGCTCCAAGCAGTCATTTAAGCTATAAAGATCACAACCTGAAAGCAAGGACATTCAACACTCCATCTACTTTGGAAGCTGAAACTACATGTGTCGTATCGTAAATCAAAAATCACTCTATATTTGGCTATAATTTGACATGCCACTCACCTGTATGGAGAGTCTATTTAAGTCTAAGCACACATGGACATCTACCACATTAATCACAATAGTGCTTACAAAGGGTAAAGGCATTAAAGAGAACAACGCCATTAAAGGTGTAAACCATTAACGTATAAATAGTATCACTGTAATCTGCAAAATTTCTTCATCCTTCTATAAAATTTTCTATAAAAATTTCAGATTCCACGCCTTCCTCAAATACTCAACAAAAACAAAAGCATGAAAATATTGTAGATATTTAAAGCATGCCTTGTCTTCACAGTGCTTGCTGTTTAATATTTAAAGCATTTTTGCATTTCAGAAACTGTGCCTGCCAAAGGAGCAAATCTGCAGGTTTTTTCAAAAACAGTATGGAAGCAAAAAAGTCAAGGGGAAATATGAGTTATTCATTTTAACCAAACTGAACAATCCAAACAAGCTTTTGTGGAAGAATCTATAGTTATTAACAGAATGTATTTCTTACTATTTACATGATTTTTTCACATTATTTTAACAAATGTTAGTGACAGAAAACTTTTAGAGAAATGTATTGTATTCATTTTATACATAATTTTGCCCCAGTTGATCTAAACATTAATATACACAATGTAAATATGTTTTAACTAAAACACAGATTAATAGTATACATTTATAAACAGAATTTCATGTTAAATTCAACATGTTTATTATAAATATTTATGACATTTACAAAATGTCAATCCGATTCCATATTTTTCCACTATGTGATTATGTGAGTATATAGCATGATTATAGTTTGAGCCTTCTTTCTAAAATGAGAGACCTCTCATTGTGTTGCTGGTTTTCTATGTGTGCTTTTATGTTTTGATGATTTTTATACCGGCAAGCCTATTTTAAAAACCTCACCCAGTTCTCCAGAAACCCACAGACTGCCCCTGAGTGCTACTGTCACAGGATGTCATTTTCCCAATAGGTCACCTTTCTTGCCTGCTAGAACTGCTCCGGTCAACTGCAAACGCTATTATCGTGAAGTAAATTGTTGAGGAGAAACAATAGCACAGCGACTAACTGGTCAGTTACACACACTAATAGAATGGGACAGGTAAGCACTGAGGCGTTCTAAGAAACGAATAGGAAACAACAGGAAGTACCAGCTTGTAAGACCAAAATGCAGGTGCGTACATGCTGTGGTGTATCGTTCTGCCACCAACTGACTCCAAAACACCCTGGTGTGAGCTGCCTGTGTGACTTCCATTTACTGCTCACATCAGAGCATTTGATGACAACACTCTGTAAGACACAGTCCTCCCTACTGATAGACCCTTGTAGCAGCACCATTTCTTTTGTATAAGATATTTCGTACAGCGAGTTAAATTGACTCTTACAATCAGCTTTAAAAAAAAAATAAGAGCCTGTGCTCTCACAGATATGGTGGGCTTTTGAGTGTCCTTGAGATGAAGCGCCAAATGGGACAATAAATTTGCTTGACTGACAACTAGCTCATGTGACCCTCAATAGGGTAGATGTTAAATGTCCAAACCAATCAGTCGGTATGATTTTGGCCGCACCATGACTTCTTCTTTCTGTAAATCACACATTCATTAATGCACGTTCCAATCTAGCTTTCATTTAAATAACAAAAAGTTGTACCACCAGCATGTTCGTGTTGCTAACACTTGTGTAAACAAGTTCATTCAGTAAGTAGTTTCTCCTTGAAGGAAAGTCATATGGCCCTTTTTGATTTGCCTCTAAAAGTCACAGACGCAGTCTAATTAATTAAACGTGTCGCTCTGGCTGCTGGAGAGAACAGACGGTAGAGGACCCTTTTCATGGCTGACATCACAGGCAATAGCTTCCTTTTTTATCTTTCTTTCCCATGGGAGACATACTTCCACCGTTCTTTCATTTCCCTTTTTTTCAGCTTACTTCCCTTTTCTCATCACCTCTCTGAGCAAATACAATAAGTGTCCACATGTGACAGCAAAGCCGGTGGAGAGAACAGGTGGGAATGTTCAAAATGAAAGAAGAGATAATATTGAGACATATACACTGCAACCACTCCACATATGAGCTGGTATCCACAGGGGCCCTAATCAGCTCAAAATCGAAGGCTTCTTGGAAATGAAACACTGGTCTCCAATCATTTAAAGCGCCTCAAATTTGGCAAAATTGAAAACTGACTGGTGTATACCTGTAGAAATGCAATTGCATTATCAATAATGCAAGCAAAAGAAAATAGCAGGAAGCCACGAGAAGAAAAGCTGTACAAACTGGCATGGGGAAGAACCACAGGCAGAGTAAGCTTTTACAGATTTTTATTTATTTATTTATTTTTAAATGTCAAAAACCCTGCCTTTTCACATTTTTACAAAACCACTTAAATGCGTACATGCCCTTTAACTAAAATTTCAGATTTTTGTTCACTTTTTTGAGAATCCAATTAACTTCAGGGTTAAAAAATTATGAATGTATTTTTAGATGCATGTACCTCTGTCACAAATTAAAGCAACAAATAGGATATTCCTACTTCACAAGCTGCTTCTAAACTCTCGGTTGATTCTTCTTGTGATTTCAAAGCCAGTTCAAAGCAGTTATTTAGCTTACAAGCTTATTTTGGTCTTTTATTCTCTTTTATTTAATAATTTCTCAGTAGTAGAACATTTCTTTTCTTATTAAACTTTTCTTATTAAACTCATATTTGCTTATTTTAGCGAATATGCCACATACTGTATTACACAAAGAAAAGCACACCATTCAAACATTTAATTTTAGTTTATCTTACAATAGAAAAAAAATTATTTAATACTAGTGTTCCATAAAAAGGAATTACTTGATTTCATGTGTTTATTATTTTATACGTTTTCAGGTTTTGAAGAAAGGGTCATTAATCTTTGTTCCTCTGCTGCACCCTTGTGCCCATCAAGCATATTACTTTGTAATGTGAATTTCTTAAAAAAATAAATAAATAAATAGTTGCATGAAAAACGATTTTATGTGGAACAATATTGCTTTTTGAGCTTCCAGTATGCATTGCCACATGAATAAATAATGAAAATCGTGTTACAGGTTTGTTGTTTTTCTCTCAACAGGAAAAATTTAAGCTTCTTTAATATAAAAATACAAATTTTCAGGTATTGCCTCTCAATTTTTTGTTTGTCTCATAAAAAATCATATAGAAATATATGTAGATAGAGTACTATTTAAACTGGTATTGCTAATTGATAATTTGCCAGACATGAAACCTGTTGTTGCCTTGATAAGAATTTATTGGCTGGACAAGACGTTGCATGTGGCGAGTCAACAAATTCAAAGGAATGTTGATAAGGACTGAAAAGAATTAATAACAAGTTTTACTGTATTTAATATTTAGACCTTATTCACTCTTTTATTATGAAACAGTCTCAAAAGGTCCTATGCATCCTCGTCTTTCTTTTCCTCTTCGGTCGCTTCCTCAATTTTTTCCTCTGTTATTTCCTCCTCTTTTTCTTCAGTCTCTTCCTTGTCTTCTTCTACTTTCTCTGGCTCTTCCTCTTTCTTTATCTCTTCTGTTTCTTCCTTCTTTTCCACTTCCTCCTCTTCGTCTTCATCCTCCACCACCTCTCCAGCAAAGCGCTCTATCTGAGCAATGCGCCTTTTGATATCTTTTTGCGTCTCCTCCTGGTGGGCCAGCAGCTTCTTCACCTTGGTCTGCATGATCTGCATCGCGTTGTACACTCGGTTTACACGGTCCTCCAAGTCCCTTTCGTCCGGCTTCAATTTCGTAGGGTCCAGCTCCAACAAACCATCCTTCAGCAGAATCTGTCTCCCTTTTTCCTCCAGCATGCCCTTAGCCTCTGGATATTCCGTTAAAGCCTCCATCAGGTCATCTTTGGACAGGCAGAAGAGGTCTGAGTAACCTATGCTTCGGATATTGGCTGTTCTACGGTTTCCGGCCTTGCTGCCCTTGATGTTTAGAATGCTGATTTCTCCAAAGTAGCTCCCATCGCCAAGGACGACAAATTGGGTGACACCATCATCAGCCACAACAGCAAGTTTGCCATCCTTTATGATGTACATCTCCCGGCCGATATCGCCCTTGCGACAGATGTAGTCACCCGGACTGAAAACTTGAGGGCGAAGCTTCAACACCAACTCGATCAGCAGCCCTGCTTCACAGTCGGCAAAGATACGCACTTTCTTGAGGGTATCTAAGTGCACGTTCATGCCTATCTCCGCCCGTAACTTGTCTGGAAGGTACCTCAGAACCTCTCGTTCATCTTGTGCTTTCTTGTTTGTCCACAGGTAGTCGAACCACTTGATGACTCGTATCTCAAGATCCTTGCTGACATGCCGTGCATGCATGTACTGCTTGATGTTGTCAATCCTGGCTTGAAACTGAGCCTGGGCTGCGTTCATATTTGAGATCATTGTAGCGATGTTACCCACAATGGTGGCAAAGATCATGACACCCACCAAGAAGTCAACCACATGAAAGAGGAATTCAGAGTCCAGCTCCGGAGACGGCATCTCCCCGATGGTGGTGAGGGTAAGAGTGGACCAGTAGAGACTGAAGGAATACTTTCGCATCAGCTGTCCGAACTCATCCTCGGTGAGAGAGGGATACACCCATGGATCTGATCCGAACCCAATGGCCTTGGAGAAGGAGAAGTAGAGGCATGCATTCCAGTGGATGATGATGATGATGTACATGATCAAAGTGCAGATTCGTAAGATGTTGGGGTAATTGGTCATGGTTTCGGAGATTGTGAAGAACTCAAACATGCGGTTGAGGCGGAGCAGCTTGTTTATGCGGATCTCTGGGTAGTCCAACCCTAAAACGAAGTAGAAGATGTCCGTGGGGAGCATAGAGATGACGTCGATGCGGAACTGGAAACTCTCTTTGTACCGCTGAAGAAGGAGCTTTTCGTCTTTGACAAGTAATCCCTGTTCCAGGTAACCTGAAGAACCATAAAGAAATGTGGCATGAAAACATGACACAAATCAGTCACTAAACTTTGTCCCTTCATTTTAAAAAAATCTGAAAAAGAAAGGAAAATCTGATTGCACTACTTATTTTAGATCAACCTGTTCGTGCCCTGAAGGCCATGTCAGCCAAATAAAGCAGGTCGGAGGTGTAGTCTAGGAGGAACCATATCAAGAGATAGTTGTGCTGCAGCTCCTCGAAGCAGGCTCTATGCAAAAAGACACAATATAAAACCTCTCAAAATTTATCAAGCTTCCAAAATGTACATATAACAAAATATACTGCATTGCCTACATCATATTTATTGGCAACCTGGTCCCATAAAAAAATATGTACCTTGTTTCAAAGAGAACACCAAATCCAACCATAAACATACCCGATAGTGTTAAAAAAAACAGATATCAAAAGCCATTTGTTGATTCGACCCTCCCATTCTACTACCTTTTATGTCAAACAGTTTTACACAGGATTCAAACCACATCTTTCCATCGTGGAACACCATATCACTAGCCTGGGCCCGCCCCTACTTCCTGTGACACTACATTCAATTTCGCAAGCAAAGTCAGTCTGGCAAAGCTGCCGTTTTAGAGCATTTCAGGGAACCAATGAGAAATGAGGTACGACTGAGGTGGGTGTAATGCGATGATGCAGCAGTTCTGCGTCTGAGAAACATTGCAAACATGGCGTGTACCGAGCAGCAACAATTGTTGGACTCTGCTGTTGCAGCTGTTTTGAGAAATTTTCATGACAGCTTTTCTTTTAAAACAGAGCAGAAGTAATTAAAGTAAATAAAGTGGTGGCTTCAGGTTCCATCGCTAAGCATATGTCATCGGAATGAGTGGTCTGATTGGTTGTAGATTCATCCAGTAGTATACAGAGACATCTGATGGACGCAGGTTAAGCCCGCCTCCCAGAAGGCTGGTAGTAAGGTAGCTTGGCCAGACTAAGCTCCTATGAGATTTATAGTCGCGGAAGCCAGGCTTCCATATCACTGAGTGGCCTACCATCTATGAAACACATAGATTTGAAGCTGGATATGTGATGCTAATGTTCAAATGCACCAGTGTTTCAAATCTCCCAGCATATTAATAAGTCACAATATGATATTCTTCAAGTAATTGTATGAAAATCACACTCTATTAATCGCTCTGTAAATTTGTGAAAAAAGGAATAAAAGGTGCCAGAGTTTCAATGCCTCTAGTGTTCATTTCTTTTGGAAACTGCAGTAATATACACTTATTGATATGTATTTCATGGTTCGCTAAAAAGCGCATCAAGATACATTAATGCCATGAGACCAGGTAGTTTATTAGAGAATATGAATGACCAAGGGATATGTAAGGAAGCACACTTAGAGGTTAATAAAAATGAGACATCTTCTATTTGTATTCATCTCTTGGTATCCTCATCTTATTACAACATGAACATTTAATTATTACCTTGCAATTATAGTTGTCCAATTGTACATGACAGGAATCGTGATTATAAGCACCCATTGATAGTACAGGAGTCCCGCTGGGTTAATCACAAACACCTCCTTAGGCCTTGACAAAATGAAGTTGACATGAGCAATAATCAATGGTGATTACTTCAAACTTTGGAAAATCACAGAACAGAAATGACAGATAAAAAGTTTTTATACCAACCCCTCCTTTTTTTCCTTTTCTTTTTCTTTTTCTTTCTCCTTTTCCTTTTCCTTTTCCTTTTCCTTCTCTTTTTCCTTTTCTTTCTCATTTTCTTTTTCTTTTTCATCCTTTTGTTTCTTCTCGGTTTTTTCTTTCTTCTCTTTCTTTTCTTTTTTCCTTCAGGATCAGACAGCAAAATATCAAAACATTATTTATATCCACACACTTATATCCACACACATCTCAGCTAAGAAAACACTTGGTATGCTACTTACTCTTTCTTCTCTTTCTTTTCCTTCTTTTCTTTTTTCTCCTTTTTCTTTTTCTTCTTGTCTTCCCTACAGAGAGCAAAATACACCATTTTCAACATTGCCAAATATATGCCAAAAATATTTTTATTATATTATATTATATTTCTTGATTTTTAATTACTCCTCATTGTTGTTGCTGTTGTTGATGTTGAATACACATCCTGAGCTTGGAGCTGGAATTGGTTCTTCAATGTCCTCTTCTGTGTCCACCTCCATTATTGGAGACATTTGGGGTGGGATTGCAATACCCCCTGATCCAGGTACAACAGTCATGATTCCTTTTCCCCTAAAGCAACTGGTTAAAGTAGTGATTTATAATTTGCATATGTTCCCATTTGTTCATGGGCAAGTCATGGGCAAAAATTTTTACTCTAAGTAGATGAAAATTGCCACAAATTCAGTTCGAAAACTCACCAACTGCTTTCCTTCAACCTAAATCCTGTCCCATTCTTCCTTGATCAGAAGATTCGCAGAGCCCCTTTAAATTACAGACTTTCTGTCTGGTGAAATGAAAGATACCATCAAATTACAGTGAGTGTTTTCAAAGAAGGAGTATGCTTGCGGTTCATTTGTTCAGTTGTGCTCTGTAATGATATCTCAGACTTGCATGACCCTGAGAAGGATTTGGAGATTAATGAGAGACTAGAGTGACAAAGACAAAGCCTCCTCCCTGCCTTCCTAAATGGTACATAATTTATACTCCCTCCAACAAAAGTTCAAAGTATTTATACAAATACACTGAGAATATTTGCAACCTGTTGTTTTTAGAATTGTTCCATATTCAGAACTAATTTTATGTTCAAGTTTAAATGGTTTCACCATAGTGCCTCCAGTAAGTCATTTGCGAATGACCACATTTGTTTGTGGTATTTATTGAACTGTAAATTCATTGTACTTATGCTGTCGCAATACATCATACTGGTAATTTATGTACATGTGCTTGCTTAAGTGTGAGGCGTAGAGTGAGATATTTACCTCATGTAGTAACATCTGCCCAGTCAGCACTCTTACACAGATCTGCTTTATCCTATTAAAACAAGCCTGCCAGCCTTTCACAGCCACTCACACCTTTATTACAAGCCTTCCAGAGAAATATATGGCATGTGTTATTGCCTATACATAGTTTTTATTTGTTTTAACATGTTATGGAGAGAGTCATTATATATTTTTAACAACGTTATACATTACTACTGCTACTATTATTACAAATATTTGTATGTATTTTGTGCAATGGTACTGATTGAGTTTTTCAAACAGTGATATTTTGCCTTTTTTTTTCTTCCAAGTGTCAGAATTTCAAATAATAAAAGGACTTTTGACGTGTGTGTGTGTGTGTGTGTGTGCGGGTTTATGTGGTTTATGAGGATGTATAATGACATGGGTATGACATAGGTATT
>JAUMHI010000033.1:8735417-8750562 GCA_032359435.1 Enteromius unitaeniatus | reverse complement strand
TCATCATTCACAGCTGTTGGAACAGCCTTTACGTTAGTTTGGGCATATTATGAGGACATAAATTAGATTAAACTGCACGTCCGCCCATAGAAAATTAATAAAATAAAAATAAAATAACACTTACTGATCAGCTCAAAAATATTGATGCATGACGTTGCCACGACGTCGCCCTTAAGAACTGGCAACGTAAACGAAGTTACGTCATAGCGACATATAGGCACCTTTCACTTTTCTGGTTGCCACGACTTAACTAGTAACTTTGGTCACCAGATTACGTTGCAGTTACATGACAGTTTTTGTTAGCTGGGTTAATATTACAATATATAATGTTGCTCAGAACCACTCATACAAACCTAAATTCAATCATTTTAATGAAACCACATTAAAGAGAGGTTTTAAACCAATAAACACAGTTGCGGAAATCTCAGGTAGTCTAATATGTTTTTCTTAGTTTAGGAACTGTCTCGATTTACTAATCTTCATCTGATTGCAGTTGCACAAGTAAAAAAAAAATCATGAATCTGATTGTGTTTTTAACGAATCGAACGAATGATTCAACAAACTCTGTTAAAATGCTCACTCATAGCGCCATCTACAGGGCCACTGAACAAATCAGCGAATGAATCTTCTCGGTGAACTGATTCAAAAGATTCACGCCATGATCTGTGATGCAGCGGCTCACGTGTCCTACACCTGTGTTTGCGTATGGAAAAGCATTTGTCTCTCTTGCATTATTATGTGGTGTCTTGGCAAGTTCGATGAACAAAGTGCACTTGGCGGTTGAACTCAAGACGGCTTCGATTGCAGTGTTAACAGCAGATGAATCCTTGCGATATCAGGCTCTGTTGAGAGTCATTGACATTGACCTGAGACCACAAATTACCTGACGTTCATACACAGGTCCATCCGTCTTCTCTAACATATACCTCAAGCTATATAACGTTACAAATATAGATGTAAACACAGGTGATATTAGCAGTTGAATCTGAGCTGATCACACAAAGTAAGTCAATCTTATATTACAAAATTGAAAAAAAAAGTCATTGACCTTTTTAACTTTTGTTTTGAAGTTTCTAAATGTGTTTTGTTCTGAGGTTGCTATCAGCATGTGGCAGTATCAGCATCCTGACTTTGCAGTATTCCTGCTTGGTGAGCTTCAGAAGCAGCAGCAGGGAAGCATCCTCTGTGACACACTTCTGCAGACAGACGGTAAGAGATGATGGAGATGGAGCCAGCTCTGGGTCTGTGTCATTGGACAAACTATCAACTTTATAACCAGCAGCTTGTTAACAAATCATATAAAGACTTCGATTAAGTCATTGCTATGATTTATGGTATAATAGACCTAAATTAGCAGTCGGTGGGCAAAGATATAAATTAATTTAAAAAAGTGTAATGTATTAAATGAACTTTCTAGACTGATTTTTTCACATTAAAGCAGTTCATTCATTACACCATTGATTTTCTTTCTTTTTTTTATACAAACCATTTTTTTTGTAGCGTTTGAATGCTTCCGATGCAACATTAATAAAAGTTGCAATAATGTCTGTTGTTCTTTCAGTTTTATCTATTTTTGGTAGTTGATTTGTTTGCATTTTTGTAATTTAAAATTGTTCCATAATTAACTTTTTAAGAATTGTAAAAAAGAGCAATTTGGTTATTTTACATAATATTTAACCTTTTATTCTAAGAATCTATAGACTTCCATTGCCTGTAATGTTGTATTTGAGTAATAATTTCCTCTCTTTGCTTTTCTTATAATTAAAAAAATATATATATTTTCCTCTCTTCAGGTGTCTGTTTCCCAGCTCACAGTTGTGTGTTAGCTGCTCTAAGCCCTGCGCTGTCAAGAGTCCTGTCCACTTCCCCTGCTCCACAAGCAGGGCAGAACAGGCTTCTGAGCCTTGAGGCTGTAGGATCTCGTGCCTTACTAAAGCTAGTGAAGTTCCTGTACACGGGGGAAATTGAGATCAAGAGTCAGAGTGAACACGAGGAGGTAATGGCTGCTGCTTTCAGACTTGGACTTAAAAACCTTCTTGAAAAGAAGAGAGTGTGCGTGGAAAGAGGAGCTGAGGATGTTGTGAGACGTTGGAGAGAGATTGGTGTACAGACAGATGTGAGTAGCCAGGAAAGGGAAATGGTGTCTGAGCCATTAGGGATACAGAGCAATACTCTTCCAGTGCAAGCTTGTGGATTATTGGAAGCTGATTTGTCCTCATTGTCATTATTTGATGAAGCTAGTCCAGCTGGAGGTGTTAATCGGACCAGTAATGCCACTCTTCCTTCCCTCGCTGTTGTGACAGAAGCATCTGTAATAAATCATCACAAAACAAAGGCTAAGAAGAGGTGGAAAATGGCAAAGAGAAAAAGATTAACTAGGCAACAAATGCATGTTTCAGGCAAAAACTTCCAGAAACTTTTAGAGGCAGATAAAGTGCAAAAAAGTGCTACTGCTGAACAAAAGGAGACCAAGTTGGACCAGCTTAAAGTTAGGATAAAACTCAGGAGGAGAAGCGGGGCCTGCTGGGAGAGCAACCTTCTTGTTTCTGTCCAAAGTGAGAGCGAGAAGAACCCAGAAGAAATGATAGAGTGTGCACTACAAACTCAGGTAAGGATTCATCTTTAAATCTGAATTTTAAATATTGAAACGTGTGTGTGTGTGTATATATGTGTGTGTGTATATATATAGATATAGATATATACACACATACATATACATATTTTTTTTTCTCCCAAGATGCATGCAGTTGCATTTAAAATTCAAACTTCTTGACCTGCAAGAAGACATTCTGCTGTTATGAACAAAAATTGATGGAAAAAGTTCAACCATGGCATCACTAAACTATAATAGGAAAATTAATAATACACATTTGAGTGATTCTTAGTACATAACATAATGGAAATGTAAAAAAAATAAATCAAATTGGCTCTAAACATTTATGCAGACCGAACAAGTCACTTATCCACATCCACATATCCAATAGTCTATCCAATTAATTTAGTTAATTTAAGGCAGCCTTTTATATTTTTTTTGATCAAGAGAGATATTCAGCAAGATGTCCCAAAGTGAAGGTCATGCTTGTTTTGTGTTTGTCTTTATCTTACTTTTCAGATATCTTACAAGACTTCTTGCAAGGCAATAAAATTAGTGTTTTTCTCAGTTGCTCTGACCATTCCCTTTGATGATATTATGCATTTTCTCCAATGCCCTTGAAGGTTTTCAGATGTAACACATTTTAAACTTGACTCTATAACTTTTAGTGAGCTGGAAATCTTCTCGTAGCTAATCAAGTCAAAGGTTGTTGTAGTTTCCAATGGCTTTAATTGTGTTTTAACCCATTATTGCACCCAAACAGAGAAATAAGTGACTTAAAACAACAACATTGAGTAGGGGTTGAATAATTACGACGTTTGTATTACATTCAATTGTATGTTGACATAATCATTGTAATGTGCCACAGAAAAGTCATAGAGGGCCTTATTTATTTAAAGAAAACTTACATTTGTAAATTATAGTCTCTGAAGGATTAAGTGTTTTTGATTGCAATTGCATATAAAATACAAACTACATATAACTGTATGTATATGAGCATACACATTTGGCTGAAAATGTTATATAAATATGTTTTGTCTTGCTCATTTTATAATTGTATTTTTTCTTTTTCTTACTAAAGAGCTGCCCAGCTAGTGTAATTCCTGGTCAAAGTCTTGAAACTCTCACTCCACCGACGGACCTGACTATTTCCCCCTCCGATTCTTCAGATAAATGCCTACATACTCCACACCATGTTTCTGTCTCTTCCCCTTTGGAAATTCCAACTTTATCTTCAGGCCCTCCCCAAGCAGATGACTCTGATGAACATATTGCAAAGATGTTGGATGACATGTTGATGGATTTAAACATCCTTCCGTTGATGCCAGTAGACAGGAATCTGAATGAGCAAGAGCAGCTAGGTCCTCTTCAGGATCCAAAAGATCAAGAGAGGGCTGCTGATGCTTCTGCTCAGGGTGCTTGTGTTTATCTGCAAAGCTGTGAGCCAGAGATGAAGGGATCTGATGTTAGCAAGACAGCAGTACCAGTTGGGTCACCAGTACAAAGAGATGAAGGTAAAGCATGATCTCGAAAATGAAGTGTACAGTGCATGTGTACATTCATCATGTTGTGGTGATCCCAGCTTTCTTTCTCATGTTTTTAGTACAGCACGTATATTTATCAAAAATTCCCACCTCTTTGACACAAAATTGCCTCTCTTCTTATGCTCCCTGTTGTTGTTTATTGAATACCTAATCCAAACAGTATGTGCTTGCCTTAATCTTTGGGTCAGTGAAAAATAAGAGTGTCCATGATAAAGGATATAAATAAAAACTGGCTTAAAACACAAGTTCAAGGATCTTATAAATTGTACTCGTTCATGTTGGCTTTTTATTGTTTCCAGCAACAACAACAAAAAAGTTTCCGTTGAATTAAATGTCATGTGGTGCGGCTATCAAATATTTCAATTAAAGTCATCATGGTTTAAAATTATGATATTCTCTGATATTGTTTCCTGTTCTATAATTTGCAATTGATTTGCATGTGTGAGTTGATTTTGTAGAAATTTTTTCTTCAAATATTACAACACAGTAGAGAAATTTTGTTCAAATAATAATAACAATAGTAATCATTCATTGTGATATCAGGACCATTTTATTTTTGTCTCCAAAATAAAATTAGTTTAGGTTACATAGCCATTTAATTTATATATATATTATTTATTTATTTTTTTTACATGCATATATGTCATTGAGCACTTTATTCCTGATTTTACTCTGTTTTTTTAGACCACTCAGGCTTTCAAAATCAGCCACGATCCATTACATTCATGACTAAGTTACCTGGACAGGACGTCTTGAACAAAGATAAGTATCTGGCAGCTGGGCCAAGAAACTCCCCTCCCTCCCTGGTAGAAGATTTTTTTTTATCCCCAAAAGCTACAGCTATCCCAACTAACCTTTCTCCAGACGCAGGTGAAATGCAAAGTTTCGGTATGATTGGCATACTGGACATCAGGCCAGATTTCAAACTACTGCGATGCCTTTCCCCCCTCGAATCAGATAAGGGAGACAGTGATGTTCCCACACAAGAACCACCACACAGACAGGACCTAGAAACCCAAAACCTTCCCTTGTGGCTTTCTGAGTCACCGCTGAAATTGGACTTCCCTCTGAGCTTGATGATTGATTCCTCCTACCCACAGCCTGACCTCATCGCCTGCCAAGATCGATCGTGCCCTGACCTTGCAGAAACGCAAGAATTGAAGACTTCCTTTTTACAAGATGATTACATGAGTGGGAGTAGTTCAAACACCATTCAGCGTGATGTGAAAGATGCTAGTGAGCACCCAAAGCAGAGAAAGACAAGAAGACGGAGGCTTGCAACTCAAAAGTCAGAAGTGAATGGAGATACGTGTCAAAACCTAGAAAATCAGGATCCGGTTCAACAAAGGACGTCAAAGGGTGATGGTCCCCACTGTGAAAACATTATGCCATCAATTTCTAATGCACGTAGAGTCAGTGCCAGAATAACAAATGCGAAAAGAAAAGCAACTGCAGGTGTGAAGAGAAAAAAAGAAGTTTCTTCACCTATCAGTAAGAAAATGCTTCTGGTGAACACTGATGGTGAACAACGTGATACTTTACCTAAACCAAAAGTCACTGGTATTGTAAAACGTCGTGGTAGACCTCCTAAATCCAAAAAAAATGCTGCTGTAGCTCACTTGTGCAAGTGTGCAGAGAAATTACCCACTTCTGTACAAGATGATTGTGAAAAAAAAAAGAAAAACAGTGAGCAGAGTAATACGCAAAAACCAAATACACAGCAAGAGAAAGACTCAACAGAAATGGATGAAGCAGATGTTAACAGCAATTTTGCACCGACATCGCTGAATGCTCACTTTAAATATGCTGCTCAGGCGAGAGGAACGAGTATCATCGATCAGATTTTCCATCAGACTCTTCCAAGAGTTGAAAGTCTCGCTTGTATGAGTTCTCTGAATATTGATCAGCCGCTAACCTCAAGCTTGCAGGCCACGTCTTTTAGCCTTCAAAGATTCCAAGGAGGGAAAAGTGAAGAAGAGATTAGTAAATTAATGATGAATAGCAGTGAAGTGCCCAGTAAGGGCATTTGTGGTAAGAAAAAAGCAGGGACGTCTCTGCTGGTGAATGAAAAAAAAGACATGGAGGTATCTGACCCTCAAATAGGGTCACCGCTGTCAAAAGGTGGAGAAACTGCCTCTGAGGAGAACTTGAGTGTGTTTCAGAGTAGTGATTCCCAAAACGAAATGGGAAAAGACATTAATGAATGTGAAATGACTGAGATTTCCATGCCGTTAACAGCTGAAGAGGGCATAATGGAGGAAACGATGATGCCGGCTGATCGTGCCAAGTCACCCACAGAGAAAGACTGTGATGTTTCCAACAATGAACTGACAGTGACGGAGGGAATAGAGATCAATTTCTGTACGAATCTTGATAGTACACCAGCAGAACGTCTCGGGGATGGTCAAAACCAGGAAGATGTGCTTTGTGATGAGGGTTCGTTTAAGGCGACATCAGACGTGGACAAAGACGTTCAGGCAGCACATGGTGTTAATACCCAGGATGTTGATGATTGTGTGGAGAAAGAGGATGATTTGGGTAGAAACAAAAAGGTTCAGGTGATTGAAGGAACTATGGAGGGAAAAGAAACTGAAGTCCTAGGGGCAAGTGAGCTTGAGGAGGAGAATGCTCTGCTTTCTTCAGATGATAGGTGTTGGGAAACCACCAATGGGTGGGATGATAATGATGAAATTGAGGAGGGGAACCAGTACAGTGTTGGAAAGATTGACGAACAGACCCTCCTGGAGGAAGATCAGTTGAGTGAAGGACACATTGCAAGTGCTGGGATTGCAGAGGATTCATCAAATGGAGGTAAAATGGCTAAAGTAGCATTCTAACTCAATCTACAATTCTGTTGTTTATAATTTATATTCCTGATTTCTGTTTTTTCCTCATAGCTCTGACACTGAGAAACACAGAAGAAATAATAAGCAGAGATGCTCCTTCGGTCCAGACTGAAGTGTTGCTTCAGTCAAACTATCAAAGCCCCAGAGTGTGCCGAGAGAATATCTCAATGGTGACGTCCAGTTCAGAATCAAAAGATGAAGAAGATATTGAAGTAGATGTTGTGGATGAGGCTGCAGAATATCCGTTAGGGCTTTTGGCATCTAGACAGTTCGTCACACTGGCTATTGAGAGTCTAATGGAGCAAGAGAATGAGCTGAATACCACTGAAGAAGAGGAGGTAGATGTCACTGGAGAAGAGACGGAATAGATTTTTATGTTCATGTTGAGAATACATGTTCTGCATTTTGAAGTCAATAGCAGATGTTTGAGCCAAGTTCTTAACCCAGGGTTTATTATATCAAACGGGGAGAAGAATTCTCTCTCTCTTTTTTTTGTCAATTTTACATAGGTCAACTAGCCTATAAATTCATTGTTTATTTTGGAACGTCTCATACATGTATAGAGTTACATATTAAAATTATGTAAATTAAAATCAATTTATATAAGTTCAAAGTACACTTTTGTATGTGTGCTTTATTTAAAATATATTACAATACCTGTGTAATTGTTTTAGTCTGGTTTTGTGTATCTCTGTCCTTACATTAAATGCAAGTGCAAAATATAATAACACAAAATGGCTTTTCCAATGTTAAAATATAACATTTCATAGAAATATTAGGAAATTAGAAATAATGTGGTGTTTATCAAGCAATGAAGATGCTAAATAAAATAATAGTCAAACTAAGGATTAAAAAAAAACATTAAATTTTGTCATTTCCCTGAAAATACTTTAATTAAAGCATAACTTAATTTAGAAAAAGAAAAAATTATTCATGCAGAACAAAAAAACTGATTTGACAATATAATTGTTCATAAAACCCATAGTAACAGTTACATACAATATGTCAACTGAATAGCAATAGTAACAGTAGAGACAAAAACTAAAATAAGGACAAGAACTAAAGACTTTGAGGGTGAGACACTTAACTTTCGGTTACAGTATACAAATTAAACTCATTACGAAATGAAATAGTTCTTGCTTTCTTATTCTCTGATAAGGAGATGGTATTTAAATAATTTTGTAATTCTTTCAAAAAAACAACAAAGTAAGGTTTTTTAAGGGTTAAACTTACATTTGTGAATATAATATTTACAATACTGTTTACAAAACAAGCATTGCTGTTAGTAGAGTCAGATTCATAATGACCAAACATAAACTCTTTAAAAGTAATGTTTACATTTTGTTGAATATTCTGAGTAAATCGCTCAGTATAATGAAGTCCAAAACAAATGAAATATGTAATATACTTTTTTTACTTTATTAGTGAAAAAATATTTCTGTTGTAAATATATTTTATTCCAGTTAAGATTTCTAGATTTCTGAACTATTCCAGTAAGAAATTTAAGAAATATAGAGATATAAGATATATATATATATATATAAGAGATATATAAATATATATTTGTGGCAAAGTAGTAATTGTTTCAATAAAAAGTGATCTAACTTTATAATTTCTTTCTTTTTTTTTTATAATTTTTTTTATTTTTTATTTTACCAATTAAGGTATCAATTGGTTCAGGAAGGGAAGCTTTTATAATTAGGGAGGAAATATTATTTTTGAAAAGCATACAACTGATGTTATAGCGAATTCTATATAAGTATAAGTATTCTATAGAAGCCATTACTAAACCTCTACTAATAAATAACTGACTTACTAAAAGCAAACCGTCATTAACCCACTGATTAAAGAATAAAGAGCTATTTTCTGATTATTCCAAATGTAAAAAAAAAAACTATGGGGAGTAAACTTGTGCTTATAAGTTAAAGCCCAGGCCAAAAATAGCGAATGGAAACTAGAACTTAATTTAGAAATAAAGCAGCAGCGAAGTAAACAGTAACGTTAGTGGTTTTGAATAGAAAACTTTATTGACAGCGGAAGTACCGATTGTGCTGGATCCACGTGGGTAACGCACTTCCTCCGGTCGAGCGCGCTGAAGGTTAAGCAGGCTGTCAGAGCTCTTTGTTGAACGGGACGCACGCGTTGTCCGGTGGGTGTTAGAGAGGGTCAGCCGAAAGCTCGTGTGCAGAGATGGACCCTATGAAAGCGCAGCAGCTCGCCGCGGAGCTGGAGGTTGAGATGATGGCTGACATGTATAACCGGTATGTTATCTCTGCACACGTGTAGCAGCATTGCTCTCTGTCATATCACCGATACTCGCGCGCTCCAGATCTAACATACGAGGTTTGTGGAACTTAGTAGGTCACGTTTGTGACGAGTATATTGTAAGTTAGACGCAGCGGGGTACTGCAGTCAGTGGATATCGACCGGCTGACGCTACACAGTTCATAACGCTGTTATTATATTATATTCGCTCGGTATCACATTCATATTTACAACACGACAAAACCTGACGTGCGGTAACGCTGGTCGTGACGTCATCCTGTCGTCAGAAGGCTCGTGAGGTTAATGCATGCAGTTATGAGTCTTCCTCCGTTCATACACGCTTCTGCTGTTATTCGTCTCATCAGTAAAGCTACTAGTATTAGGTCGGGCTGTGAATTCATCCTGTAACGTTAATCGTGTACTTTTTCTGGCGTCCGTCAAAGCATAGACCAATCATTTGGAATATAACACTATAACAATATATAATAATAATATAACAATTTGATTAAAATCTCTCTCATACTGTTAGCCTGTGCCCTTGAGGTATGCGTCTTGGATTTGCATAGTTTTTGCAATTAGCAGAAGCACTTTATAGCAGATGAACCTTGTTTTGTATAATAGTTTTGTTAAATGCTAAACACTGTGTAGCACGGCCTAAATGTATTTTTTTGTCTAAATTAAAGGTGCATGCGATGCATTGCATTTAGTCCTGGGGCCTGTTCCATAAAACAAGTTTACCAAATAAGCCAGGCTTATTTGAGTTAGTCTGACTTATTGCCAGTTCATTTGTATTAACATAAGTCAGACTATCTGCCATAAGCCTGGCTTATTTGGTAAACTTGTTTTATGGAACCGGCCCCTGGTATGTAGCCTACTGTTTGTAGCAGGAGTGCAATATTTATTCTCAGGATGATTCATCTAGCGATTATTTCTTAGTTAATCAGATGAAAAGCCACGTTATATCTATATATATATCACATCTTTGGAAAATGTCCATTTAAAGTTAAATTCATTTAATAAAAAAAAATGTGGCTGAATCTGAACAGTAATTATCTACCCCCATTACAATATTCTCTTTGCAAAAATATAATTTTTATGAAAGCAATCACAGCAATTTAATTATAGATGTGTTAAACATGCATTTGATTCAGAATTACTGAAGACATATAGCAGCTCAGTCTATATCCTTTTCAGTGTAAGTTCGGTCTATAGAACTGCATTATGCATGACTGCAAAGTGGCAAAACCGATTGTTTTCTGGATGTTTCTGCAAATGCGATTAATTGAGCATCTAATTTGTCGTCAATTTTTATTTTTGTTGATTAATTGTTGCAAACCAGGGGCCTGTTTCATAAAACAAGTTTACCAAATAAGCCAGGCTTATGGCAAATAGTCTGACTTATTTTAAACCAAATTAACTGGCAATAAGTCAGACTAACTAAAATAAACCTGGCTTATTTGGTAAACTTGTTTTATGAAACAGGCCCCTGGTATGTAGTCTCTACAAAATAATAGCATCAATTAATAAAGTAACATTTCTGTGTTTCTGTGTGATTATAGATAACCAAATGTGTATGAGCTCATTTATCCTGTGCTTTTTTTCCCCCTCATGCAGAATGACCAATGCGTGCCACAGGAAATGTGTTCCACCTCATTACAAGGAGGCAGAGCTTTCAAAGGGGGAAGCTGTGTGTCTGGACCGCTGTGTCGCCAAATACTTGGACTTGCATGAGAGACTTGGTCGGAAGCTCACTGAGCTCTCTGTTCAGGACGAGGAGGTGATGAGGAAGGCCGCTGCAGGCACTGGATAGACCCCTACAGACTCTTAAGGGTGGGGCTGAAGGCCTGTGGATGGAGTTTGGGGGCACTGTGGACATCGAAAAAAGGGGCAACCAGGCAGCATTGCTTCGGATATAAACAATATAACATGAATATGAACAATATTGTGACAAATATTGATCCACTGATTGACATGCCACTAAAAGATCCAAGACTTTTGGAAGGAGGTGGGATATATATGCTCTACGAGTCATTGATAGTTTGTTGGCATGAACATCAAAGGAGTGAAGTGTTTGTTTAGGTGGGGAGATTTGTGAAGTTGTGTCCTTGTGAACTTTTTTTTTTATGTTGACACTGATCGTTGTAATTTTCCGAGTCCTCTTACAAAGTGTACCTTATTGCGCAATCAAATTAAAATGTTCACCATTCTGTTTATCTTCTGTCTCTTTCTTTTAAATGAGCAAAACAGTGTGCTGTGTTATTTTATAAAAATGTGTTTAATAAAATTGAATCAGCATTTCAGTTTTTTTTAAAGAGGATTAATATAAAGTCTCCGCTTCTCTGAGACGGTGTTAATGTGCTGAGACCATGCTATTAATTCAGAGAGAAGAGTAGCTTAAATCAATCTTCTTAAAGAACCACTTATGTAACAAACTCTCAGTTTTCAGAGAGATGTTTCCTGTTTGGTTTTTTCACCATAAACTGAAATTTGGAAAACAGATGATTGAAGATTAATAATGGAAAAAGACAAGAGCATACATGAGGGTAAGTATTAACAAAGTTTTAATATTGGGGGTAACAGTCATAATGGTAAATCTGTTTCCAAAGGCACTTTTATTTCAGGTTTTCTCAATGCATGTTAAATCGAGACTCACGTGTAAAAGACTGACTAGTAACTGCTGTGTTAATAGCAATGCTATTTCTCTTCATTAAGTTCATTTTACAAACATTGAGCAAGAGAAGGCAAACAGACCGGCTAGAGTCACATGTGAATAGCCCACATTTCGAGACGGTATCGCTTTAAGAAAATGGGGAACTGGAAAACTTTCATTTCCTTGTGTGTTTTCTTAATAAAACCTACAAGCAACTGTTTATGAGGCGAGTTTTTCACCACAGGCTCGACAACTGCTCCGTAACTTGAGATTTTAGTCGTTTAAACGACTTTTCAGCCTTTGTCACTATAGCGACGTTCATCGTTTACACTTCGGTGAGTTATTTTTGCTCTCAGTTAATGCTTAATGTTTCATGCTTACTTCGCCCTGCGTGATCGTCAAGCTTCATTACTTCATTACCTATAAATGCGTTAAAAAAGTCGTTGTGTTATCGTGTACACCTGTATTAGACCTTCCGCCCACACAACTTGTTTTTAGTAACTCCAGGAGCAAGTTTATGTAATATTGAATTCAACATTACAGGCCACAGTTTTCTCTTCTTCTCCTGTCAAATGGTTTATTGTGTTTTGTATTCTGTTTGAAATGGTGAGGGTTTTAGTTTTTTAAGCCTTGGCAGTGATCTAGCTGCAGTACCGCGGTGGTGAGAGAGCAGCGCGGCCGGCAGATGGCAGCAGTGATCACCGAGGATAACGTGTACAGCGAGGCGGAGGTGGACGCAGCGCCCCCTGCTGATGGAGCGGATCCGGTGCAGCTGCCCGCTCCTGACGGAAACATACAGGGACAGGTAGCGTTAGTAGTCTTACAGCGTGGAGGACGGGATGTTTCTTACTGGGCGAGCTAGGATTTACTATAAGTATTGCTTAAAGCGTTTTGTTAACTAAGAAAATGTACAGAATAAATAACTAGCCACTGTTCATTTTATGATACCAGAACTTAGTTCTTCTAATAAAGAGTTTGGGGGATATTTAATATCAGAAATCATGATGGAATTTTACATACTTTAATTAAGTGATTGAAATGTTTCTTGCAGAGTTCTTGTTTCTTGTTTTTTTCTTTAAATATTCAGAATTTATATTTGCAAATGAAGTGTTCTGATGTGCTGGGAAGTTCAAAATACTAAAGTCTGTTTATTGCAAGATTTTCTGTAAAGTTCTTAACTATAACGAAACAAAAACATAAAAAGAGAGAGAGAGAGATAGAAAAAAAATGGAAAAATGTTTTTGTATTTTTGTGAAATATCATTATAATTTAAAAATAAAATGTTAAATTTCAATGTGACCCTGGACCGCAAAACAAGTCATGAGGGTCTGTTTTCTTTTTTCAAAATTAGGACAATATTTGACTGAGATACAACTATGTGATACAAATTTTGATTTTTTTGACCCATGCATTGTATTGTTGGCTAGTGCTACAAATAATGCATTAATAATGAATAATGCAAATATATTTTTTTATATTTTATATATTGTCTTGTAACATTACAAATGTCACTTTGATCAATTTAATGTGTCCTTTTTGCATATTTAATTTCTTTATTTTCATTTTTATTGACTCTAGACTGTATATTATCAGCATAACACCACCAATAAAAGCTGATTAGAAAAGGGGTTAAAGATTACATGGTCAGTGTCATGAATGTGCTCAATATTCCATTTTACCTCATAACTTTTCTTCAATTTTTTTATAATCCTGAAACTTGATTTATGTCCACACACACACATATATATAGATTTATAATATGGCCATATTAAAAAAAAAACAATCTGGAATTTTCAATGTGGTCTCAGACTCAGGCCCTTTCTTCCTGTGACAGGTGGAGGAGTTTCTCGGCCCACATCCTGACTACGATGAGGAGGAGGAGGAGCGCAAGTACTACAGACGAAAGAGGCTGGGTGTAGTGAAGAACGTGGTGGGGGCCAGTTGCGGAGGAATGATCATCTACAGCGTTTACATGGGTCAGCCATTGTGCATCACACACCACAGGCACATAACATGATTCAGTCCAGTGATGACCTCATACTCCTCAAAGTCTGCACGCTGCTTTATAAAAAGATCTTACTCTAAATACAACACTGAGTAGGACTCTTCTTATGTCACACTGTTGTATCAGTGTGACTTCATTATGCACTGTCTGCAGAGCAAATGAAGATGACATGCTTTGTGGATGACATACTTCACTCTTCTGGCCATTTTTAGCAAGTTCATTGGCACGCACACACACAAAGATGTCTCATTTGGCCTGAGACTGTGAAATGGAGCAACAGCTGACAAAACTGCCGTGTCTTGTCACATGCCAAAAACAAAAGAAGGTTTTGGGAGAGTTGTGCATGTTTCATCACGAGCTGTTTCTTTCTAGGTCTGTTACAGATGCAGTTAATTCTGCACTACGATGAGACATATAGAGAGGTCAAGTATGGCACCTTGGGGCTGGAGGATATCGACAACAAAATGCTGATGGGCATCAACGTGACCCCTATTGTCGGCCTGCTCTACACGCCGGTGCTCATTAGGTTGAGTTTATGTCTTTTCCTTCCATTTCTCTTTTGCTTCGTAATGCTCATGCAACCTACGGTTTTCCTTTTTGCTCATTTACTTTGGTTCCTTGTATGTTTGTTATTAGCAGCTCTTCTACTGTTCACTTAATGCTTGAGCAGTTTGACACCAAAGGTCTTCTCACACCCTAAAAATAGCTGGTGCTAATTACAGTCCAGTAATCCCACACCCTTTATCTTCCAGTTTAATTGTTTCTCTCGATATCTTTCTCAGATTTCTTGGCACTAAGTGGATGA
The DNA here is from genome assembly GCA_032359435.1 of Enteromius unitaeniatus. Classification (NCBI taxonomy): domain Eukaryota; kingdom Metazoa; phylum Chordata; class Actinopteri; order Cypriniformes; family Cyprinidae; genus Enteromius; species Enteromius unitaeniatus. Next base: position 8,735,854 of record JAUMHI010000033.1, on the reverse strand, counting down.
TGTTCTTGGCATCAGGCATCTATGCTCTCTTTGTTTCAACCAATTACTGGGAGCGATATTACACTCTTGTACCGTCAGCTGTGGCCATCGGTGTGGTCATTGTTCCTCTTTGGGCGTCACTGGGAAACTACATCACCAGGTGAGGGTGTTCAGAAGCTGAAGGTACCCGATAAGTCTTCTACAATATTGTTTAAAAAGGTTTGAGGAAGATATGGATGCTTTTAAAGAATAATCAGTTTGATCATTTTAATCATGATCGATTTAAAGCATTTAATCATGATCAGTTTTAAGCATACTTGTTTGTATTGAGCAAATATTATTTTCTGTAATGTACTGATAAACATTAGACTTTCATATATATTAGATTCATTACACACAACTGAAGTAGTTTCAAGCCTTTTATTGTTTTAATATTGATGATTTTGGCATACAGCTCA
>JAUMHI010000033.1:8689171-8735317 GCA_032359435.1 Enteromius unitaeniatus | reverse complement strand
ATAACTGAACATAATTATTTGAAGGTTGACATTTTTTGTATTAAAAACACTTTTCTTTTATTGGTCGGATGAAATATGCAAATTTTTTGAGATTTGAGGGTTTTCATGAGCTGTATGCCAAAATCATCAATATTAAAACAATAATTGGCTTGAACTACTTCAGTTGTGTGTAATGAATCTAAAATATATGAAAGTCTAATATGCAATTTTTTTAGAATGACCTGTATGTGTCAGTCATTTTAAGCATATTGCTATTTTATTGAAAGTTAACAGTATTTTATTCTACTTTAAATTCTAAGTTCATTCAGCATAATACAAGCAAAACAGAAGATGCGGCTCTGATGCACAATTTATCAGTACTATATTGATTATTGGCTGATATTAGAGATTTTTGGATATATATTTTGCAGTTACTGGCCATAACAAAAACAACTGTTATTGTTTTCTCTTTATTTCTTTTATTTACACATATTGATGCCTTATTCTACATCCCTAATCCTACCCAATACCTAAACCTAACAATTGCCTTAATTAAGCAGCAAATTAAGAATTTATTGAGGAAAAAGCCATAGTTAATAGTTAACAAGTGTTACCGAATTTATAACTAAGTCATTTGTAGGAGGATTTCCAATAGTGCAACATCAACCAATCAGCACGTGCTTGTTTACATGCAGATTACACATCTAGCATTTCTCAGTTATTATACTGCCTCGCATTGCCATAGCACAAACGAAAGCTCTCTGCTCAGTTATTGAATCTTTCAGGCTTGAGAAATACAAAAAGAGTTAACTAACTGCCCACCCACTCCCTCCTCCTTGCTTTGTGTGGTTATCAGAATGGCCCAGCAGTATTATGAGTATGTGAACTATAAGGACGAACATGTCCAGGAGCAGAAGAAGCCCCCCAAAGGAGCCTTCCATCCTTACATCATCATTTTCCAGTCCGTCTTCTACATGGTTTTCCATGTAAGTTAATATGCTCAGTTTAAGACACAATTACACTAAAACGTGTGAAATGCTGTAAGTTGCAGCAATTCGGTAATAGTTAACCTTTGATTAGTTGTGTTTTCCCCTGAAGTATTGCTATGTGTTCACAGCTGTGTGTGTGTGTGTCAGATGCCGGCTGCATATGTGGGTTTGAGCATTAATATGCAGCTATTTATAGCGTTCACTCTGTCTCTCTTCTCTCTTTGCAGCTGAGTTTCGTATTTGCCGAGTTCCCCATGGTGCTGTTCCTCAATAAATATCTGAATGATTACAGACACACTCTCTACAAAGTCACACAGTGCGGTAAAATCCTCTCTCTGGATCTTGTCCTCTTTTTAGCTATGAACACTTGCATTTTAAAGGCTAGTGTCGTTCAGATTGAGTATGCTCGGTGTGATATTTGCATTAGTTCTCATATAGTTTTGTGAAGTTTTCACATGCTTGATGCATAACGTAGAACTAAGAATAGTCACAAAAAAAGGCTTGTGAGTATGAAGTGCTTAAGAGTTTTCAAGTGCATGCTGGGCTTACTGGAGAGACTTTTAAATTGGTGTTCACTTTTTGCCAGTTATAACCTATGTAATAAAACCCACCACATTAAAGTTATACGAAAGTATATATATTTATAAGGGGGCAACAAGACATAAAAACAGATATTGACACTGTGAAAAAAACAATGTAACACCTCAACAGCTGTTGCTTGAATACCAAAAATTGCTGGGAAAATGAGTAACACGGCGGCAGAAAAAGAACAATGTCAGTATGAGATTCAAATTCTTGTCAGGAAGATTGTCTCATGCTATTGTTTATTCAAAATGCAGTTAAAAAAAAAAAGATATTTTTCGTAGTTATAAAAGTCTCTTGCCATTTTACTTATGTTACATTACTTAAAATGGACAAATAAACCGCTTATAATTAATAATAATAACAACACAATTCGTTTCTCTAAACAGCCATGTCAATGAGCCTTCATTAGAGTATTAGTAGTGTATCTGCTAAATATATGCTAACACTTTATTTTCATGGTTTCTCAACAGACATGCTGAGTATAGGATACTTTGAAGAACATTCTAGTATTAATAACAGTCTGTCAATACTCTTAGGTTTATATAGTAAACATTGCATTTTTTTCAGTTGAAGGTATTAGCTAGCTCACATTACCCTTAATATTACCCTAACTACTCACAAGGTACTGTACTGTACATAATATATGTGTACTGTGTGTATTTATTAAGTATATATAAATACAGACATGCATGTATATATTTACATGTATGTATAGAGAGTACACATACACGCATATTATGTAAACAAAACTTTTATTTTGAATGCAATTAATCGTGATTAATCATGAAAACAATATATGGATGGGTCATAATTAAGACAAAACATATTTAGGCTATTTTTGGGGGGTTGTCAAGTATTAGTGGATCAGGTACTGCATAAGTAATGCAGTAAAGAAATAGCAAACTTGCAGATGTTAGTTCTCTAGAATAATATTTGTAGATGCTACTTGGTTTGTTTATTTATCCAAGTGAATTTAAATGTATATGTTATACATATGTAGTATGCCCTTAGTAGCGTCCAGATACTTAAATCACTACATTTACTTAATTACACCAAAAAGAAATGTACTTCAATCAACTCCATTTAACACCAAAGAAAATAGTTTCAAAAAACAGGATCAAACTCTTGAAGGCGTGACAGTTTCATGTGGTAATAATGAGAAGATAGCTAAAATCAAATGTGTCAAGAATATTTACCGTTGGAAAAAAAAAAAAATCAGTCGTCTGCCAATTAGAAACTTCACACTTCTGACTTCCTGCAAACCGGGGGCGTCAGCACATCTGCTCTTCGAGGCTCTGCTGTGTCTGGCTCTTCTTAGCACTCAGCAGAGATTTTTTAAAAATCAGTATTTGAAGTCGCAAAATAGCCAATCACGCCAAATCACCAGCAGCACTGTTTAACATGGAAAGTCACGCACTTGCCATATTGTGTAAAAAACACTGTATAAGCAGAGGCTGAAGTTTTGAGCCTTTAAAAAATTTAGGCACCCAGACCTAAAATGTATTATAAAACAGTCCTGCAGTCTTGTACGAAGCATTATTTTCTCGTTTCATCTTCTCTTCTCTCTCTCTCTCTCACAGGAGCCTCCGGGAAAGGGGTGATAGAGAATTTAAATAAGACAGTTTTACTCAGCTTGCCTCGCTCTCTGCTGCTTATCGAGGTGGAGAGTGTGCTCATGGGGGCAGCCTTCCTCGCCATGCTTATCGTAAGACTGTCATCATCATCATCACTATGACGTCTCTATCCTCCACACTATCTTGAAAAATAGGATTATATCAGTCTGTAGTCAACAGCAATTTGACCTTGATAGTCTTTTCACATAGATGTTTCATACCGAAGCAAAGTAGGATTTTTTTGTTTAGTAAATCAAGTGATCATTAAAAAAGTGAATACATTTCTGTTCTGAATAAATTAGACCTTTGAACACTTTATACATGTATTTACTACAGTAAAATAACAATAAATTATACATAATTACAAGCAATTAGTATAATAAGTATGTGTACTCAGTACATATTTGTGTAATTACTTGGTAACAAAGACACATTCAAATAATGAGTGTCTTTTTCTTTTTGAAAAATCATTTCCATATAAGTGAATGAACGTGAATAACTATCAAGCTCCAAAAGTACCATAAAAATACAATATACCAATACCATGAAGTTTTCGGTGCCAAATCGATACTTTTAAAACGGTTCCGGTGCCTAAATGGTGCCTGAATCAATACTTCTAAAATAAAAATGGTAACACTTTATAATAACTGCAAACATGAATCATTAGTTAAGCATTAAACAGTCGGTTCATCCTTTATAAAGCATTGTTCCAACATTAATAGTCATTAGTAAGCAGTTTATAAATACAGCTATAAATGCCTTGTTCTTGATTTCTAATCATATCTATTACAAAGAAGATTTAAAGGCTCATTATCAACTAAACAGAACAAATAAAAACAACACAGAGGGATATAGAACTATTCATTTCAATATGCAAATAATATAAAACTGTACAACTGTTAAATGATTTATCATGAAATTGCATGAAAGGTTTAAAAAGTCTATTCTTAAAGTATCTGAAAAAGATTTACTCTATAAACAATACATTACATTAAATGAAGACAAAATCATTAATGAATCAATAAACTAAGCTTATGAAACAATAACTAACATATGATCCAATGCCTTTTCTTAAGTGAATAAATCATCTTATAACAGGCATCCAATACTGACACGACTGACAAAAATAAACATGTTCTCGCCAGCAGGTGAGAGAAGATCGAGCACAAGACAATAATCGCGGGCAGATGACACATCATGGGCACGCGAGGGTTTGAAATGAGCTTGCGGGCTCCCGTTTCTTTGGAAATGATTTACTGCGCGCACCAGCATCAGTGGTGCTCGCTTATTAATGCCATAGATTTATTGGGTTTGTCGTTTAGTACAGAACCGAAATGAGGCACCGAAATCCGCGTTTTGATTCGGTTCGGTACATACTGGTTACTTAGGTACCGGTGCTATAATGGTACCGGGTTTCGGTACCCAACCCTAATGAGAATACATATGTAGAAATTCGAACACTGGTTTGATGTCCATTTTTTTAACACACTCTTTACATTTTCAAGCTGTTAAAGTTTTTTTGTGTGTAGATATATACAAAAACGTTGTGTGGAAGGACTAGAAGAAAATTTGGTTCAGAGTTGAATAATTGCTGAATATTAAAATATTTAGTAATCCCCGTACTGCATAAAAAGTCAGTTACATTTTAAAATAATAATGTTTTACGTCATGCGCTATGGTTAGATCACAGTGGGTATGAACTGCTCATAATCCATCAAACTTCACCTTTCATGTTCCACTGAAGAAGAATTTTCAACTTGGAGTGAACTTCCCCTTTTAACAGTGTGCTCCCAATGTTCCCTAACAGTTCCTGGTGTTGTGTGGAGCTGCATATCGGCCCACCGAGGAGATTGACCTCCGCAGCATCGGCTGGGGGAACATCTTCCAGCTGCCCTTCAAGCACTTACGAGATTACCGTCTCCGTCTGCTCTGCCCCTTCTTCGTCTACTCTGGCTTTGAAGTGCTCTTCGCCGTCCAGGGACTCATACTGGTGAGGATAAAATAAACTGTAGCTGAAATACTCTGGTAAAATTTTAATCCCAAAAGTCACACGTTGTCAGTATTTTTAAGCTTATCAAGTCAGTTTTTGCTTGCTGTTCTATAATATCCTGCACCTACAAAAACCAATTTGCCTGCTATTTGGGTTAATTAAGCTATTAAAGGAACAGCATGCAATCGCTCATTACCTAAACAGATTTTCTCCGTCTTTCTCAGTCATATGGAGTGTGTTCAGTTGGGATGGAGAAGCTGTGGTTATTAGTTATGGTATATGGTTTGTCATCCTCCATCTGTTCGGGCCTGTCCCTGACGCTGCTGCGCTTGCCCAGGCCGAGTATTCTTCTGGTGGGCGCCTTCATGCACTTTGTGCTAATTATAGCCCTTATGTGCTGGTCGCCCCAACCACGAGAGCCTAGCTCTCTTCCGTATCTGTTGATGCTCACTGCCCTCTGGGGTCTGGGCACTGCGCTCAACAAGACTGGACTGAGCAGTGAGTACGATTCTCATTTTTGGGTGAACTATTCCTTTAAGCTTATACCCATTTCACTGTTGCACTAACATCAATGATATATAGCATGACATTGTTGTGTGTAGCTCTGCTGGGGATGCTGTATGAAGACAAGGAGCGACTAGACTTTGTTTACACCATCTACCACTGGTGGCAGGCCATTGCAATCTTCATCGTCTATCTTTGGTCTACATTGCCTATGCGGGTAAAGCTTTTATTTTTTGTAGGTTTTGACTGCATACTTTGCATTTACTGTAACAGGACACCACCCATCCTATGTGTATAATACTTTCTTTCTTTAAATCTTAATATGATTAGTTTCAATGATTTAGAGTTTGGTTTTTGAGAGACAATAACTTTACACACAGCACACTTTCAGATTTAAAACTTTGCAGAATGTTTTCATTACACTCTGCATGAAAGCTCATTTAAAAACATCCATAATAGAGGCACTTTAATGTAAATAGTCATAAACACCTGGGATGGCTTGAGAATGAGTCATGTGGTCATTTTAAGTTTTGGGTAAACTATCCTTTTAAATCTCAGAAACCTCAAACATTAATATTTAATAACAAATTACTATGCATTCTTTAGAGTACGGTGGACTATTTCTGTCCACAAAATTTAGGTAATGTGGCTGTTTTTAGTTTGTGAATTGGAAATCACATAGTTATTGAGTACAGAACTATTGTCAAATGCTTTTTGTCTCACTTTAGTAAGGAGTCTAGTTATATTCTGGAGTTCTGTCTAAAGGTGCGGCCACATTAGCTGGGTTGCCAAGTCTGCGGTTTTCCTGAGGAATATTTTAACGTTGCTGCCATGAGTTGTTTTTCAATGCCCGGGTTGAAGCGACCCAAGTAACATGATATATGTCCCCTGGAATGCTAATTTTACCAGAGGACCCTAAATGCTATTGGGTTAGTTTTGAAAACCTGGCAACCCTGCACATTAGTGATATTTTAGCAACCTTTTGATGTTTCAAGCACAGTTCACACAGAAGTTACTTCAAACCAAGCACCCTTTATTAACTAACATCGCAAATTCTGCATTTGGGAGGGGTGTGCTGGCCCGACAGCACAGATTCCTGTTGAAGTGACTGGATTTTGTTAAAATGAAATTGCATTAAAATGTTGAGATGTATCACATTTTTCTTTTTTTACACAAAAGTCTGTGTTTAATCAAAGTGAGCTGAACGTCGTCTTTGGTCTCTTTTTAAGGCGAAGCTTGGACTTCTACTCTTGGCTCTCATAGTGGCATGTTTCTGCTACGTGCAGATGGAGCGCCGCCTGGCAAAGAAAATTCCTTTCAGGTTGCCTCGGATTCCCCGTCCACGACACAAGGTAATTCCATTATTAATGTGTCACTTCAGTGAGTGCCTGGAGGTTTTAAAGTGATTTTATAAAAGAAACAGCCTTGACAATGTCTTCTGTTAACGCTAAGTAGAATTATTCTGTAAAGTAAAAAATCAATGTTTCAAGGTTCAAAACAGAACCTGTCAATTAACGCAGATAATAATTTTGTCTCATCCTTAATTTGGATAATCATGCTTCCACTCTAACGTCTTGCATTACTATCCTGTTCCCCAAAGGTCAAAGGTTACCGATACCTTGAAGAAGAAAATTCGGATGAATCCGACACAGACTTGAGTGATGCTGATGAGAAAGATGAGGATGAGAGAAGGTTGGTTGAGGAGGATGCTGATTCCCAGGGTTCACCAACGCCGGAGAGAAGCAGGGTTAGGGACCGCAGGAAAAGACACGACAACGCTGCCTACGAACAGGCAGGAGAGAGAGAGGACTATGTCCAACACACAAGGGACTAGAAAAGGAGAGGTTAAAAGGTACGATTGGGGATTGGAAAGAGATGGGAGGAAGTTGTAAAATACTGAATAGCCAAATTGAATGAGAAACGATGGTATGGGAAACGTTTACTCACTTTTATTTTAAATAAGGCTTTTTCTATAGAAAGGAAAAGTGTGGGCCATCTATGGAAAAAATTAAGGTCAAAAAGTGGTTCACAGTTAAAAAAAGAATGTAGAAGTGAACCAAATGGGAAGTGAAAAGAGGAAACTGCAGATACCTTGTAAGGTTAGGTGGTTCGTTGCCATAGAAATGGATATTCTCCATTTTGAACTTGGTCAAGGTAATGTACTCGAGTTGTGCGTTTCATTTTTATTATTGTCTGTGCACTGCAATGCTTTATCTAGTTCATAGCTGTTTTCCTGTAACTGAAGAACCAAAGTTCTCTCCATTTAAAAAAAAAAAAAAAGTTTTACATTTCATTTTTTTGTATGATGTTATAAAATCAGTTTGTAAATTTGTAATAAACATAAAATAGAGGTGGTATATGATTTAAAATGCTGCTTATGCCCATTTTGGAAGGTTTTAAACCAGTGTATGATGTGGTAGAATGTGAAAACCATAAGCCGCAGCTCTTTATTTCTCTTTCATCTGCATTGGATAAGGTATTTTATGCAGTGATATTCTTAGAATTAACTCCATAGACACAGAATTAATTGTTGTCATTTTGTCATTTTTATATAATGCACTTTGGTGCAAGACAGTAATTAGTGCATGACACTGCGTTCTAAAAATGCAGTACTCAAGTTAAAATAAATTCCACAATGCATTTTTTGCATTTTAAAATATGAGGCAGGGAAATGGAATGGAAATATTTTACATTTACCACTTTTCGGGTGAATCTTTTTGGCTAAAATCCAGTTCCTTCAATTGGAATCCATCTGATTTCATGTGAGGGCGAAATATTTCCCCAAGCAGATTTTACAACTGGTTTAAGTTGGTCACATTGGCAAATGAAAAGTTGCTTAAGTTGTGCAAGATGCTGCCAAATATGCAAGATTCGAGTGCAATGCATCAGCCAAAAAATGTAGTGCATCATGTTTACATAAACAGAAGGTTGTAATAATACATTCACTGTGAACTGCACCATGGGAGATTGGATTTCAGACAAAAAGAAAAAGAGCATGCATTGAAGCTACAGTAAGATTTGCTCTGTATAGTGGTCAATCAGGATTTTCCCCCCCAAATAAGAATGGAAACCTTATTTTTATTAGTCCTTTATTGCTGTAATAAAACGTTTATTATATCTAATATATATTGAAACTCCTGTAGTGATTTGCAGGTCTTTCAAGTCTTAGCTGTTATAATATTTGTTTAGAATATATAGAGGATATGCAGTCTGAAATCATTAAAAAAAAATTAGTTATTGCTAAACGGGCAAAAAGACAAAGATTCTAGTTTGAGGTGAGTATGTTTTTATTAGTCAACCAATGTCCTCCTCTCCTCCGAATGGTCTAACACACACTCCCATCTGTGCCCATATGGCACTCAAACGTCACGCAGACGTGACATGGTTGCATATACAGATACACATCTTGCTGTGATTGACAGATTTTTTCTCTCCAGTGTCCCTCACTGTGCTTCAGTTATATAGAATATTATTGTTTTTATATGCTATATTTTATAATTGACCTTGGATCACACGTGGGGATGAATGTGAGCTGTGTATCTGTGTATGCTTGGATTTTTATTTTTTTTTGGTGTCTAGCACTAGAGCATAGCAAGTGGAAACTACGTGCAGCCAGTGAAGGTCTTACAATTTTCCACACTGCACCTCATAAAGTGATTGCTGGTGTGACTCCTCTGCTTCCAAACTCTGCACGCTTTCCGTTTCCCTGCATGCGCCCTCCAGACATTACTGCTGGATCCTGCGGATGGATTGGATCTGAGGGGTCTGGCAGTGGGAGCCCCAGTCCCTCCAGTGCTGGTAGTCTCCACTGTGCCTGTCACACTCCATAACGTACTGCTGTCCTCGATAGCCAGGGTACTCATAACACACAAAGCTGCAGGGAAAAAGACACCACAGAATAATGAGGAGGAGATGTGGAGACAGAACATAATGCAACAAGCTGTGGAAGGGAGCAGGGGGAAAATGTTTTAATAGAAAGTGAGTATCTTGAATTAACAAATTTGGCTGGATTAATCTATTGTACATTAGAAATGTAGGCAACACCAGTTTAGGGACCATTTCTTACTATTAACTAGTTATTGTTTATTAGCATGCCTATTGACTGTTTATAAGTCTTCATAAAGCACAAATTCTGCATGACCATGTTCTACATCCCTACTCAATACCTAAATTTAACAACTACCTAAAAGTGCCCCTATTATGGGTTGTAAAAAGGTTAATATTTTGGTTTTGGGAGTCTCCAACAGCTGGATGGCACGCATGCAAGATCAAAAAACACGTTTTTTTTTCACCTATTTGTTCAATGACTCCCAAAGTATTCGATCAAAGATTGACTTGCCTTTGTGTGACACTAATCTGCTGTGATTGATTTTCATTTCATCATACCTGTAATGTGTGATAAATCAGTGTTTGTGAGCATAGCGGGGCACTTTAATAACTAGTAATAAGCGATAATTGGACGTTTATCTAGGCAGAATTCTTAATAACAGTTTTGCTTGCCTATATATGCCCCATTGGAGTACGGAAGATTTTTCTCATGTTTTATCACCTAACAAATTAAAACCTCAAGTCCTTCCATGTATGGTATGGTAAATTATCACTGTGTTAAATTATCAGTTTCTGCGATGACATGCATGGAAATGTTGATTTAGCATCACTGCATAACAGAAGTGGCAGTCACAGGTACAGTATAGCTGTTATGTGAGTGTGTCTGATGCACCAAGTGAGGAATGTGCAGTCAAAGAAAGATGTTTTATCTGACGCTATGCTACACTTGACTGTATTGTGAAAGCAAAATTATTATCACTTCCCAAATGCAAGGACTGGATCTCATCTGTGTTGTGTGTAAGTGTATTGTCAGCACAGCTGTTGAGCATGAGAAACGCAGAGTTCTGGAGAACAGTACTTTGGCACCGATGGTGTTTTGTCGAGCATTACTCACGAGCCACACTGCACATGCATGGAGCCCACTTGCTTGTCGCACCAGCCCATGGCCTGCAGAGATGGGTAATCGTCACACACCTCTACGCTGCGGCCCAAGAAGTTCTCCTTCTCATAGATGACCATGCGACTGCTCAGGTGGTCCTACAAATTGAGAGGGAGTTTGAAGAAGAAGATGAGGAACAGGAAAAAATACATGGTATCTTCATGGTTCCCTGAAGAACCTTTGGGTTTTAAAAGAACCATTTTTTTAGTGTGAAGTACATTTTATTTAATCTGAAGAACCTTTTCTTTTCAAAAACCTTTTGTGAAGTGGAAAGTTTAAATTGATGTTAAAGCATCTTCATTGAACCATTAATGCCAATAAAGCCTTTATTTTTAGCTTAGCCAAGATATGGTTAGGCTCTGTCCTTTGCTGTTAGTGATGTTTTACAGTCAAGGCATTTCGAGGCATCAGAATGTGCTCAGACACTCACAGCGCTGCAGATGGGGCGCAGTGACATCATCCTCTCCACATGGTAACCCAGACTGCCGCTGTAGGCATCCCAATGAGGATATTCTCCTTTTTCCAGGACAAACTGCTGTCCCTGGAAGTCATGGTGCTCGTATCCCACCCAACTGCAGACAATTCGAAATTAAACGTTTAGAAAGTACTTACAATAGGTTTGGAGGAGATGTTTTGATTTGATAAAAAAATACACATTATGGTTTTATAATATTCATATTTTTCTGGATTTGTTTTTCTTCCTGGGTAGCCAGACAAAACTAATTCACAAGTAATCTTGCATCTCAATCATATTCATAATTCATCAGACAGCACACTTCCCAACACACATTTCAAAACATCTCAGGATGAAACGCCTAAAAGCTTTCAAAAACATCTAAAACTGTAATTTCCTTACTAACTGGCAAGATTTTGCAATCATTAACACAGAGTGGGCGACTCACGCGCCGCTCTCCACGCGGATAGAGCGGATGTTGTCAAACCCACGCTCCTGGATGTTGCAGCACTCAGAGGTGAGCTCCTGATATTTGCCTTGGAAATGCTCCTGCTCGAACACGGTCACCTGACAAACACACACATGCCACAGCTCCATTTTCTAATTTGGAGAAATGTCTCTCTCCTACACACACAACCACTGGCCTCCTGTCTTTTCATTAGGTCCTCTATCTGTTAAAGGGATAGTTCACCCATCATTTACTCACCCTGATTTTCCCCCCTCTTGAACACAAGGGAAGATGTTTTGAAGAATATGGTAACCAAACAGTTGCAGTATTAGTTGACTTAAAATAATACACCATAAAATAATTTTTAAAAATGCCAACGGGGAGCAGAAACTATGGTTACTTACATTCTTTGAAACATCTTTGTTTGTGTTCCAAAGAAGAAAGAAATGAATACAGGTTTGGAACAACTTGATGACGTTCATTCCTGGAGAACTATCTCTTTAAATAATACGTTCTTCACACACGTCTGCACATATTGGACAAGAAGCACCAGCAGCAACAATCCACAGAGCATTCATCTTTAAAGTCGCAAAATCAATACCTAAGCAGAGGAAGCCTTTGTTAAAATATTGATAGTTTGGCACCTTGTTTCTCACTCTCAGACAAAGAATCAACACCTTGTTTTCACACTTCATTGTTCTTCTCTAGAGAGAAAGAGTGGTGAGGTTTTTACCTTAAAGCAAGGAGCCATGTCTAGTCCAGACGTTGATGGGTTAGTTTGGATCTTAGTAATTCTATTCATCTTCTTTCCTGCGCAAGAGCAAAGGCTGAAAACTTCTTCAAAAGCATTTTAAAAACTTTATAGATATCGTTACATTTTGTACAAACATGGTTTGACATACGTTTTGGGAAAACCTATATATGTAGATATTTTATACACAGTTTGGGGGGTAACGCATTACAAGTAATGCGAGTTACGTAATATTACTTCTTCCAAGTAACTAGTAAAGTAACGCATTACTTTTTCATTTTAGAGTAAAAAGCAGTTTTCTTATTTATTGACTGACAACTCTCCTGAGCCCATGCTGGGAGAAATCAGAAATACAGAGGCATGTACGCAGTGCGAGAATACAGCGTAGTTCTAGACTAAATGTGAATGTGCATTAATTCATCTCACTCTTAATGAACTGATTAAGTATTCATCAAAATGAATTAGAATAAACTCAGAATACCTACAAATAATTAAATGACACAAATGTATCTAATCCCATTGTATTAAAAAATATGATGATCCAGTTCAACCATACTTACAAGCAAAAATGACTGCTTCATTGTTGTTTTTATTGCTGAAGAGTATTGAACTTTCTTCTGTTTTCTACTTTACAGATGTGAATTTACTTTTTCTTCAGCCTGAGGTTAATTCATGACACTTTTGCTATAAATAGATCTTCTTATATTAAAAACAAGCACTCAAGCTCTGCCCATATTTAAAAAGTAACGTAACGCATTACTTTCCATAAAAAGTAACTAAGTAAGGTAATTAGTTACTTCTTCTAGAGAGTAACGCAATACTGTAATGCATTACTTTAAAAAGTAGCTTTCCCCAACACTGATTATACATATACATAAACTTGTATAAAGTAATATTTGTAATCATTTACATGGATAATTAGAGCTCTGTATAATAGGCTACTTAATTCTGATAACAACCCGGTACTACTTTCATGTCCTATGTATCCCTCCGCGAGTTCTCTAACGTTACTTCACAAAAATGCTGAAAAAAAGAACAGCTGATGGGCAACATATTGTATCTCAATACAAAAATGGTCAAAAATGTTCTTGTGTGGCCTTTCAAAAACCACCTGAGAAGAGCTTTCGTGACATATTTTGCAGTATAAATAACATGCTAGACTCACTACGAAGACCACCATATTTATAAGAATAACAATTGAGAAGCAAAAATGTTGAGTTATGAGAGAAAAATATGTTACAAGCAATTTTTGTTTTGCAGATTAAAATTACTTAACATATTGCATATAAAATAAATAAAACAATGTATTCTTTAGCATTCGTTGCCAGGCCTACTGCCGTTTCCCACCTGAAGCTTTAATATAAAGGCTATACACTGCAAAGAAGTTCCTATTGTCTCAGACAACATCCCAAACACAACAGTCAAGGTGACAAAGTGCAATTTAATTTGGCACTAAAATAGCTCATATAAATTAACTGGCGTTTATCAATTTAATAGAATTGTTATTTTTTATTATATATTTTTTTTCCTCAGGTAGGTTAAATTCCCATAAATCCATGCATTACTCTAACTTTATCTTACCTGAATATTCACTCGTCCTACTTTAAGGTGTTGCTCGTCGGTCCCGTTTGGAGAGGAGTTTTATGATTATTTGACGCTTCTATTTTATAGCGACCGTCAAAGCTGGATGCGCGTCGCGACGCTAAAATTAATGGAAGTATCTGTGAGGGTCTGTGTGTGTGTTTGTGAGATCATTATCTTCATTGTGAGTCCAGAGTAGTGGAGCATTTTGCGCCGTCAGCGCATTGGATTTGATGTATCCATTAACTCCCGCGGTTCGTGTGAATGCAGACACATTGAGTCACACAATGGAGGGCAAGCGCCTGTTTTCCTAACGGGTCAGCACTGTGCATCGTATGCTACACAAAGAGCGGCCTATATGTGAAGAATACAGGGATTTGACCCACTGCATACACTTTCAAAGCTACGAAACATGTTTGTGGTTTGCCTGCTGTCTTAAGGTTTGGAAGACAGCCACAGAGCTTTAGGGATTTCAATGGCGAATTCACACATTAAACACAAATGAATCTTGATTGAGTTTTGTTTTTCTGTTTTAACTTGTTGTAGGTCGTATAAGGTTTCTCTGTTTTAAACAAATCTGTGATAAAAACTGTTCTGTGATACAACCAGACTTTTCCCTTCATAATCAAGTGCACTATACCAAATTCATCATAAATCAATAATCCACACTTTAGGATGTAATGTTGCATAAGGAACATGTGCTACAAAGTGGCTGCTCCTCATTGTCCTCACCTTATTTGACCCATGGCCTATAACCCAAGTGTTAAAGTGATGGGAATGTGGTTCAGACTAGATAACTAGCTCACTGTTTGCTGAATACTAATGCAATTTATAATGCATTAAAAGAATGGTAGGCCTAAATAAAATAGCAGGAATTAAGGATCTTCCCATGTTGCATAATTCATTCATTAAGTTAGCATCTTGCAAGTAAAAACGGTGCAAAAAAACTATGGCTGATATTGCTATCGGTTCACCCATCGGTCAAACTCGGTGCATTATAGGATTTGGTGTTTTGAACATAACATCTTCACCTTCTAGGACTGCCTTGTGGCTGTGTGCGATAGAACATATTCCACATAAGAGTTATGCTCTTATGAGAGATATGTAAACATGTTTTTAGGCTACAATTATTAGGCTGACAGTATGAGTATAACAGTATCACTCAGCATTAAGCTGAACTTGTAATTGGTGCTGTTTTGTTGGCATATTACTCTAAAAAACTAACTTTAACAGTTGGCAGCTCGGTTGCCAAGAGTTTTAACACAACATATGGGCGGCATACGCTGGTTAATGTACTTTGTAAATGAGATAAAAACTTTTATTGGAATCAAATCAGCATGCATTTTATGAAAAATATCATAAATTCAGTATACATTTGGAAATTTGCCAAGTCTTCACTTTACCGCCTGATGGTTTGGCTTTGGCCTGATGGAGTTCTGTTGACAAATGAGATTTAGGTCTATCTAGATCTATTTTAGTGTGCTGTGGAAGCAGGCTCATAATATAGCTTCTGCTACCACTAAATGAATGAGGCTTTTATGTAAAATATCAAAGAGTGCAAAATATTCCAATCGAAGTCTTCATCTTTGTTCTTGGTATTTTTCCTTTGGTGCAGGTTTCATGTATTACAGTGAAATAAATTGGACGTTCTGCTGTAACGGCGCTCAATGGATTCACCTTAAAGCTTCAGAACCAGACGCGCAACACAAAAACAAAAGGTAAGCTTATGAAAAAGACTTCTTAGATTTGAGAAATAAGTATACTTCTCTCTCTCTTTCTCTCTCTCTCTCTCTGTGTTTGATGATGGGGTGATTTCTTTTCTCTGTGTGGGTTGGTGAGCTCAGCGAGTTTGTTTCTGTGGGCCTAATCCCCCCATGCTGGGCGCCAGCCTATAAAAGGGACACATGTTTGCTTTCAATACACACGCTGACGTGCTTATTGAGACAGAGAGCTGCTACTGACTAACACACAGGTAAGAGACTGGGGTCTGTGAGCAAAAACAAACTTGGATCCCACGTTTAGTCTGGTTGTATAGTCTACAGTAAGGAAACCCCAGCATGGGCTTGTGTAAGAATATCTCTAACAGCTTTGACACATTAGTCACCGGTAGAAGGCAATTAAAATGTAATCCTTTTGTGAGCATAGCACTTTATTCATCATCAGAGTGAACTGTAACCTTTTTGTCACAACAGAAAAAATGAAGAGACAGAGAGAGGAATTATAGGTGGTGTGTTAAATGCATAAAAATGCAGTTCCAAGGTTTTTAATTATTTAAGTATATAAGTAGTCTTCAGTTTTAATGCCTGTTATCAGGGTGGGTCTTATTTTAATTAAAAAGGGCTGTTTGAAGCCTTGCGAGAATCAGGGGCTAGGTTAATTTAATATTTTACGAATTCTATCAAATACCTTAACTTTTTAATATTCAGCCATTATATGATGTACCATTTTGTGATATATTTGTAAATGAGTCATCCCGGGCAAATAGTTACGTATGAGCATTGTACGTCTGTAACACTATTGTGTAAGTGTTTCAAAGTAAGTGGGTGAAGAACTCATTCAGGGGCTATAAATGTACTCTGTGATTTGTTGGAATGGGATTCATTACTTGCTTTGAGCAATATTTAACACTTTTCATGTCCAACAATAGACATTTCCAGCAAGAAGGCTGCTAATTATTCACGTTTCTCCGCTCTCTTGTTGTAGTCATCATGTCCACTGGTGGAGAGAAGTCCAAGCCTGCCTCCCAGCCTGATGGGAAGGCTGCTCAAACTCAGAAGAAAACCGAAACAGGCATGGGAAACTACAGGGTATGCATCGTAACACATATTAACAGATGCATAAAAGTTACTGATGAAAGATGTGCGAAACTAAGCCTCAATTCAGTTTCCATAGAAATAGATGTGGGAGTTGTATGTATGCTTTATTTTTACGCCAAGCTAAACTATAAACTGACCATTTTAATTAAGAGTGGCATAACAAGCTGACCTGATATTCTATGGTTTTCTCTCTCTCTCTCTTAGATGTATGTGTATGATCAGGAGAACTTTCAGGGCCGCATGATCGAGATCTCCAACGAGTGCATGAACGTGTGTGAAATGGGCATGGATAGAGTGCGTTCCCTCCGTGTGGAGTGTGGCCCGTAGGTGTTCCTGTAATACATATATGATGTATGATACATATATGATGCATTTCAATACTTCCTTCTTTCTTTCATTTAGTTGGGTGGGTTGGGAGCAGATGAACTTCTGTGGAGAGATGTACATCCTGGAGAAGGGCGAGTATCCCCGCTGGGACTGCTGGAGCAATTGCCACAGGAACGACTACCTGCTGTCCTTCAGACCTATCAGAATGGTATCCATTCCTTTTATTCATTATGCACATTTCTGAACTTGTTCGGAATGTTTTCATTCCATTTTCCGCTTACATCTTTCCAACATTATTTAAATAATGCTTCACGAAGCCATGATGCTCATTCAGAAGAGTGTTTGATTCCTGTTCCCAGCTACAGACAAACTGAAAAGGGAAAAAAAAATGAATTGATATTCATGGATATATTTCCTGACACATTGAGGCATGGTGTTTTTGAAGGCAATGCAAGTTTGAATCTAGCTTCCAACATTTCCTGTCCTGTCACACTTACTAATAAAAGTCACTAAAAAGCCAAAGAAAAACTATTTAATTTTTTTGATCTTATGCATTTATTAGTGAATATTATACCTTGATCCCATCTTGTTTGTGCTCCTGACAGGACCCAGAAAAGCACAAGATCTGTCTGTATGAAGTCGGTGATTTCAAGGGCCGTAAGATGGAGATTATCGATGATGATGTTCCCAGTATGTACACCTTCGGCTTTACCGACCGCGTCGGCAGCATCATGGTCAGCTGTGGCACGTAAGTGGTCTCTTATCAAAGATATCTGAGTAGACTGTGATATCTGAACATAAACATGAGATCTCAACATAAAAAATAGATCTGATAGGAGAAATTTTCAAGTCTGTGATCTATAAGTCATACCCTCAATTCCTAAATCCGAGGGTATGAGTATAAAACAGAAATTTGTAGCTTTTCATGTTAAAACACGTTCTTCTAGCTACCAGAAAGTGTATAAAAATGTGGCACTATCAAGACATTGCTCTTTTTGACATATTTCACCATGTGCTAATTTTATGTGAATTCATATGTAATACAATACATAAATTCAATAATACATACATATAAAAAAATAATAATATTAATCATGAAGGTCCACTCTTAAACATAACAGTTACTGAGGGAAAAGCAAATTGTACGCAAATTGAAAAGATTATGTTTTTCAGACCTGAAAACAGATTTTTTTTGTCATGACCAACTCAATCTCACAGAAAAAAACTAAAAAAAGATTTTTTTTAAAAGTGCATGAGCAGATCATCATACAAATAAAACTTAACCTTTTAATGATTTAGCCACCAATTTGTCAAATCACAATCACTAATGGCAGTTATTCATTTTTATCTTGCATTACCCACTTCACCCTTTATTTCCATTATAATCACTCAACCTAAAGAAGGTATAATAGCTCATAATATTTCAGCCAACAAAATATGAATAAAATCTTTTCTAATGTGGTATAAAATCAGGCACTATCAAAACATTGTACTTTTTTGGCAAGACCAAACTCACAAATCTCCAAACCTGTCATTTTGTCTTGCATTACCCACTTCAGTATCAATCTGTTATAGTTACTCAACCTAGACGAACTAACAGTATTAATGCTATTAATATTTCAGAAAATAATTTCCAGTGTGGTACTAAATACAGAATCGAAAAAAAGAAATATTCGAAACATTCTCAATTCTGCTCTTGACTTTTATTCATTCTCTGTTTGTTTTTCTTTCCTCTCATGTCTTGCCTCAGTTGGGTGGGCTACCAGTATCCCGGTTACCGTGGCAGCCAGTACCTGCTGGAGAAGGGCGATTACCGTCACTTTAACGAGTACGGCGCTCGTCATCCCCAGTTCCAGTCCGTCAGGCGCATCCGTGACATGCAGTGGCACCCAGACGGCTGCTACACTATGGCCACCAAGTGAGGGCTAGGGAGGACGAGAAAGAGAGGGAACAGGGGAGAGAGAAAGCGAGGAGGAGGAGACGATGAAGGAGGGGGAGGGGGGAGGGCCAAGAAGGAGAAGAGGAGTGCACCACCCGTATGAGTCATCCTGGGAAAGGAAAGAAGGAGAGAGGGATGGAGGTCAGTCAGATATGGCCAGCAGCCACTAGCAGACAAAATGTCACAATAGAAAATGATGTGATAGGCTGTTGGTATCAGACGAAAGCATGGCTTTTTTTTCCCTCCACCCTTCTTTATTCTCTCTCAGCCCTTCACCTCTTCTCCCATCTTTTACTTTCTTCCCTCTTCCTCCCCTTCCTCATCCTCCATTTACTTTTCCCCTGATGAAATCAGTCCATCACAGAATCTTAACTGATGTCTGGCTCGTGGGGGTCAGGGATGATGATTGACAAGGGTGGGTTTGGGGGGGCGGGACAATGGGGGGCAGATGGAGGGGTGTTCTGGCCTAAATGCCGTGTAAAACCTCCACATCCTTTTGGAACGGTAATAAAAACGACACCTGTGACCGTTGTTCCTTGTTATCACTACTGATTATCTGTGTCCATGACATTTTATTTTTACCATCAATATGTCAAGCTTCTCATACCATCACAATCCCCAAAATTCAATCCACTGTCTAACACCTTCAAGAAAGAGACATGCTATTTAATTATGTATTATATCTTAAAAGGGGTAGTTTAAGTCCTTGATCTTTTGGAAACATTCATACTATGAAATCTGAAACTTTATTAAAACTAGGCGGCAAATATAATAACGAGCTACAGGAGTATAATAGATAAAGCGTTGATAGCTACAGAACTCATTTTCATTTAGTACAACTTGTACTAAAACAACTAAAAACCAAAACTGAAATAAAAGAAATGAAAATATAGATATATATGAAAACAATGACAGAAACACAACAAAATCAACAAAAACAAAGATAATACTAAAAACTAACTGCTATATAATAATAAAAGCTATAATAGTGTGTCAATGGTACTAGAATTACACCAAAACAATTAGTACATTTGAAAAATTCTCATAAACAATAAATAAATGAATTTCAGACACAATTTTGTACAAAAAAGCAAGTGCTAGGGCTGCTTGATTATGACTAAAATAATTATTGTTGATTATTCCCTTGATATTGCAATTATTAATTATGATCATCGCAATTTACATTAAATGATGTTCATACCATTGCTTAAAGCAACCGCATGCCATATTTGTAGATGAAAAATAAACAAGCCTTAAAGTATTAAGCCTCAAAGATGAACTATACATCAGATTGGTTTCTTCTTTAAATAAAAAAGTAAATATATGCATAGTATTATAATGCTTTATTAAAATTTAAAAAGTAAAACAATGCAAAAACACTTGTAGAAAGAAAAGAACACATCTTAAGCACAAAGAATAACATAAGTGGATTTTGAAAGATTTTTTTTGAATTATTGTGAAATTGTGGCAACTGTAATAGTAATTGTGATTAGAAATGTCCTTAATTGTGCAGCTTTAATAGATGTTTTAAAGAGTATCTTTAGCAGCTTGTTGTCAAGACAGATTACTTCAAAAGTACCTAAAAATACAGACGTGTTAGCACCTTTTGAAAGGAACCACTGATCTGAAAATCACCTAAACAAATTCAAATTAAATCTTTAATAGTTTTAGACAAATGTTGCATATAGTGTAAGTATTCAATGTATAACCATCAAAGAAATGATTCTAAAATTCTAAATGAAATAGCCTGTTTAAGAGGAGAGTCAGAGAGAATATGGTAATTTTTCCTGTTTAGTGAAGAAGAAAAATAAATAAATTACTAAAATATTAAATTACAGCACTCATTAAAGCATAAACAAATCAAAAGTTATTATATGACCCATTGAAACTGTTTAAATACAGCAATAACCTAGGATTACTCATTTAAAATGAAGAACCCCTGGTGAGCTGTCAAATATACTAAACTACGATTGCATAATAATTACACAAGCTGATTATTAACAGTTTTGAAGCATGTGCTGCCTGTGTGCTAAACACACAAAGCAGCGTTTGTTTTGTCTGTCAGTTCTATTGGATTTCACTGCATTTAAATGAAATATATGCAAAATAAGACAGATATAGGCTTCTGTCATCATAAACAGAATGATTGTGGGTTCATATAACACCTGACCGGTTTCTTCATACACATGCATGAGTATATATAATCCCAACACAAGGTATTTCTACACCTTCCCAAATGAATTAGTAATTTATTTGAAACTGATGTCATGCTTCCCACATAAGGCCAAACCATATACACAGACACAATTAAGATTCATCCCAGCTCCAGCCTTTCCATTGACGTCAGTCGCCCTGAGGCCTCACGTAAACACACACACACACACACACTCCAAGCACCTTGGGGAAATCTAGTAACTCCACATCTTAAGTGTGTGATCATCCCGTCTCTCACACTTCTCTCATCCTCACACTCAGAGAGGTAATGAAGAGAAGACGGAGCATGATTTAGGACACAGGCTAGAAGGATTTGGAGGGAAGATAGACTCTGAGGTAATTGAATCTCCCTCGTGTAGTACCACTCAACCACCACAAGAAGGTACTAACAATTGTGTTTCGTCAGTCCACTTAGTTTTCTTATTCTTTCGATCCTTTCTGCACTAAATTGCAGGAGCTTCCTCTTCACAACATTCGAGAAATACGTCATGGTGACGTCAAAAGCATGGCTTCTCATCTACACACTAAAACACACAGTAAAAATGTGCAGCTGTGGCCTTACGATCTATTTCTAACTAATCTGACTTTTAAAAAGAATTCATTAATGTAACCTAATATAGTAAGAATCATAGTAATCAGTTAAATTCGATAAGCACGCCTGAGAAAACCTTTTTGCAATGCGCTTTCTCTAATGGATTTTCTGTATTCCGTTTAAACAAACACACACACACAGAAATCTACAGAGATGTCCCTTGCCGTTTCATCTCTTTGCTTCTGAAGCACAAGCGTACACAGAGCCTGCAAGAGCTGTGTGTGTGTGTGTGTGTGTGTGTGTGTGTGGCAGGTCTCTTTCTTGCGTCACGGCTGTGTTGTGAGTTAGCCGGGGGAGAAGCGCTTCTTTTTCTGGAACTTCCTAAAAAGTCTTTCCGCCATGAGTGATGTAAGCTATTTGTCTCAGTGTTTAACAAACGAGTGGGTGTGAACCTATCAGTACGATAGAGAGAGTTAGAGAGATAGTGACAGAGAGAGAGAATAAGCTAAGGGTGAAGACACCTACAAAGCTGAATATTTATCTTATACACTGTACTCTGTAAAAAAAAAAAGGTGAAAATGTACAGGTGTTGCCTTGAGGAGCCCGATCTGACTCTTAACAGAGACTTTTTTGGTGGTTGATTCAGAAATATTCAATCATAACTTAAATAAAACTAATTAATTTAGATGTTACCTGAAAAAATATCTGAACAAAGCACTTGTCATGTAGTTGTAAATGTCAAGGATTTTCATATACGGATAATTATATCTGGCACTTTGTTCTCCCTCCGTCTCCTCTCTTTGCCACAGCTTGTCCCTGTTTTGCCAGCCTCCCTCTCTCTTTCTCTCATTCTGGCTGATGGTGTCAGTGCTGCATGTGGATCTGCGTCATCGGTGAGCGGTGTCTGATTGACTAGGTTAAAAATAAAGAGCAGAGAAGGGTGACAGTGCGTGTGTGAGTGAGTGTATGAGGCTGAGAGGCCAGAAACTGTGTTGGGATGCTGGGGCAAGTCTGAGGAATCTGGGGGAAGAGCTATACGTGAAGACAGGGTATTTTTAGCAGGTGAATAGGAGTTAGTGTTAGATTGGTGTAAAAGTGGAAAGTCTGTCTTTGATTTGAAAAAAATATCTATATGAAGCTTTAACGTGTTGGAAATAAAAACACGAGAAAATGTGACAAAGGTATTTACAAGGATTTTACTTAAGTGAATTTATTTAGTATTATTAATAGACTATTGTAGTTTTTGTTAATGTTTAAATGTATATATCGTCCACTTGGAATTTTAAGGTTCTATTTGACATTTGTTTCAAAGTCTTGTTATTGACATATTCTTAATTATAACTACACAGTGTACACATACTCGGAATGCAGACAGAACCAAATAATTCCAAGGGGATGATATATATATATATATATATATATATATATATATACACTGTGCCACTAGTATTTTCACCCCCCCAAAAAATGGTTTTAAGTTGGTTATTTCAATCTTTTACGGTAGCGTGTCATTTGGAAATATCAGTTTACATTTCCAAACATTATTTTTGTCATTAATTGTAATAATGCAGTGAGATTATTGTCTGCACGAGGAGTCTGACAGCAACCAGTCCTCCACACAGAGATCTGATCATCATCCAGTCTGTCTGGAATGACATGAAATAACAGAACAAACGGAAACTAAATCCAGAAGAACTGTGGCAACGTCTAAAAGATGAAGAAAAAAACCTACCTGGAAAGCTACCTGAAAAACTATGGGCAAGTGTACAATACTGTAGCTTTGCAGGTTGTTTTTTTGAAGCATCTTGGAGACGTTGCCACAGTTCTTCTGGATTGAGTCTCAGTTTGTTCTGTTACTTCATGTGTAAATAAGTTGTCACAGAATAAGAATATGTGAATAACAAAATTTTGACACAAATGTCAGACAGGACATTCCAAGGAGAATTCAGATAATTCAAACAAATAATTCCAAGGGGACTATATATATATATATATATATATACAATTTGCAGAAACTACAATAGTATTTTAATAATACTAAATTAAGTAAAATGACAATCTTTTATTTTTTTCACTTTAATTACAATGCCAAATTCCTGCAAGCACCTACAGTATGGTAGTGTAGAAATGTAAGCAACAAAGGTTGTGTGAAAGGGCTAGCTAGTTATTGTGTGTTCATGAAAGAGGTGTTTTCAGAGGTTCAGGTTGAATCTGAAAGTTTAGGCAGCTGACTTGTTGCCTTGCTGCTGAGGAATTATTGGCTAAAGGTCATGACGCACCAAACTAGACTAGACAAACACTTCAAAGACTAAAGACAGTGGACAAATACGTTCTGTACATCTATACCAGTTGTTTATGCATGATCTTCTTGATCAGTCAGTCTTCACTTTCTTCATCCCAGACAGCCATACCTTTATGAAAATACTGAAATATTTCATATTGCATGTTGGAATGGTCACGTAAGATAAAAATAAAAAAATAGTTATCTGTATTGTATGTTACCCCTTGACTTTGCTGTTTGCTTGCTTTCCTTACTTGCACTTTCTTTCTTCACATGCACTAACCTGCTAAGCTGAGCAACTAGTCAGAGTGATCTGTCTCACAGTCTGGCCAAAATCAATTCACTGCAAAAGCCAAGCCAACAGTTGGTCAGTGACTCTTTGGCATTGGCCAGCAGCTGACCGTCGGCTTGGGGTAGAACAGCCTTTAGCCAGTGAATTCTCAGCAGTGTTTGAGCTTGAAGGTACCTCCTAAAACTGATTTCAGACAGCTTCTGAGACTGCATAACTGTATAATAATCTAGAACAACACAGTCTCACGAGCAGTTTGTACATATTCGTACGAGGTGCCAAATTTGTGCCAATTTAATACTAATTCGTACGACCTTACTCATACGATTTGTCTAAAACCCTGTGATGGGTAGGTTTAGGGGCAGGGTTATGTTTTGGTCATTCGTACAAATTCATACAAATTGGCATCTCGTAAAATAAGAGTTAGAATAAATCGTATTAATTCGTGGGGTCGTACAAATTCGTACGAATTAGCCACCTCGTGAAATATGTACGAATTGGTTGGTATTGGAAAAGGTTGTCTAGAACTAAACAGAGAGAACTTTGGTCACAACCACACAAATACTGAATAACTACTATACTAACTTCTAGCAAAAAATTAAGTATACCGTAAAAAAGGACAAAAACTTACATTCATTCAAAAGCTGAATGGCAGCTACAACTTTCAGATGCCAATGTTTTAGTTATGTTCGATTGCACAGGATAGTGAATATATAGACAGTGAAAAATATATAATCTACATCTACATAATCTATATCAAAAATGAATCAGAAGAAAGTATCTCAGGGTGCGGGATGTGAAATGATCATTGGATTTGGATGTGCCTTGCTGGCTTCCTAACTCCGTGTGCTGCCTGCAGACGCAGCAGTTTTCAGCTTTCATATACAGCCTTGTACAACAGTTTGATAAAGCCCAAGTTAAAATCAAGTACCTATGGTTTCAGATCAAATTTGGTGGAATAATTTGAATCCCCAATGCAAATATTTCCAGAATAAGCACAGGTTTTCCAAGTTCCGCTGCTATCTTTGAAACAAAACCACATGACAGTGATAGGTTTGACTAAATGTTATAAAGGTCCTTTATGCCAAGTCATTTGGCGCCATTTTGTTGGACAGCTCCAATACTAATGCTGCCAGAATTATTCAGCTCCAATACACACGTTATAAGAATTATAGTAACTATGAGCTTCCTAGTTGGAAATCGGACATAAACAGCATTAGAGATGCCTTATATATCCAATTTCTGACTAAGAAAAATTATTTGACTATTTATGATTATTTCGATAGCATGAGAAGGCACTATTAATAAGAAAATCCTCAAAGCCAAACGTTAAGCTTATGTTGCCATATTTAGCTAATGACTGCAGCTAAGATCATATCAGTAAAAAAGTATTGTCCTGGAGTTGCACATGGCTGATTGAAAGCAGGAACGTTTTAATCTTGGTTCGTCTCCTATCTGATATGACACTTAGTGAATGGTTTGACCAATCAAATCCACGGAATGAAACAAACTGTTGTATAAAAACCAGGAAATGACACCTCTATCTGTCAGTGCTATTATCACATTCACGGAGAGACACATGAGCATGGTCCAAGCTGAGTATCACACAAGCACATTTCCACAATGCAGGGTCAGAGAGTTCTGCTGTAGCTGTGTCTGTACACGAAAACATTACACGTTTGCCCTCAGAACACCTACCCACACATCGATCACACACACACAGAAGGCAGTGAGCAAACCGACACTTGCTTCCCTCTCTTTGAGTCTGACAAAGAGTCAGTGAAGAAAAGAAGGTGAGGAAGAAAAGAAGGAGTGATAGAAAGAAAAACAGCACGGTAGAGGAGGAACGTGAGGATATGTCACCAAAAGACAAAAACAGTAAAAAACAGAAAATGAACGCGGCAGGAAGAGTTAGCGAGAATCGTAATCTCAAAAGGCACATGTGAGAGAGAGAGAGAGAGAGAGAGAGAGAGCGGGAGGGAAGTGATGTGCCTGAGAGAAAAACAGAAAGAGCAAATCACAGAGAGTAAGACTGTGCTTTGAGGGATTTATAAAGACAGAAATGAAGGCACTGGATCGTCACTAACATCCAGGTAACAGACGAGTGAGAAAAAAAAAACAGAAATGGACTAAAAGATGTGGGTCAGGCTTATGCAACAACAACTGCAAAGAGAACTCAAGGAGTGAAGAGTTTGCTACGCGTGGATGTAGGTGTAGATATGGATACAGACGTACAGTAGACATGTATATAGGTGACTATTAAAGATATACATACAGTAGCTTAGTGAGATTTAGATGCATAGATATAGATATAGTTAGGTGTGCAGATAGAAATGTAGACAAGTACACTTTGGGTGCCTATAGATAAAGATATAGATAGATGTACATATAGATAGTACATGTTTGTCCCTAAAGGGTCCATTTTGGTGTGTATATATATATATATATATATATATATACTTCATATATATATTTGAATCTAATAGGTGAAAAGGTACCGCCCCAGTTACAGCTTTTGTACCTTTGTTTCTGAGAGTGTAAGGTAAGCTCCACCCAGTTGACCCTTTGCAAAGAGCTTAGGTGATCTGACCAATCATAACGCTGAATCTGCCATCTTGTCCTACAAACAAATCAGACAAGAGAGCAGATTAATTTCCGCTGACTTGTACTTAAAAATCGTGTGTATTGATGTCTTTCTGCAGTTTAAATAAAATACAGAGGGTATGGAAAGTATTCAGACCCCCTTAAATTTTTCACTCTTTGTTATATTGCAGCCATTTGCTAAAATGGTCACAAACTTGTCAGCTACAGCTGACATTAGGTCATTAGTCAAAGGTGATTGGCTTATATTCTAGAAGGACCGTAGCTACTTTGCTAATTCTAGAACATATTATTTATTCCCCATAGATTTGAATTACAACATAAGACTTAGTGCAAGGCTATATCTAACCAGAAGTCATGACCATTACCATAGAACCAAGTGATCATAATCTTCAAATAGTAACTTTCTATAATCATGGAGTGGTTTTCCTCATACACTTAGGTAGAATAGCATTACAATGATCAGAGGTTAAGGCTTGCACTCCATTTCTCGAAATGGAAAACCCATTATTAGCCTCTACAGTCTATGACTAATGCCGATGTGCTCTAAAACATCATTTTATTCAGCTTCTAACCTGAGCGTAGGTTTGTGGTGTTATGGATTTAACGTAATCTACTAGAGTAAATAATCTCACAGTAGGTCCGAATAATTTCAGATGTGACCATTTATTATTAGTCAGGTAAAATGGATTATGCCAAGGTAATCAATTCAAAATACTCGCTAAACTCTTAGGATATACCTTTTATTTGTCTTGTAAGATTGAGACCATGCACCTGTTTCACCTCCTATCAGCAATCAACCACACCACATTTAAGCACACTCTTCCAGTCACTCTTTGTCCAAGCTCATACTTCACTAGAAGTGGACAACATTGCTCTGTGATACTTACCTGTCGACTCACCTGCTCTTTTCATAGAGTGCTCCTTGTTTCCAGTGTCCCTCTGATCTCCATGTGCTTCCCTGATGTCCTCCGTGATGTGGTGTGGTTGTTATCATCTCGTCTCCATCATCTGAGCATCTGCAAAACAAGAGGCTGCATTAAGTTTATGTTTCCTTTCTCCTGAATATATCTACATTTAAGTTACTCACCTGTTTATCACTGGCTTCAACTCTTGAATCTATGTAAATAAACACTGTAAATACTTACCACTACTCCAGTTGTCTGTCCGCTTCGTTACAATAGTATATAGAAAAAAATTGTACACAGAAGACAAAACACTTCCCATTTGTATAATTGAACATTATTATAATTAAATGTAATTTAAAAAATAGATAAAAATGGATAGAAAATATGAATAAAGACCATTTTGTATACTTGCGTACATCCTGTTGTTAAATGTGTCCTGAAACAACATTTACATTTTTTCTTTCTGTCTATATATCCATAATGTCTATACATATAATCAGTGAGGCCACACCAGGTTTATTATGTGGGTTTAGATATAGATAGGTGCTTATCTCTACACACACACATAATCTACAGAGATTTAGATGAGATAAAAATGATAAATATAGATGTAGGTGTAAGTATCTGTAGATATATCATATCTAGAATTATAATCTAGTATAATAAGTCAGTAAATCAAGACAACCCATACAGTAAGCAGTTTTGCATTTCCGATAAAAGGACTTGAGAATATTAATATTTTTGTTATATTATGATGACATTCTATTGATGAGAACCAGAGTGCAGGATTTGAGCCTTTTTACCAGAAACGCTTTCAAAAACAGCAGTGACGTTCAGCTTCTTAATGTACCAGAAACACACTTTGCGATGCATAATTAATAATCCGTCTCGCCCTGTACAAAGATCTGAGAGAGATGAACACTTTCTAGTCTTCTTTATTCACACTGAATCACATGGAGGTCTTTTCATGGTTGTATTATTCTCAGCATGGTGTACAGTGGTGACACAATCCAGTACGCTGCATGAAAAAAAAAAATTCAAATGAAATCAAAGTCACATCAGTCATTTGAAAGCAAAGCATCTAAATGCGCCACTATAGGCTGCTTTTTTTTCTTGCTTGGTTGATGTCATCACGCTCTTTTGTTTTTAGTTCTCTGACACATTCAGTGTATTGTGTTTACAGTCAACTCATACTTAATTCTGTACCTTTACAGTTTGATGTACTCTGGCCTATAAAACTATTTGGACGCATATGGATACTTTAAAAACTTACATTTAATATTGAAATAAGTGGCACCCATAGTCCACTTCAGACTCTCTACTAACTATAATTACCCCTAAAACTACAATTTAACAACCAGTCATTAAAGTATGACTGTCTGCTTAATAGTGATTTTTAGTGGATGTATGAAGTCAGTTCTGCTTAGATTCATAAGTGTAGTTCATCACAGAGGGATCATAAACCAACAAACTTCTTTGTGAAACATTTTGTTGGGAAACTGTGCTTATGCTACCTTTTCCTAAATATAAATGATATCTTGTTTATGTAGCTGTTAGGTGAGATTCATTTTGTGTGTCTATAGATTCAGTGCATTGTTACAAAAATAGGTAAATAACGGCCGGTGCAGAGTGCATGACTGCTGTATGAGAAACACAGAGAGGAAGTGGGTCTGTAAGTAGGCAGAGGAGAAAGAAAGAAAGGCAACGATTAACCGAACACAATGCTTCTGTCAAGACGGACAGGAAAAGTCTGACAGCTTGTCGTTGTCTTTTTGTCTGAAGCGTGACTGGAAGTCACTACCTAATTATAATCTTGTGTTGTCATAGCAGGCAGTGATGTATTAGACTGAAGAACTTTCCAGAAGAAGGAAAATAACTATAGGCACTTTTACGTCCCATGCAGGGGCTGAATTTATTAAAACAAACACATTTTTACTTTTTCAGTTTTGTTAGGCCACATTAAAACAAATCTGGTTACCGTCTGAAGCATAATTTCTTTACACATACAGTATCATGGCTGCCCCTCAATTCTGGTGAATTGACCTAGAATTTTTTGCTACTAATAAAGGTTTTATTTGCACTTGTTTTCCAAGGACCCACTAGTGCTGGTAAAGAGCAAGAATATGATGAAAATGATGAAATGTGAGACTTGAAGAAAATATGGTATGAGAAATATGAAATGTGTGATCAGTAAAAAAAAGAAATCTCAAGGGAAATATCACTTGCATACGACGGAGCTTTAGTGCCACCAAAAAAATAATCTAAAACTACGAGAATAAAGTCGTAATGTTACGAGATTAAAGTCGAAACTACGAGAATAAAGTCATAATATTATGTGAATAAAAGTCGAAATACTACGAGAATAGTATTTTGACCCTCTGCCTTGTTTTTCGACTCTGCCTTTGCCTCTGTCTCCACTAATTTTGTCTGCCGGCTCTTGATCTGTTCTGCCCTGACCCTGAGTATTGTTTATTAAACCGTTTGCACTTGAACTCACACGCCTCACATACTCTTTGTAATACATTACGACTTTATTCTCATAGTTTTTGATTTTTTTTAGGCACTAAAGCTTTGTTGTACTCGCAAACAGAATATTGTCATTTTGAGTCATTTTAAAGCTGTAAATTTGTAAAATGAGAGTAAAACTTGTTTAATTGTGTAGTTAAGATTTGAAATGCTAGTTTTAAAATAACTTTTAAATTTAACTTCTGTCTGTCTATCTATCTATCTGTATATCTATCTATTCTATGTACTGTATTTCTTAAGCCAACATTAAAATTTGTCTATTTATCTTATCTAAAACTTATTAAATTAGCCGTATTCAATAAATGTAATTATTCTGAACATTTAATATTTGATGATGGAAATGTAATATGTTCAAAACAAGTTGGGCGCAACAAAATGACAGAATATTTATAAGAGGACATTTAATTTAGACCGGGCAAAATAATTGAAGGGATACTCGAATATAAGATTTGGGTCTTTTTGTGACCTTACTTTAAGTATCTCCTGTGAGATCCAACTGGGATTGTTCTTTCTTACGCAATGATGATCATTATATTTTACAGTCTTCAAGACGAGCCACTTGAGCCAACATGAACGCTTCTAGTCAAGCGCAGCATCAATTTTCTGCCAAATCTCTAGTGGACACTTTGTTTTGTGAAGCCTAAGATGGATTTCATCTAATGAGAGCAATCAAAGCACGCTTTCAGAGGGGCTATTGGAGCAGATGCTCCAAGTAGTCATAAAAGAGACATGTATAAGAAACAGAGTCATATAAGACACATCTAATAGAGACATATATATCATACTTGCTGCTGCTGTAGACATTCTCAAACACACAGATATGGCATGTTTAGAAGTATTCACACCTATAGTGTGTAAATATTCATAAATATTCACGTATTAATTGATGGGTGTGATGACAGTTTACATTAACATGTCGTGATACTACCACATCAGAATCGTACACTAATTCAAATATGTGAATATATACATGAAGGCCTTAAACAACACAAAAAACAACAGTCAAACATCAATAATAAACACATGTAACTGTATTTTACAGGGGAGGATGATAACTCCAGGGACCGAGCAGCATGACATAAAGATTTTAGCAGGAAGAAATAATGAGCAAGCAGGGGAGACAGAGACACAGAGAGAACGAGTAAAGGTGGGCTGGGAAGGTACCACAGGGGTTTTTTAACGTTTGATTGTGGTTGTGCATTATTAGATTCTCCTGAAACCTTACAGTGCTCTCGGCTTTGTTGTAACTATTTTTGTATCCCGACTAAGAGAATTACTGCACACAGGAAGAGAACAGTGACAGCCTCGGTATATGAGGTCACATCCGTAATTTAGCACTGTACTAATATACGACATTCCCCTTATGTGCTTTACACTATATAATCAACAAAGGTTAGAGAGAGGCAATATTACATTAAACATTTTTTTTTTACTTAGTTCTTGCTGATAACAAGGTTATTATTGGTGATTAAAACTAAAAACACCACCTGAAAAACTGAACTTAGGATACTAAAACTATAATATAGACTATATAATTTATTTTACTAAAAATAATTTTAAAAAAGGATGAAAATGAGCAATAACATTTCTAAAAATCTCAGTAAAATTGAAGTAAAACAAATTCAAAATATAATTTTTAAAAACTAATAATATATCAGTCACACTACTGTACAATAACACTGATTTGTGATATATATATAAATATATATATATATATATTTCCATTTCAAGTGTATGAAAAATGATTCAAAAAATATTTTTATAGACCATTTTTAGGGCATGATCCATTTAGTCTCTCACATCCAAATTGTATTTTGGCAGCTCACTGTGTCTAGAGAAAGAATGAGCTGCCAAAATACAATTTGGGTGTAAGAGATAACCTGAATGGAAAGTCAGTGTTTGGAAGGGAATAAACTGTCCCCCAGTGATGTTTTATTGCTCTGTGACTCTTTTCTGTTTGATTAACACAGAAATTAATTTAATACCGAGGTGCTGGTAAATTAAAGCTGTGATGATACAGAAATAGTGACAGATCTTTTCTTTCATATCATGACATACCTGTGGGTGAAACAGATTATTGAAAAATAAAAATAAAAAAACGATGAGTGCTTGCTATCCACCAGTTCTTTATTGGATGAAAGCAGAATGTAAGTTTGCAGCTGATATTTAGAAAGTGGTGGAGATTAAATTAAATGACTGGAGACGTCACCAGTGAGAACCACGCAAGAAAATGAAGTTCCGTCATGACAACTCTGCATTTGCATGGTAATGTACTGAGACATCAGCAACAGGCTGCTGTGAGCAAATAAGATATACGGCTGCTGTACATATAACATGAACAACCCCAATAGCATACCTAGCAGATCTATACAGGTGGAGCTGGGGAAGGTGGAGGGTTTCTGGAGAGCGCTGCTACTGCTACAGCAAACACTAGAATGTTGAGTAGCGAGAGAACCAATCAGCTGTGACGGGAAGATGATGTCATTATGCCATACTAAGTTAGATCTATCAGACTGCACCATCTAGAGTTTCATGCCAGAACCTATCTAACGATAAGGTGAAAAAGGGGAATTTTATTTATTTACATTTTATAAACGTTCAGTGCACGTCGCCTACTTTTCCAAAACCTTTTTATTTGCCTCTTTTAAAGTAGCCAATTATTACAAATTAAATTTCAGTCAATATTCAATATCTTTTGTGTTTCAAATCCATCCAGCTTTAAGGCAAAATGAGTAGTCATGTCATACTTTTCACTTCTGGGGGGTCAGACTCCAAACCTCCCCGCTGCCCTCCATTTTTCTCCGACGCACAGCAAACGAATGAAGTTCATGACGCAGGACTCTAAAGTTATCAGAGCTGATTTTATTCCGCTATCTCTATGCAACAGGGCAAAGCAAATCTGTCATTATATGTGGGCTGCCACTGTAGAGCACTCCCTTAGGGCACTACAAAGCCACTCTTGGAACACTACAGGGATACAGCTTTAATGCATTAGGCTGCTGGCCCGCACACTAATCAAGCCTTATGCGCAACATCCCTCTAAGTGCAGTCCCATATCCCTCTCATTCCACTATCTATGAGTCATGTGTCGCTTCTTTGCCTTGTTTTTAATTCCATAAACCCCTCCTTTCCAACCACACTTTGTACTTCCTCTTCCCCCGTCATAGTCTTTTTGTTGTTTCTCAGCAATTCGTTTTCATACACAACTGTACCACGACCCAGAAGCTGTCAGTCATGGCATTCACTCGGCTGACTGTTGTTGGCGATAGGGTAATATACATGAGACATGAAAACCCTCACACAAACACACACTCACACGTCCAGCTGGTAGGTGTAGGTGGAGCGGGGAAAGCCTGTTCGTTCAGTCATCTTGTGTTTTTGTGGAGGTGGAGAGGGAGGGAGGAAAAGAAAAGAGGTGTCCAGATCATGAGCGAATGAAGGAGGTGCTAAATAACAACATGGACATCCTCGGGTCTACCGTTGTCTTTCGGTTTGTCTGTCTGTTAATTACGAGGATCTTGGGAATGCTAGATTCTGATTGGTCAGTCGCACCACTGACCAGGGCAGCACTGTGGTCTCTTCATAGTCTCTTCAAGAAAATTAAAACACAATGATCAATGATTGATTGAGTTGTTTCCTGGACACACTTCTTTCACATACATCATAAAATCAATTTAAGTAAAAATTATATTACATATTTGTTTATTTTATTTATCGAGGTTTGATCTACTTGCCCGGTTTTACTTTGCATTAATAAACAGCTGACTTTATATTATTCCTTACCGAAATGGCCCTTTATTGACCATAAGCAGAATTATACAATGTCATTTTCACTATTTTTTTATCTTAATGATTGTATGTATGAACTAGTGTTGTGAATGCAGCATATACCTATAATGGTAAAAGCTTTGGAGTAGCTACTCAAAGTGTCTTATAGTTTAGCCCATTCCAGGAAGCTGCCCAAATAAGAGATGATGAGACCAAATTTGGTATTGCTTTGGCTTTCCTTCCAGCAGTAAGTGACAGTAATTGCATTCTTTAGTCACCCGTTATCAAATCCCTTAACGATTATCTCATTGTATAGCTTTATATCTCTATATTTGAAGTCATGACTTGTGTCTCCAGAGCCTAAAGTCTCCTCTTCAAACAATGCGTTTGTTTCATTTATGCGTTTCGTTATTAACGCGGAGGACTAGATAATCCAAAGGGACGCATAAGCAAAGCCAAGAAACGAGCTATGTGCCTCTTTCATGTGCCTCGTGCGATCCTCCTCGCATGCACTCAGCTCAGTCATTACCGGGCGCCGTGCCTGCGCTCCCCCGCCCTTTCCAACTACGTCTCCACAATCGTAACTCTGAGCTAAGACGTCCGACTTCCCTCTGTCCAAACTGGTACGCGAGAGCCCTCCCCTCCTCTCTGCGCACCGCCTTTTCCGTTTGCCACCCTCGCTTGGGCTTGACCCGACTGGTGACGTAGAAGAGATTCCGTGGTGCCCACAGCCGTAGGCGCGCGCTGCGCTCGGGTATAAATTGGGCCCGGGACCCATCACTCGGCACTCTCTCAGTCGCTCCGACTCGGGAACCAGAGCATCAGCAGAGATAGCAGGGAATCAGTCGCTAAACTCCTCAGGCTAACTCGCTCTCGGCTTTGGTTCGGAATGGAAACATCAACTTTTACGCGGAGCCAACGCAGCTCCTTTGCGCACAACTTAAAAAGTAAGTTTCTGCTTTTCTCTATTCATCTTTATGGTGAATATGCTTTTGAAATGCTAAATTTCTTAACTATTTTATTTCTTAGTAATGGAAATGAATGCATTTAAAAATGATTTAAGGATTTAGAATATGATCAAAACTGGCTTTCGAGAATGCTTGGTTTTACGCAGCATGATTAGAATATGTATTTTGTGCTTGATGCGTAAAATGTTCTGCATGAATGCTTTAGCGCTTTGAATTATGACTTTATTCAAACAAATCTTAGCAAATGTAGGTATATTTTTAAAAGATTAAAGTTACATTTGGAATGACATTTATATTCGAAGAAAATAATATTCAGAGCTGGTGCCTGTCAATTCTGCAAACTTACAACAAGGCAATTAATACAAAGCACTTTTTATAAACGATTTACTTATGAACTGAAATGCCGAAACGTGCTTAATGAGAGAAATTATTGTCACAACGTAAATGGATGGAAACCAATATGTTTTTATAATGAGTAAAACATATTAGTGCATTTGTAGTAGGCTCATCGTTCGTTTTTTTAAATCAAATAATTTTATCCTCTCGAGTTAATGTAAAGGACAAGATGAGATGTACAAAATGGAAACTTGCGCTTTAGCTATTAAGACTTTGTGATGTGACGCGCTCTTCTCTTTCCACCAGGCGCGCTCTCGCTCTGGCTGGTTGTCTGGCTGGTCGTGGTAAAACCCGTTCCTGCGCAGAACTGCCCTCACCGGTGCGTGTGTTACCCGACCCCCATGACTGTGAGCTGCCAGGCGCAGAACTTCACTATTGTGCCCCAGGGCATGCCCTACGAATCCCAGCGCGTCTTTCTGCAGAACAACCGCATCACTGAACTGAGAGTGGGGTCTTTTGCTTTTGGCACACAGGTAAGGAAGCATTCGTAAAACTGAATAGGATATTTAATATTTACATTTGCGAATATACATTTGAGAGTACATTTATAAGATATTTACTAATTTTGTATTTCTTCTCAATATCTTCACCTCATTACCTCTTCCTCCCTCTACCTTTTCCTGTCCAT
Organism: Enteromius unitaeniatus; assembly: GCA_032359435.1. NCBI lineage: Eukaryota > Metazoa > Chordata > Actinopteri > Cypriniformes > Cyprinidae > Enteromius > Enteromius unitaeniatus. The sequence goes on along the minus strand of JAUMHI010000033.1, from coordinate 8,699,243 downwards.
CAATTCATCACATACCAGGTTTTGTGGCTCTTCTCCAACAACATCACCTGGATTGAGGCTGGTGCATTCAGCGAGCTGCGCGACCTGGAGGAGCTCGATCTGGGTGACAACCCTCACCTGCACCGCCTTGAGGGTGGAGCTTTCCGTGGCCTGGAGAAGCTCCAGAGCCTCCACATGCACCGCTGCCGGCTGGCCGCCCTTCCCCACGACATCTTTCACAAGCTGTACAGCCTGCAGTTCCTCTACCTGCAGGAGAACCAGCTCCACTTTATCCAGGATGATCTCTTCGCTGACCTGATCAACCTCAGCCAGCTCTTCCTGCACAGCAATCGCATCCGCACCCTGTCCGAGAACGTGTTCCGTGGCCTGGTCAACCTCGACCGTCTGCTGCTGCACGACAACAGGGTCCGTCAGGTCAATCGCCGTGCTTTCCGCGACCTGGGCCGGCTGACCATGCTCTTCCTCTTCAACAACTCCCTGGCAGAGCTGCCCGGTCAGGCCATGCGTGACATCTCCTCCATCGAGTTCCTGCGGCTGAACAACAACCCCTGGGCCTGCGGGTGCGAGGCCCGTCCCCTGTGGGAGTTCTTCAGAGGTGCCCGCTTGTCCAGCTCCGAGGTTCTGTGCGCCTCCCCAGCTTCTCATCGTGGAGAGGATCTGCGCTTCCTGAGGGAGATGGACTTCGCCCTGTGCCCTCTTCCCGACCCCGGCTCCCTCTCTGGCACCACCACCACCACCTTCAGCACCAAGACCCGCTGGTGGTTCTCCAAGCACAAGCCCGTCAGCACTTCCAAGGGCATCTTTGAGAAGACCTCCGAGACCAAGGCTTACCCCTTCAAGTCCCAGTACCCCTCAATCACATCTACATCTACAAAGTATGAGCTCGGGGAGGAAGAGGCTCTTCTTCCCAAGCTTGACCCAGAAGAGTATTGGGCCAACTATGGCAATGAAGATGCAGGCATCACCTCTCTGCGCTGCTTTGAGCTTGAGTGCCCTCCCGAATTTGACTCTCTGCCACCATCTTCCTCTACTTCTCGCTCCTCATCTTCTATTCTCTTGCTACTCTCCATGTCTGTCTTGACTGTCTGCATCCATCTTCTTTTTGGCTGAATCTGTTTATCTCCAGAAGAACCCTCTTCCCCCTCATTTTTCTCCTCTCTGGAGGAGGGAAAACCCTGTTTACTCAATTTAACTCTTCAATGCCTTGATTCCTGTTTACTATCAGCCTCACCTGTATCTCTGTTCTGTTCAGTTCGAGCCTCTAGTTTCTGATAACTTGAGGGCACTAGACTGATTTAGGATACAGTGGGTAAGCAGGGAACGTTGGGCAGTACAGGCCCTTAATGGAAAGTAACGAAAGCTGTTCAGAGGGCTTGGTCAGTTAGGCAGATACTCGGTCCTTCATTTTTTGAGGACAAGTGTATTCTAAGCCATCTCTGTCACAGTCAGTGAGGACAGAGGATATACATTTCCATCTTAGGTTTACGTACAATATTTGTATGCTTTTAGACTATTCAGCCACTCTAAGTGCTTCTATGATAGTTGTAATTATAGCTTGTGATGTCACTTACGACACCCTCTTTCCAACAACGCCACAGCTCCATTATTTCAGTAGTTAGCTGGTAACAATAGCATAATGAGCAAATCTTTTGATTCCATTTGGAATGCAGCGATCGAATGTTATATTTCATCTATTGTAAGAGAAGGGTCTCAAAATCATTCAGGGCTAGAAATGCACAAAAGGAACGGCGTACAGCAGCGAAGCAAGATAGACAAAGCACAATGGAGTGATGAGTTTGAAAGTGTTGCAATACATCTATAATTTAAGATGCACGGAGAAAGGAGAAAGCATGCGCAGGAGAGACAGAGAGGACGCACAAGAAAAGGCGAAATAATTCATTACATCATCCATCAGCTATGACAGCAATTATCACTTGTGTAAATATGTCATCTTGGCAGAGGGAGCTGTAAATAACGCTATGAAAGGCCTTATGCTTGTCACTGTTCTGAATGGCCAAGAATGTCACTGTGAGTAACGTCTGTGATATTATATGGTCAGTGCATGGAAAGATCTATCGAGAGTGTGAATGTTCTTTTTTTACTCTGTCTTTTAAAATACTGTTAATATGTTGAGTTATTACTGTAAAATACACTACCTACTTTATTCCAAGACTTCCCTTTGTTTATTCTTCTTTTTAAATTGAAATGTAACTGATTGTATCTGAAAGTTCCATCCTCTCAAATTTAAAGTATAGATTTTAAATCAAACCAGTCAACAGCTTGCAGCTATAGTAAAAAAAAATGGCAAAATGCTAAAAACTAGGACTGAATCCAAGACGATGCAATTTATGAAGAACACTGTGGAAAGACTGTAGAAAAATGTGTTTACTGACAGATTGGTCGACATTCAGATTAATGTCTACCATTGGTCATGAACATGCAGGGTGTAACTGGTCTTGGTGGGCTTGCTAAAGGCAATGGTGGTCTCTGCCTATTCCCTTATCCTCCTCTTTCAAACTGCAATACAGAATCGAAATGCTTTAGGGAAAACAAACAGAGAGGGCAAGGACAAGAGAAGAGAGAAAAGGAAAAGGAGAGAATGAGAAAAAGAAGTAACGCAGAGGTGGATGTGGGTGGTAGTGGTGAAGAGATGGATGATAAAGGATGGACATGATGATAAAGAGAAATGCAATCTAAATTTCCTTAATACAAAAGGTAAACATCTACTGTTAATTCCAGCAATATCCTGTTTTGTGTTTACCCTGAAACAAATGATACTGATCTTCTTGTCCCTCGGGTGTTACCATGACACATTTATGTCTTAAAATGTTTGTACAATGTGTGACTGTATATCTCAGCTGAATGGGTAAGGTCAAACTGCCTTAAGGTGCTCTCGAGTGACCATGTTTGTGAGGTTGCTCACGGATGACCAAAGCATTAGTTATACCTTTTTACCCAGAATGTATGCATCATGTGCAATCGAATGTAAGAATGTGAAAGAATGAGCTGTTCAATCTTATCACTACAACACAAAATGATGGACAGAAAGCATGACAAAAGAATAAATGCTATCTGTGAATACGGAACATCTCTGGTGTGGGCGTACTTTCTTTATATCTCTATCCAACGGCCACGGCTCTACAGCAGAATCTCACATGTGCCTTCTCTCCCTCGCATCTCTCAGTCTGACCTCCCTTGACACAAACAGACAGACAGACAAATAGACAGACACACACACACACGCTCACTCTACTCCTCACCGCTTGTAAGTTCTTTGAAGGCAACATCATTCACTATAACACGCAGTTACCATGCAACGGTAGCCATTCAGAGCTTTAATTCGGAGTTGCAGAGTATGCAAGACGTGTGCGCGAGTAAACGCACCCCTAAGACTCTTATTGGAAAAGATATGCACAAAGCACTCCAGGTGTGGTATTGAATGGTAATTGTTCATTCAGATTCAGAAAGTCTTTTTTCTCTTTCTGTCTGGTTGTCTTCAGCAGATGGCTCTCACTGAAAGAGCAGCAAGATGCAGAGAGTTTGCTTCAGTCTCCCACCATGTGCAAAGCCAGGCTGTGCTTAGCACAAACGTGTACGCATAAACACACACACACATATACATGTGAGCCCCGGTGAGAGGCTCAAGTGCATTTTCTCTCAATTCCACAGTAAATCTACCATGAAAACTACCGCCAACCGGCTGTTTTATCTTCCATGCAATGCTCAATCTCCAGCCTGTTTGCGTTACAACTTGCACTGATTGCGTATTAAAGAAATCAGTGTGATGTGAATCACATTTGTGTTGACTACAATTACTCAACTAATCAACCAACTGAGTAAACTGTGTATGGCCGATTATGTTGCATGAGGCCGTTTTCTGAATCAGGCCTTTGAATGGAAGACATCTGCATCGCGACACCCCCATTGGATGGAGTACAGTTGCGCAAATAGTCCCTTCATCATCCCACCCACCATCTGCGTGCCCATTGGCTGTCAGCCACGGCACTCAACAATGCGACACAATGAGTTGGCTTGCAATCGAGGGGTGGCGACCACGTCAATATCGCTGAATATTAGATGATGAATGAGTCACTGGATCACATGAAATGGGAATAGGTGTGAGGAAGAAAGAAATAGGAGGCAACAACGCTTTTTGTGAATGCGAGTGAGTTTACCGGAAGTGGCTCATCACAGCAAGAGTTTGGAAGTGTTGGTAATCGCCCCCATGAAAATAAATGTCAAATAAAGAGTTACTGGTACATATCTACACATACACATGAACACTCCTTTGGTGTGTTGGACATGCAGACTTCTGTGAGCTGAAATTGCATTTTCTCTATATGAAAAAACTTATAAGCACAAATTTCTCATTTCTAGCTTCTGCAGGAGTTGCATTTGGTATAAATTAGCAATGATTTTAATATTTTCCCACACCTCTGTCTAGCGTGCAGTTCAGCACAGCTCAGAGCTCTCGTTCTTTGTTACATATTCAGTTTTTTTTTCACACTCCCTCTTCTTTCGGTCTTTCCGCTCGGTTTGTCGTCATCAGCTTCTCTCACCCCTCCCTCACCTTTCTCTCTCTCATATTTCAATTCACTCCCTTCGCTTCCTCACTTTCTGCAGCTCTTCTTGACATGAACTTGATGCTTTTTTCTATCACTCCTCTTCCTTGACTTTCTCCTCTTTTCTCCCTGTTTTGGGCTTAATTATAGGTGTTCAGAACCCAGTGCTGTTGAGTAATGAACCCAAGGATCGATTTGTGTTGGAGGCCCAGAATTTAATGATGTCCTCCTTAATGATTACCAGCATGGCTATCTGTTGCTGGAGGAAAATAAAAAGAGGAGGGGGTGCTATATCGATGCATCAACCTCCATTCATCCCGTAAACACACCGACAGGTTTTTAATCTCATATGTTTTGATGTGTTTTCAAAGTGTAAGGACAGAACTGTAGAACTTGCACTGCTCTATGTAAATGAAGAAAAGAGACAGTGGCTGACGTTAAAACTTGAAAGAGAACCAAAAGGGAGATGGAGAGAGAGAAAGACAGACTGCAAGAGACATCAGCAGGGCTGAAATAGTGTGTGAAACGGTGAATAAAATGCAGAGAGGAGTGAGAGGAGATGTGAGATATTTGAGTCACATTCTTGGCAGATTCCGGCACCACAGACATTTGGAGAGTTTATGAATTGCGTATGCAAAGTCGCACACTTGCGCGGGTGCACACATACACACTCATTTAGTCCTAATCACACATTCGCAGAGCGCTGCACTCTTCCCGCAGTGAGGCAGACGTTTTTCAAATGGAGTGCGTCATCACACTCATCAGTGGACCGTGGAAGGTTCACGTGCCTCGGCTGCCTGAGTTGCAATTTTACACACATACCTGTAACTTAACTGTCTGACGATACTGTTTTCATGTCAACTTAAAGAAAAGATCTTAATCCTAAACACCCCTATTCAGTGCACTCATAAAATACTAATTAAAGCGGTCATTTAGGGGCACCCAAAATAAATATTCTGTCATTATTTACTCAGTCTAAAGTTACTCCTACTCCTTCTCTGTTGAGTTCAAATAAGATATTTGAAGAATGGTCATGTGAGCAACTAGCTCCTGCTCAGGACCAGCGCCTGACCAGCAGCTATGCTTCAAAACATACTCTACCTGCATATATTGTTATTTTGTCCAACAGGGTTGATTGCTGGTAGCCATTGACTTCCACAGTATGGAAAAAAATGACTATGGAAGTCAATGGCTACCAGCAGTTTGGTAACCCAGCATCTAGTTATTTGTGTTTTAAAGCATGCTGGTTGGTTTAAGCTGATGTCAGGTGCTAGTCCTGAGCATCACATGGCCATCTAAGGACCATGTTAAATTAGCTCAAACCAGCAGCCATGCTTCAAACCACACCTAACAAGCATTTGCTGTTTTTTTTTTAATAGGGAACATTCTCCAAAATATCGTCTTATGTGTTCAGCAGCTAACTGGTTCTGAAAACAGCAGCAGTATAGTTAAGCTTAAAAAAATATACTTTTTACAATTTTGTTACAAGGAACAACTTTCTTGGTACAGGACTTCAAAAAACAGCACTTTTCACACTAATTTATTTAATTTCTCTAATTATAAGCAATATCCAGTAGCAAAATGAATGCAAATGAAGGAGAATTCTGTCATGAGAATTCTTTTAGTTGTTGAAGAGATGGTGGAGGAAATTACATTTTGGACATTTTTGGAGGAAAATTACAGACTCCTTTGTTTTGGTATGCTAACTAGCATTCAAAAAAATTTATTCAAATAATAGGTTTTGCAGGTCTTGCGTAGTTTAACACAAATACAGGTTGATTATAAATGACCTAAAAACATATTGTCTATTTACCTTGATATTTCAGGCATGCAGCTCTGATACTGTTTCTGATCTGTTCTTTGTCTCGTTTGGCAACCAAGTACATCAACTTCTAAAAAAAAAAAATTGTCACAGAAGTTGAGAAAGCACTACCTTCTTGGCTTCTATTCTACAATCTGAAAATTACCAAAACATCATCTGTAATATTTTAGTGCATTTGGTTTTATTATGCATGTGACATTTTTGGGTAGTTGGCATTAAAATTTCATGCAGCAACAGCTTATCATGTGTGAATTATTATGTGAAACGCAGGCTACAAAGGACGTGCCAAGGTGTTGCACCAAGACAGCTGCTACTAAAGGTGAATACACAGGAGTATCACTGACTAGGCTTTTGACAACCGCCAGTACCATCTGCTTGAGCGTATTTCAGCAAATCTAGATCACACATTTGCTTGTATGAAGACCAAACCAGACTCCAAATTGGATCTAACATCAGACATGAGATGCACACTTTCATCTCTAAGGAGCCGTTCATGCAGGGTTTTTTTTGCATTGCATTCAAAACAGCTAGACAGAGCAGAACACAGAGGAGACAGTGGTTTTTTTTTTCCTTTTCAAAGCTGAGCTATTTTTAACGAGACATGACATCTTATAAACGCATCACTTATGGCAAATGATGCTATTTTCATAACTGTCTGCCAAAGTACACATAATCCCTGAGGCTGAATAATTTGCATATACCACTCTAAGCTTGACTTGTAAAGATGTGTAAATAGCCGTATGAAATAAGTGACAGTGATTCTAAGTTCAGTGCTGTTTTTTTCTCTGTAGTGCCATATTTGTGGCAAATACTATCAGGTGAGTCTTGTGAAAACTATTTCAGTTTTGCTTCCCGTCGACCCACACTTCACTCATAATACAGACAGTTGGTGATGACACAGATGAACAAATTAAGCGTCAATACTTTTTCCCTTCCTTAGATTCTACATCCAGCATATGACTATCATGTTTTTTTCCATTCTTATTGTGCTTTGAATACCCAAAGCTTACTATTGTGAGGCTAAAGTGACATACTTACTTATTTTGCACTTTTGTACCACGTCCAAAGTTTGAATCATTTAATTATGTTCAATATGCAATATTAAGACCCTATACATCACTGACTCATGTCACGTGGTAACATTAACAAGAAGTCTTAATAAATTATTTAACTTTAAAATTATATTAACTTAATACTGTCCTCCTCTTTAGCTGAATTTTGCCAGTTTGCAATCTGAAATCTGAGGGTGTAAATATTGAGAAAATGAAGTCTTTAGCAAAGCATATAGCTTATCAAAAATTACATTTCGATATATTTATGAATAAAAAAAAATCTATGTTTCTGACTCTTACCAAATATTTTCTCTATAAAATATATCTGTGCTATTTAAGACAGATAGTGTGACATAATATTTATATGCATTTTATTTAGGTAGTCTACTATACTATTATAAACGTCACCTTACAAGAATCTCATCTTATCGTTTGGTCAGATAAATATTTTTACTCAGTTTGGACCAGGGTGTTTTTTTCCTATTTGAGCCATACAACTCTGACAGATCAAATATGACTACTCAACTAAGATTTTATCTAGATGTTCAATAAACTAGATTCAGAAAGCTGTTATACGTTAGGCTTTAATACTGTTTTTCAAGCTTAAAGCTTTTTAATCTATCATATGTCTATGACCATATTTATGCTTCCTTCCTGCGCTCCTTTTCAAGTCTTTTCAAATTTCAATCCCTCATCTTTCACTGCACGCACACTCTTTCTCTGCATCATCTTGTCTACGTCTTCCCTGCTGCTGTTTTCGTCATCCTATTCTCTTTTGTTTAAACTCCTGCCTCTTCTCCTTCTCCACCCATTCTTGTCTCTCCTCTTCAAACTCTTTTTGCCTCTTTGTTCTACTTCCCGCCTCAGCCTATTTTTGCTCGTGCTTGTCTAGGCAGTGCGTAGAAGGATCTCAATGAGTCAAAAATAACCCAGGACAGATGCAGAGTTGTGCCCTGGGACACTTATGGATCTCCTATCATCCCTCTCAAGATGGCCGACAATAATGAGTCATCCGCTGCCTCTCTCCATTCATCTGCCAAGCAGCCTGTGCACTATTAAAAAATTAACCCTCTTCTTCCTACACAGACACACAGATAGACAGACAGACAGACAGACAGACAGATAGACAGACAGACAGACAGATACATCTGTGAGGATAAATCAGTGGGGCCATCATGTGCTGGATTTTCTAAAGCATACTTTCAATAAGAAAATACATATTGCCGCCCATATCATGACTGTGGTCTGATGAGAATTGTTTGAGGCAGGAGCATTTTAAATTTACTGTGTATGATTTTAAAGACTTCTGCTTCATCGTCTGATCATGTTAATAATTTCAGCATTTCATGGGCTGCCGATGCCCTCAAGAGGTGAAAGTTTGAAACAGACTCGTCCAATGGCCCAGATTTTGCTCTGCTGCTCAGTGTGAGATTTAGTAAAACTGGAAATCTCTTGATTAGGTTTATGGGAATCCATCGTCTGTTTATAATCCCTCTTTTCATATTATAACGTAGGATCACATATATATTATTGCATACTATTTCAATATTGCTAAAAAGAATTCAAAACATCAACGACTTACAGACAGTTAAAGTCTGATAGCATAAAAGTTTTGATTGATGTGAAAATGCTCCAGTATATTTATACAGCTCAACAATGTCAGTAATGGTTATTAAAAGATTTTAGTTTTTAAATGATAAATAGCATATTTATTTACTTTTTATTTTATTATTAGATAGAAATATTGGGCTTTTATCTTCTGCCCACCAGTCTGATGCAGCTTGCCACAGAATAATAATAATAATAATAATAATAATACAGATTCTGGCCACAAGGGGGCATACAAATATCATCAAATGTGTTCCTAAAGCGTGAGAAAGATATGTTCAGATCTAATCTTGTGTAAATTCAAGGAACAAAAAGTGTAGTTTTCGCTTTATGTTTAGAGGAAATAAATTACATTTGGAAATTATATGATAATTTAAGGTCACATTGCATAACAGAAATATGAACACTGCATGACATGGCTTCTTATGCAGGAAGCAAGCCATGAACACAAACTTGAAAATATAAATGTATTATGTTACAGGTGTAAGTTAAATTTGACTTCTGCTGTTTAGTATAACATTACCCTATACCTTTAGGCTTTGGATAAATAAACTAAATGTAAATAAATGTAAAGGATAAAGAAATCCTTAAATAAAAAAATAACTAAATAAAAATGCTGTAATTATTTACTCACTTTTATCTCATTCTGCATGAGTTAAAAGTGAGTAAATAATTACAGCATTTTTATTGTTTTGTATGTGGAATATAAAGGGAGAAATTTGTGACCAATTTGTGATCAGGCTTTTGACGGATTCACATGTTTATACAAAGCCTACAAAATAGCATGTTGAGAAAGCCTGTTATGAACATCAAAATGCTAATCAAAATCATTCTAGATGTCTGCAGGATTTTTAAAATCAAATGTAGGACTTTTGTGTTACTTTTAAATTAGCTGAAATCAATTAAAAAGAAAACATACAATATGGACAGGGTAGGGCAATGTCTATGGAAACATATTAAACTGTAATGTCTGTGAAGACATGATCTACAGTTGAGATACTGGTTTTCACAAAAACAAATATATATAT